>PTFA01000256.1:1274581-1285497 GCA_003342895.1 Casuarius casuarius | reverse complement strand
GGGGGGGGGCAGCGCCCGCGTGCGGGGAGCGGAGCGGGACGGGGCGGGGGGACGAAGCCAGGCGCTGTAGTGCCGTGGAGCAGCCGCCGCGGCCCGGCGACCTGGGCCGGGAGCCCCGCGCGCTGCCCGGCCACCGCCGCGGCCCCGGAGATGCTGCTCGAGCCGCCGTGGGGCCGGGAGAGCCGGGGGGGGCTCCGGGGGCAGCCGAGGTCGTGGGGCCGCGGGTCCCCCGGGAAGGGGGCTCGGCTCCCCCCCGGAGGGCAGTAGTGGCTGACGTGGGTCGGGGGTAGGAACAGCAAACAACACAAAGTTACCCTGTAAGTCGAGCACGGCTCAGGCGTGCCGCCCGCCGGGAGAGGGCTCAGCACCGCGGCCGGGCGCGGGAGGGGAGGGCTCCTGCCCCGCGAGGCAGGGGGAACCCGGCCCCCGCCCCCGTGCCAGGGCTGCGGCGGGGCAGAGCGAGGAGCGCGCGGCTCCGGCGTGGGCACGCGCTAACCCCGCGGTGACGGTGCGGCGCGGGGGGGTGCCGCGGCCCCCGGGAGCCCATGCCAGCCCGGAGGGAGGGAGGGAGGGGACGACCCCACCTCCCTCCTCCCCAGCAGACCCTTCCCCTCCCTCCCCTCCGAGGCTCAGCAGCGGCACAGCCCCGAGCCGAGCCGTGGGGAGGGAGGGAGGGAGGGAGGGAGAGGGAGGGCAGGCGGAGGAGGAGGAAGGTGGGGATGAAGCCCACGCCGCCTCCTCCCCCGGCCGGGGAGGGTCCTGCCGCCGCAGCCCTCAGAACTCCACCTTGCAGGCGGGGAAGGTCTCGTCCTGCATGGCCACGGTGCTGTTGCTGCCCAGCACCGTGATGCCCAGCTCCTGCTGCCGGTCGTGGGTCTCCTGGTACCACTCGTGCATCACCAGCGAGTCGAAGGTGGGGATCAGGGTCACCTGCGGGGACACCGACGGCACCAGCTCACCGCCCCGGTCCAGCGGGACCCCTTGTGCCAGCCACGGGGCTGCCCAGCACCAGGGCCCGGAGCTAAATCATCACCTGGCCACAGCTAACGGACTCGTCTCACTCGGAAAAGAGCTGGAGACGCTCCAGGGAAGCCTCAGGGGCACCTGCTCTCCATCTCCTCCTCCCCTTATTTCCTCCACACCCACCCTACTGCCCCACAAGGGAAACTGAGGCACGGGGCAGCCTGCTGGGGCCAGGCCCGGGCTCACGCTCTGCAGCGGCCCAGGGGCCGGGCCCGCAGGGACCCCCAGCTCGAGGATCAGGGCCCGGGAGGGCTCTGGGGCTCCGGGGCGGGTCCCGCTGGCCGGGGGGGTCTCGGAGCCACATCCCCCCGGGCTCACCTGGATGTCGGAGCCCCACTGGTGCTTGCCGGCGAGCAGGGCGTCCAGGATGCTGCGCATGACGCCCTCCTTGAGGTGGTCGTCGCCGCTCACCACGTAGCAGAGGGAGCGCACGCGCCGGAAGAACTCCTCGTCCACCGTCCGGGCGCTCCACGAGCCGGGCAGGTAGGCCAGGTCCACGTAGACGGGGGGGCCGGGGGGGGCTGCAGCCCGCGAGCCTGCGAGGACGGCGACACGGCGCTGTGGGGCACGAGGGGCGGCACCGACACGGGCAGCCCCCCGCCACCCTTTTCCCCAGGGCATCACACAGCCGCCCTCCAAACGCTCAGACTGCATCGCCCCAGCAGCTGCTCCGGCACGGGGAAATCGGAGCCGCCCCGGAGCCACGAAGCCCTGATCCTGCACCGATGCAAACCCAGGAGCGTCCGCGCCCCACAGCCCCCTCCCTGCAGCCCCCCGGGGACCCCAGGCCTTACCCGCCGGAGACGCCCTGCCGGCTCCCGCCAGCGGCCTGGCTCCAGCGCTGCGAGCGGTCCCGGGGGCGCGGGAGTCCCCCGCTGCCCCGCCATAGGGGCCCTTCTTGTCCCCCGGGGGCAGCCTGGCCTTGTCCCCGGCGTCACGGGCCGAGCTCACGGGGCCCCTGGCCTTGGAGCCCGGGGTGGGGTGCTTGGGGGGTTCAGCCTTCAGGGCCGCGGGCGCCGAGCCCACGCGGGACGGGGTCCTCTTCGCCTTGCCGGGGAGCTCCTTCTTCGCCGAGCGGCTCTGCTCGGCCGGCAGCGCCTCAGGGTCCACCATGCAGATGCCGGGCTGCGCGGGGATGGGGCAGGGGTCCTTCATGGGGGCCGGGAGCGGGTCGCGGGCCCTGGCGAGGCCCCGGGCGGGGTGGTCCGAGTCCTCGTCCGACTCCAGCCCGTCGGCCAGGATGGAGGGGCAGTCCTCGGTGGCCGGAGGGACGTCGGAGTCGGAGAGGGTGGGCAGCGACTCGCTCACGGAGGTGGGGGGCGTCTCGCCGCCCGGCTTGCGGGCCTGGCTCCGGCGCTGCGCCAGGGGCTGCGCCATCTCCTGCGACAGGTCGCTGTCCGACAAGTCCCGGGGGCTGACGGCGGCGGAGGGCGACCGCTCCGACTTGGGGTGCTCGAACTCGCAGGGCGACACCAGGCACAGGTCCACGTCGTGGGGCGAGTCGGAGCGGCGCCCGTGGCGCGGCGGCCCGTCCCCGTCCGCCCGCTGCGGGTGGTGGCAGGGCCGCAGCGGCAGCGAGAGCCCGCCCTTGGCGGCTGCGGGGTCCGGCTCCGGCGTCAGCCCGGCCCCGTGGGGCCGGTTCCCCCCTTCCTCCTGGGGGGACTCGCTCACGGGGGGCAGCACCTGCTCGAAGGAGACGGAGAGCGACTCGTCCACCTCGGTGGAGTGCGGGGACCCCACCTCGGCCGGCAGCGAGGGGGTGGTGATGGTGGGGGACACATCGGGGACGTCGTCCTTGAAGGGGCTCAGGGAGAGGCAGCCCGTCTGCTTCTCCTGCGAGGAGCCGGAGCTGTCGTGCGAGGCTTTAGCCGCGGCCGGCGGCCAGGAGTTGGGCTGCCTGTTGGCGTTGGTGCCGGCGCCCGGCTCCTCTCCTGCCTCATCCACCGGGGACTGGTGGAAGGGAGTGTGGCCGGCGCTGGCGGGCCCCGAGCTGGCCGGAGACATCATCTCCAGGGTCTTCTCCTCGGAGCTGCCACAAGGGTCCTCGCCGCCCTCCGCGCAGTGGTTGAGCAGCCCGGTAGGCGTCAGGTCGAAGTTGACACTGCGGTCGCTCTTGGGGGTCTTGGCCAGGGGCGACGGGGGGCCGATGGCCTTGAAGGGGCTGTTCTCGAGGTAGCGGAAGCGCTGGGGGCTGTCGGGGTCCTCCAGGCTGTTCTCCATGCAGCCCAAGTCCGCGGCCCCCGGCCCGGCGCGCGCCCCGGCCTCCCCGTTCTCCAGCGGGGATGGCTCCAGCTCACTCTCTGCCGTGGTGATGCCTTCATCTGTCGAGTCCTCCTTCCTCCTCCCCTCCGCTCCTGGTGACGCAGCCCCCCGGCCCTGCTCGGCCTCTGGCAGCATGTCCTCAGGGGAGGAGGACTTGGAGCCATCCGATGCCCCTGGCTCCTTCTTGCCACCCGTCTCCTTGGGCGCTTTGGCCTTGGGCTTCTCTGGCTCCTTCTTGAGGGTGGATTTCTTGATGCTCCCAGCCTTGGCCAAGGGTTTGCGGGTGTCCGGGCCTGGCGTTTTCCGGGCCGGGGGTTTTGCAGCAGCCTTGCCCTCCGCCTTGCCCTCCGCCTTGCTGTCCTTCACATCCTTCCGCAGYGTCTCAGCCTTCACTTCCTTCTTCACCGTCTTCACCTCCTTCCTGGCTTCACCCTTCACCTCAGTCCCATCTTCCTTCTTCACCGGCTTCTTCTCCTCTTTTCGGGGAATAGGCTCCTTCTTGGGCACCGCTTTCTCCTTACTCACCTTCGGTTTCGTGTCCACTTTCAGCTTTTCCATCGAGGAGTCCAGCTTGGCTCGAGCATCCTTGGCTCTCTCCTCCTCTGAGCCTGTTCTAGTCGTCTCCCCCAGCGATCTCGGTTTCTCCTTGGTCCCTGACTTCACCTCCTTCCTCTCCGTCTTTGGAGCCTTCTCCTTCGGCGCTGGCGTCCCAGCGTCCACCAGACTCAGCTTGGAAGCAGACTTCAGGCTCTCCTTGCTCTCTGCCCTCCTCTGCTTGAGCTGCTTCTCAGGCTGGGGTGCAGACAGCCCCTTCAAGTCATTCTTGGTGACCACGGGGTGCTTGAGGAACTCCAGGTGCTTCACCTTCTCCAGCCCCTCCAGGATGCGGGCCTGCGGGGTGCAGCCAGGGAAGAGGACCCGGATGATCTTCTCGGAGGGGCTGACGGGGTGCCAGACGAGGAGGGCGCAGATGGAGGTCAGACACTGCAGGGGCAAGTCCTGCTCCCTGGGGTAGCTATTGCCTGACCAGTGCTGCATGAGGAACTCCAGCTCCTTGGTGCCCTTCACGGGGTTCAGGACGTACATGTCCAACCGGCCGACCCCCATCTTCTGGAAGAGGACAGTGGGCTCCACGCGGGGGCTGCTGTCTCGGGCCAGCRGGTTGGGGCGGATGCCCAGCTTGTCCAGGTAGTGCAGGGTCAGGGCAGCCTCGTCACAGCTCTTCAGCACCCGGGAGTTGCCCTCAATGTCCTTCAGCTTCTCAGAGGCGTTGAGAAACACGACGCCTAGCTCCGGAGAGATGAGGTTCTTCGCCCAGTCGCCAGTGCCCTGCGAGCCCTGGGACGGGTCCTCCTCCAGCTCCGCCAGCTTCCTCTGCAGCAGGCTGTTGACACCAGGCAAGCTGTCGGTGCCCGCGTGCGTCACCAGGATGGAGTCGATGCGGTCCAGGTGCCGGACCAGCTTCCAAAAGGACGACTTGGGGTTGGAGCCCCCGTTCACCAGCACGTTGAAGCCGTTGACAGCAAAGAAGGCCGAGTCCCCTCTCCCGCCCGGGAAGATATAGCAGCAGGGCTTGGAGAGCTTGAGGAAGCCGACCATGGTGGGGGGCTCGAGGAGGTCGAAGGGGGACTGGGGCTCCAGGGACTCCGAGAGGTACTCCACGAACTCCTCCAGCCCCTCCATCTCCGGCAGGATGCAGCCCGGGTTGTATCGCAGCTCGATGAAGTCCTGGAGGTTGTGATGGTCCAGACCCGAGTCCTTCCACTCTCCAAAGTCAGGGCAGCTGATGGTCAGCCTAGCCTTGGCGGAGGGGTCTGCAGAGCTCAGCATCTCTCCTACCTGCGAGGGCACGGGGAAGGTCAGAGCTTCAGGCACTGGTCACCGCATCCTGCACGGTGCACCCAGGCCGGGCAGCACCTCGGGCTCCCGYGTGAGATGGGGCAGCCCGTGGGGAACCTCAGCCCTTCCTCCCTTAGGAGGCACAGGGTGCCCCTTCCCCAGGGGAGCTGSGGGCTCCCATGAGCCTGTGCTGGTGCCCTGACTCGCATCCAGCTCCGGCCGGGGCTCGGGGCAAGAGGCAGCCGAGCCCCCACGAGCTGCCGGCCCCCGGCTCCGGCTCCCTCCCGGCCCCGCGCTGCAGAGGGAGGAAGGTGCCCACCACGAGAGGCAGCGCGTCTGCGTGCGGAGCAGACGGCAAGGGCTCGGCAAGCCTCCCGCCTCGCTCGCCGCCGTGCCCAGCTCCCTGCGGAGACGCTGAGAACGTGAGCAGACAGTCGCTCTGCCAGCGCAGACAGCATCAGGCTGCAGCTCCCCCCGCCCACCCCCCCGCACGCCAGCCGCCGGGCTCGGGGGCCGTGCACCCAGGCCAGCCCCAGCCAAAGCTCTCCTTCCTGGCGGCAGGAGAGCAGGGAAGCGGGACCCTGATGGCCCGGCACCGCACCTCCTTGTCCGTGAAGATCTGGATGAAGTCCCGCAGCGAGAAGCAGCCCGTCTGCAGCATCAGCTCCCCCGTCTCCTCCACGCAGGGCCCCGCGAACACCAGCAGCTTGTGCTGGGACACRTCCGTGATGAGGTTCCGCAGCTGAGGACGGGAGGGGACGGACGTGAGGATGCTGCGTCCCTGCCTGGACCCCATCCCGCAGCACCCTCCCCCCCCCGAGCTGCTCCAGGCAGGCTGGGTGGGAGGGGACACAGCCGCGTCCCACAGCCCCATCCCACGCCGCGGGCACCCGCTGCTCACCTCGTCGCACAGGGACTTGTCCGAAGGGTTGAGCAGCACCAGGGTCTCCAGCACATCTCCCCGGTGGTGGAGGGTCCGCTGACCTGCGGGGAACGAGGGCTGACGCCTGGCCCAGCACCACCTTCCCCTAAACACCGGGGACCCCGGGGGGGAACCCTGCAGTTCGGGCACCCCACGGCCGGCTCAGGCTTCCCCCACGTGGAGGTGAGGGGCTGGACCCAGCACGCGGCCAAGGCGGTGGCGGGGACAGAGCCTGCCCACTTCCACCGCGCAAGAGGGACAGCCACCAACCCGCCCGGCCACCGGCCGGACACCGCGGAGGCCRGCGGATCTGCTGAGCCGAGGGACACGTTTCCTTGCATCCTTCCTGCCGCAGGGAGGGGAGGAAGAGGGGGCTGGCCAYGCCGGGGCCACCCCCGCCTCTCCGCCGTGAGCGGGGCCGCACAGCCAGTGCTACCTGCCCGCCCAGGAGCCACGGCCCCTTCCTCCGCACGGCCCGAGCCCCGGCTGCCCACCGCAGCGGCAGCACCGCACCCGCCCAGCCGGGCGGGCAGGCACCCGACAGCCCCGCGGCCCCGGGAGCGGGGAGCAGCGCAGGTGTCCCAGCTCCAGCCAGGCCCGTCCCCCCCGCCGGGCCCAAACGGGAAGCCTGGAGAGCACGGGGAGACCTGCCCRCGGCAGCGCCCTGCCCCGGGGTGACCCTCTGCCTGCACAGGAAGGACCGGGGAACGCGGCGGGGAAGACGCCTTCCGGAGCGGCACGGCCTCGGAGGAGGAGGTGGAAGCGGCAGCTCCAGCGGGCCACAGGCAATGGTTTGCTCRTGGGCTTCTCGGCTATGTTTCCTCGGGAAATCGCAGCCCTCCGCAGACCCCAAAGAGTACCGTGCTCCCAGGGCCGGCGCCGATGCCCCGGCTCGGGCTGGGCAAGGCTGCCCGGAGGAYGCCGGCTCCGCGGGGGAACGGTCCAGCCTCACGGCAGCCGAAGGAAGTGGTTTTGCCGCAGGCAGGGGCACATGGGGATCACGGGGCTCGGTCCCGCTGCCACCAGCCTGGCGGGCCGCAGCCCAGACAGGGCCCGAGGGCTCGGGCGGCYGGGTCACGCATTAGCCAAGCACCGGCACGGCAGGATCGCTGGYTCCTCCGCTGCGGCCGCATCTCCCCTGCCTCCCACGAGGGAYGGCGACGGGTTGGGGCTCCAGCACGCGAAGGAGCAGGAGACCCCGGTGGCTCCCRCTGCAGAGCCCCACGTCTCCTTGGGCGTCCCCCAACCAAACCACCCTCCTCCCAAAGGAGAGCGGCTCTGCCGGAGCTGGGAGCTCGTCTGACCGCGTTTCCCAGCCCAAGAGCCAGCGYGCGCAGCGGGATCGGCAGGGAGCACGGGAGGAGAGGGGGCTCCCGCAGCGGGGCTGCCCCAGAGCGCGAGGAGGAAGCTGGTCCCTCGCCTGCTCCAGGACAGGCGCCCGGCAGGACCCCAGGTACCGCGTCCCCTGCGGCCGGGCCAGCACCGGGGCAGCTCCGGCTTGGAGGAAGCAAAACCTCTGCAAGGCAGTAATGCACGGATCCCGGGCAGAGCCGACGAGCAGGGAGCCCTGGAAGCTGCTGCTCAGCCCCCGGTGAGGGGCTGAGCCCGGGAAGGGCCCTGCAGCTCGGCTCGGGCCCCCGCTGAGCCGGCYGGGGCCTCCGCCGCCCCCACGCACCAGCCACCGGCTGCAGCAGCTGCTCGGCACAAAGCAGAGCCTGTTCCCGGCTGTGCCGGGGGCGGCGGGGACGGTGCCCACCCGGGGACGGGCTGCGGGGGCTGCCCGCGCCTCCTACGCCCTCCGGCACGCCTGCAGCACCCCGGCACGGCCGGTTCCCACGCCGCGCTGGAACAAGCCGGCCTTTCTCCGCAACGCACCCGGAGCCGCTCCAGCCCGCGGGAYGAGGGTGGGAGCAGCCGGCCCCGGAGACACCGTTTCATCCCCAGGGCAGACCTTGACATCCTCCCCAGCCCGCGGCAGCCCCAGCTCGCCTTGGRGACACCCGGCCTGCCTTGGGGACACCCCGGCCCCCACGCCGGCGGGGGCCAGCCCCGCTCGGGGGAGCGGCGAGGGACGCAGGCGGCCCGGCCAGGCGCGAGCAGCTGCCCCAGCCCGCAGCCAGGACCTGCCCCGAGGCCTGGGACGGCGTCGGGGAGGCAGCAGGCCACCAGCTCAGCACAAAAGGCGTTTTATAGACAYGGCTAAATGTTTGCCCAGCTCAGCAAACAGCAGCCGGCGAGGGCAAGGCCCCGGCTCGCRGCAGCACTGCAGTCGCCTCGCTCGCACCCCGTCCCCTCTGGAGACGCATGAATTAAACACAGCCGTGGGGTCAGGCGAGGACCCTGCCGACGTGCGCGCCGGCCCACGCTCGCTCTGCGGCAGAGCAGGCACCAGCCCGAGCGTCCTCGGCGAGCCGGTGCATCTGGGGCCGCAGGGTGCCGTCTCCGGCGGGCTCCGAGGGCTCGGCTCCGGCCGGGGCGCAGCCCTGCTCCCAACTCACCCTTCACGATGCTGGAGAAGGTGGCCGAGTGGCGGGACACGAAGAGCTTCAGCTGCTCGTCCAGGTTGCAGGCCGTGAGGTCGATGTCCCAGGAGCGGATGCCTGCGAGACAGGGCAGGGAGGATCAGCCCCGGGTGCGAGGGCAGCCCCGGGGCACCCCCCCCTCCCCCCTCCTGCACCCCGGGACACGTTAGCACCCACCGTCCCCATCCCCGGGGCACAGCCAGCGCTGCCGGTGCCCCGGCTCAGCAAGCCGCAAGCGACAGCGAACGCCCAGCCCTAGCGCTGACCGCGCGAACGCCGGGGGGGGCGCCGGGCTCCGTGCCGGAGCCCCCCCCGGTGCCGCAGCACGCTCGGGGGCCAGGCCTGCCTCGCGTCACCGCCTCCCTAATCCCCCGCATGGCACCGGCTTATGTAAGACACAGGCAATCCGGCTGAGCCGGGGATGCTGAGCAGCGGCTGCGGCTCCCGCGGCCCGCGCTGCGCTCCCCGCCCAGCCGCCCCCACCGCGTCCCCCCCCCCGGCCAGCACGAGGCCTTTCCCCGGGGGGGGGGGAGCAGAGCTGCTCCAGCCTCCTCGCAGCGGCAGGATGGGCCCCAGCCGCGGCCCCAGCCCCCTCCCCAGCCCCCCACTCCTTGCGGCCCCACGGCACAGGCCAGGCCCCACTTGGCCACAGCAGCTGGGTCCCCAGGCGCCCCGCGTGCCGCTTCCCAGGACGCGGGTCAGCTCCCCATGCTTCCCCATGGACACAGGGATGCGCTGCCGACCCATCGCGTGCAGCCGAGTAGCGGCCTCCCCGGCGCGGGGCCGGCATGCGCAGACCCTCGGCGCGGTGCCGCCGGCCCGGCCCTCCCTGGGGAGCAGAGCGGCGGCCGGCGCGTGCCATGCGCCGCGCTCCCCGAGGCGCGCACCTTGCACGGTGACTCACGGCCGCACCGGCTCTGCCAGCAAAACGCCGGCCCCCGGGGCTACGGCGGCGGCGGCACCTCTCCCTGCACCTCTTCAGAGACGGCAATTAGGGGAATTAGCGGCGCTGGAGGACTGGGAGCGCCGCACGAGCCGCCACGTGCCGCCGGCTCCCGTCGGGCGCCCAACACCCGGCACGGGTTTGCTCCTCCTTCATGCAGGCATCTCCCCSCACCCGGGCGGGGGCTGGAAGCCCCTCGACGCCACGGGACAGGGCACCAGCTGCAAACGCGCGGGGATCCCGGCCCCGATGCACCACCGACAGCCCCCGCCGGGCTCTGCCACGGAGCYGGGCTCCTCGTGCCGCGGAGCGGCCTTGCACGGGGACTTGCYGGCGCGGTGGCCGACCGAGCGCCCCGCGGGCGCTGCCGCCCTCCCTTCCTCCCCGGCCCGCTGGGCGGTTAACGGTCCCGCGGAGCGGCGGGCGATGGCGTAAGAGAGGCCGGGGCATCGGCGCTGGGGGGGCGACGCGGCGTTGCAGGCGCTTTGCGCAACGCGAACGTTGGGCTCCGGCGCAGCGCGGCCGAGGCCGGGCATCTTCCAGGCCGCTTCCCGCGCGGCGGCGTCTCCTCCTGGGCTTGGGGCCGGCGAGGGTCGGCCTGTCCTCGGGGCCCCCGGGACGCGCTTCCCGCAGCTGGGGGGAAGCTCCCCTCTCCAGCCCCGAATCGAGGACGCTGCCAGCGGGGGACGAGAGCGGGGCCGGGCAGGGGCACCCACGGCACAGCCCCCGGGGCGAGCCGAGCCCCCTCCCGCTGCAGACCAGTGCGGACCAGCACAGACCAGCACAGACCAGCGCAGCATCCCAGTCCCCGCGGCTGCACCGSGGCAGACCCAGGCGTCGAGGAGGGGAGCGGGCAGCTCCCACGGTCCCCAGCCCGGGAGCCTGCGGGACAGATCCCGGGGGCCTGGGTGGGGAGAGGGGGCCGATCCCATGGGTCGGGGTGGGGGGCAGGTCCCAGGGGTCCGGGGCAGGGGAGGGGGCAGACCCTGGGGATCCAGGGCAGATCCTGAGGGTCCAGGGGGGCAGGTCCCAGGGATCTGGGGCAGGGGAGGGGGCAGATCCTGGGGATCCCAGTGGGCAGGTCATGGGGATCCAGAGCAGATCTTAGGGATCCAGAGCAGCAGATCCCAGGGATCCAGGGCAGGAGAGGAGGCCGATGCTAGAGATCCCAGTGGGCAGGTCATGGGGATGCAGAACAGGAGAGGGAGCAGATCCTAGGGATCCCAGCGTAGAAGGGATCTGGTACTGGGGATTCAGGGCAGGAGATGGGGCAGATCCTGGGGATCCCAGGAGGCCGATCCCGGGGATCCCAGGAGGCCGATCCCGGGGATCCGGGGCAGGAGATGGGGCAGATCCCGGGGGTCCCAGCAGGCCGATCCCAGGGATCCGGGGCAGGAGATGGGGC
>PTFA01000256.1:1183802-1257233 GCA_003342895.1 Casuarius casuarius | reverse complement strand
TGAGCGTGGGCAGCGTCTGCTCCGGCTCCCCGCGGCCGCGGGCCCTGCGTCCCCGGCGGGAGCGACCCCGGCCCGCCGTGCTGCGAGGGGGCCCGGCGCCCCAAGGACAACCCCGGCGGGAGGCTGCGACGGTTCGGACCGACGCCCGAACGTGGGGGAAGCGGCGGAGGCGAAGCTCCCAGGATCCCACATCGGATCCGTTTTTTCCTTCTCTTCTCAAGCAGAATTTGAACTAAAACCTGGCGCAAGCATCTACCCGAACAGACGCTTTGAATCGAGCGTCTGCGCCCGCTTTAGCCGGGACCGCGGTGCCTGGCCGGGGAACCGAGGCGCTCCTCTCCCCCCGCCGCGGGGGAGCGCGTGCCGGCCCCCGCGTCAGCCCGAGCCCGGAGACGGGGCTCGGCCGCCGCATGGGAGCCGAGACGCGGGACGCGTCCCCCCGCGGCGGGGGCTCGAGCCGGGGAGCGAGCCCGGCGCTCGGATCCGCGGCACGCATCCAGCACGGGCGCCGGGGCGAGGGGGACGTCGTGGCGAGGGGGACGTGGTGGCACTTCCCTGAGCTCGCATCTCTCCCCCGAGCCCCGGGGATCCCGCGCGGCAGGGCGCGCGTTCGGTGCCGGTGAACAAAAAGCCCCCCCAAATCGCGCTAGCATCTCAGGACTGCCCGGGGACGAGAACGGAGCTTCATATTTTTTCTACAGTCTTACCCTCATCTCCCCGGATTGACCGGTTTTAACGGGACTGCTCCATCAGCCACTCCCAGGGAGAAAAGGGGAGGTGGGAAGATGCGAGTAATTCTGCCAGTTTTAGTGTTTTGGACCGAGACTCTCCAAAAGGCCTGTTTAAAAGACTTCCCATTGGGCACCGCACCACCGAACCCCCTTCCCTGCCCCTAGAGCCAAGGAGCAGCCGCCCCCCGCCCCCAGAAAAACCAGTGGTAACAACACGGAGAATTAAAACCCCAGAAGCGATCAGAGGAGCTAAACCCTCACGACATTTCCCATGCCGTGGGCCAAGCGCTTCCTAAAGCGGGTCACGGGGATCCCAGGGCTGACGGGTTTCGCCCCACCAGCCGTTCCCCACGGCGCGATCCTCCCGTCAAACACCCCACGGCGGCCGACGCCGCGGAACCGCGTGCCAGGCTACGCGGGGAGGACGCGTCCCAGCTTCATTGCAACGCAGGTTTGCGCTCTGCCTCCATCCCTCCTCCTCCGATTCTCAGTTTAGTCATCTGCAATAGCAATTTTTTGTGTTTTGGTTCTTTTGACTACTATTTGACTACAAAATAGCTACGCACCTGGAATCTTCTCCCTTGTTCCCCCTCAAGAGACAGAGCAATCGGACTGAAATTCGGGAAACGAAGTGCTAATTGGAATCAGAAACCGAGTCAGACCCACCCAGAGCTTGGTTCAAAGCTTCTAACGGCAAAGTCCCGGGACTCAGGCCCAGCATCCCACTGGCAAATGCAATAAAACCCCACTTCCTCCACCACCCTGCTACCGGTTGAGAATGTCACTGTTAAAAATGCACCCCCCACCCCTCAACCCTGTTTTTTTTTTTTTTTTTTAAATTTTAACCCCTCTCAATGTGGAACCTGCTCAGGAGCAGACACCCTTTGCTAAACCACTTGCAATTTTTGAGATTTAAGTTCTATCCGAATCCAACATTTAGTGTTTACCCCTCGGCGCAGTTTGAAGTTTGTAACTTGGTTTCAGTCGATACAGAACGGTGCCCTGCCTGAGAGATCACGCGTGCCGGAGCGAGGAAAGCTATAGGATGATACACGGCTTTTTGTCCTTAAAAGGATTCTCCGAAGCGGGCACTCCAACCAGCAGCGGGTCGTTCCTGGCATGCTGCTCACAGTAATTCATTAGCTCCGAAGATGCTTTGGAGACCTAAATGTTCGAGAAAGAACAGCGTTAATGAGAACGCGCAGGTAAAGCCCCAGGGCCGGCCCGGAGGCGCAGCCCGTGCAGAACCCGCGACTCGCTGACTGCACACACATTTTAGAAGAAAGTCTGAAGTGCATTTTGAGGAGGAAGCAAGAATCCCAGGGCTCAGCGGTGAGGAAAAGACGTAACACTCGACTTTTCGTAACAGAAACTTTACAGAGAGAGTCAGAAATAAAAAGGGGAAATGAATATGGAAAAAATTTAAGATCTGACATAAATAAAGTGATGAGTATGTGGAAACTGCTCTCTGCAGAAAGCAAGAGATTTAAAAAGATGAGAACAGGAATATCTTTTTCTGAAGGGCTTTGGGATAAAAAAGAAAGAACAAAAACGCCTGCTTGGAAGCAACCACCCTCTGATGTTAAAAGTGGCTTTCTGAAACCATTAGAAACTATTACTTAAGGCGCTGCTTATTTTAGTTCAAAGATATATTCTGGGAACTCTGATCGCCGAGCAACACGACGGAGCGGAGCATCTAGGTGGTGGGCGAGTAAAACGGCTGCAGGCTTTGGCAATCGGGAAAGCGGGAGGCAGGGGAAGAGGCCGGGCAGGGAGGTTCCCGTCGCTCTGGAGACTAAGAGCAAACCCTTTGCTATTAACTTAATAGCTGGTTGGACGTAAGCAAACACAGAGCCGACATGCAGCCACCCAGCAGGAAGGCCTCGTGGCTGCAGAGGTCCCGCCGCTCCGGCTCTGCCGCCCTCGCGGGACGCTCGCACCTCCCCGGTGCTCTGCCCCGCGCTAACCGGGGCGTCGCAGCACGCGAGCGACACGCTTCACCCGCTGCTGCCCGCAAAGCGATGCGACCTGCACAAAAAGGTTTTGCAGTTTTGCACAAAATTATTAAACCTTTCAGCAGCAACTGAGAGCGCGAAGCGACGGGGAGAAACAGCACTGGTGACCACACCGCAGTTCGCTGCAGGTTTGGGCAAAGAACTTAACTGGTGCTTCAACAAAACAGTATGGGCCTCCTCCGCTTTCTCCTTTTCTACTGGAAACGCGGGCCCACACCCTGCATCAGCCAGCGTAACTTTTACTTTTAGGGTCCCTAGATACTGCCGTAACATCAAGCATTGAAGGCCGAACCAGCAGTGCAGCCTTCTAACGCCAGCTGCTGTTGGCCGGTACTTAAACATGCCGATTAAACTCAACAGGATCCAAGAGCACAACCGTTCTGCAGAGACAAGGTCAAGCCGAGCTTAAACCTGTCACTCACATAAGACAGTGCTTACTGCTAATCTCGGAGCAGAGCAAGGGGAAAGCGCTCAGCTTGCCAGGAGCACGGCGAAGCTGTTACGAGAGCAAGTGTCCTATCGCTGCGGACAGAGCTCTCCTAGCAGCTCCCGGGCAGCCCGCTCCCCCCAGCTCCGGCTCCTGTCAGCTCAGCTGTCTGCAGGCAAACACCTATCCGCTCCCTTTAAGCGCGAGGCACTGGGAGAAGCGGCAGGAATCAGCCCAAAGCAAGGGCACTCGTTTGACGCTGCAGGCTGGGAGCGCCCAGGCTCGGCACGCTGATTCAGAGCCGCGTCTGTGGGTTACGGTTTTATTGCAGCTCGCTCGGACAGCGCGTCTTCTCCGCTCATCCCGGCCAGCGGCGTGTCGCGGTCCCGCCACTGTTGTTCTTTCCCATCAAAGCGTCTAAGATAGTCCCATCTACAAAGGTCGGTAAGCGCACACACCCTGCTCCCTCCTCGCCACGCACAGCTGGGCAGCTCGGAGCTGAGACACAGCAGTTCCTAAAAGAGTCAGCAGTGTCTGCGCTGGGGGAAGACCTGTAATTTATTTTGTTTTCCCTAAAATGGCCCCTCCGATGGGTGCATCACTGGAGTCTGGAAACTGGTGGCCCTAAAAACAGCTACAAAACCTCAGACTGGCTTAAAAAAAAGATACTCAAAGCAGAAGCAGCTCCTCCTGCACACGGAAACCTGAGGTGACGAAGGACTCGTCGCTGCAGAAGTAGCAGGGACCGAGAGTCGAAGAAGACCAGGAAATATTCAATTACAAAATATCAGGGGGATTTAATACCTATTTATTTAACCAGCATTTCAGTTTTACTGTGCCCTTCATCACCACCCACAGGGGTTTCTTCTGCACTATGCACTGACGGGAAGCGATTTTCCGGGAGCAGACTTCTTCTGCCGCCCCCCTGCCCTCCTTCCCCTCGCGGGGAGCTTCTCGGGGAGCGACGGGCAGCTGGGGAGTCTCATCCCCGCCTGCCCGACCCCGCGCAGCGAGGCAGGCAACGCCGCGGCCCGCGCAGCCGGGCTCTCCCGCGGCTCAAAGGGCATCACTGCAAAGAGCACCCGGGGGGTCCCGCTCCCGGCCCGGGGGATCCCGCTCCCGGCCCCGGGGAGCGCCTCTGACTACCTGCCCGCGCCAATATTTGTCCCCAGCGACGGCTGCTCTCCAGACCCCACGTGGCCCAGCGAGCCCGGGCACCGCAGCCGCCGAGGAGGTGCCCAGAACCGCGCGAGCTCCTCGGGGACCCGGCTCCAGCTCTGGGCAGACGGCGTGGTTGTGGGCACGTTCCCTGCTCCAACCCCCGGTGCTAAAGGAAGCTTTATTCCCGGGGTGCTTTGCTGCCCAGGCGGATGGCTGGTGTGCCAATACCCCACGGAGAACAGATTCCAGTTTACTATCCCAGACAACGGCAGCACAAAATAACTTTCCGTACTTCTGCCATAAACACGCCTCAAACCAGAACTGAAGGCGTGCCGCTACCATCTTTTCACTTTGAGGAAATGGGAATAGCAACAGCTAAGAAATTCCTATCCAGGCAGAGACTTTGAGAGAAACTGCAAATAAGCAGCGGAGATGCCCTGTGACCAGACCAGGAAAGGAGTCTGCCACGCGTGGGCCTCCCTCACGGAGTCCGGCTTTGCGGGGCCTGGCCCCGGTGGCTCAGGTGCCCCCATAGGTTGCACGTGCCCCGCTGAGGTCCCGGGAGTTGCTCAGATGACCGGTCTGCCCTCGGATCGTGCAGTCGCCTGCGGCACCGCGTGCTCCAGGAGAAGCTGCCCAGGCAGCAGTCGGGGCGCCCGGGAAGCCGTCTCTGCCGGGAAGCGCTGCAACGTCTGAGCCTGCCACGTCACAGCAGCGTGCACACGCGGCGAAGACCCAAGCGCTTGCGGAGGCTCTTCCCCCTCTGCCCCTGCCCACCGGAGAAGCGTCCCGCACCCGCCTGCTCCCGGCTCCCAGGCTCACCTTGATCCTCTCGATGCCGGCTTCGATGCGGAGCTGCTCCACCAGCTTCCGGGCCTGCGCTATGTTGTTAGTTGTTGACATTGTCTGCCATCGGTTCCGGGCCCCAGCACCCGAGAATACTGCAAAACAAGGAGGGGAGAGAGGTCGGCATCACACACGAAACCACCGCGCTGCCACGCATCCGCCGAAAACGTTGGCAAGCGACCCAGCCTTCGAGATTCCTCCCGCGCACCGAGCCCTGCAGACGGTCACGTGCGAAGGGCTTCCACGAGCGCTGAAATGATGACACCAGCTTAACGCTTCCTGAGTCTGCTTCGAGTTCTCCTTTCCTTTAACTAATGCTCGTGTGCACTTTCAGGMTCTTTCTCATTAAAAAGAAGGACCAACTTGCTGACTAGAGGAGAAAACGAAACACTGTCTGCAGAAAGCTGCCGGATGCGTTCAGCAGGCTGGAAAGCGAGCAGAAGTTTTCCAGCTCGAGTAATCCGACATGCAACATTCGCAAAGAGCTAGTTCGAGGGGAGATGGACCAAGCSGCCGCTCAGCAACGACCCTGCACAGCTCCGGCCCCTCCACCCTCACCGCTCGTCTCCTTTCCCTGCTCTCCCACTCGGCACGTAGCTCTGCTGAGACGTTTGCAATCGGTGTCAAGAGCTCCTCGGCACGAGGCTCGGGACAGCAATTAGGGACCTTCGGTACTGTGCAAACTTGGATCCGTGCCATTTATTTGTAATTTTCCGTATCGAGTATCCCTCAGATGAGGAGAGCAAGAAAGTGAGAGCGACAGACAGTCCTAATAAGCTGGGTGGCAGGTGGAAAGTCAAGGATCGGGCCAGGGACAGGGGGTTTCTCACGTGGCCAGCAGTGAATGGAAGCGGCGCAAGGAACACAGAATCGAGGTCAATTAGCTGAGCGGGTACAAAAGCGTGAGACGCATCGATAGCCGGTGTCGCAAATGGAGTTTTCATAAAAATCCTGCAAAATAAGGGCCCAGCTGAATGTGAAAACCAGGAGAGAGCAATGCTGGCCTGCTGGAGCGACGCGCGGGGAGAGGAGCTGCTGCCTGACCCAGGCACCCCCGCTGCACCCCTGCGAACCGGGGGTCCGGMACAGAGGGGAAGGACGCTCCTCCTGCAGAGGGTCAACTGCTCCGGGGACGCCGGGACACGCCGGCAAACCCCCAGCACGGCTGACGCAGTCCCGCCGCGCACCGCAGGTGCCTGACTCCCTTCGTGCATCCCAGCGATGCTGCAGTCTCGGCGCGCTGAGGTCCCCGTCGCCRGGCCCGGGAGGACCCGCACAGCGAGGCTGCGCCCCTGCGGCGACGGCACCGCGGTCGCCTGCCCCGGCGGGGACAACCCGCGGCAATCGGACGACCTCCGGCGCGAGCTCCTCTCCGCGGAAAAGCAGCGCCCCAGGCTGGAGGCRGAGGGCTGGCTCCTCGGCGCAGCGGGCAGCACCTCGCCTGCCTCCCGGACCCGTCCGGATTCGGGCACAGCGGCGGCTCCAGCCGCTCGCCGGCAGCCCTGAGTGCCAGCACCGGGACCGCCGCGGGGACCGCATGCGAGCTGGGCAGCGGCGTCGCTGCCAGCGTGTCACGAGCCCCGGACAACGCCGGGAAACTCTGCCCCGGACACAGCTGGTTCGGTCGTGGCCGTCTTTGGGTCGTTCACGCTGTAAGAAAGTCCCGCCGGCTCACGGGACGTGCGCCGAGGACGGYGCTGCAACCAGCGCAGAGCACCAGGGAACAGCCCCGGCCCGAAGCCAAGGTCTGGTCAGGTCCCTGCCAGGAACCCGAAAGACCTTGTTACTGCCAACAGCCAACTGCTCTTTGGTAAAGTGATTTTTCACCTGGATAAAGAGTCAGTAGGCAGCTGGAGGGAAAGAAGCATAAGCAATCGGATATAATTTATGTTTGCAACAGCACGAGATCACCTGCTTGTCCTTTCGCAGCTTCCTGTTTATGGAACAAGGCTGATGAATCAGTTACTCAGGGGAACGTCTGGTTGTGCCGGAGCGCCGCACGCCCGGAGAGGCGCGAGCCGCGGTGCRACGGCCGCAGCAGCAGCGCGGCAGCGGGCGCGGAGCTCTGCGGAAGGGGCTGCCGAGCCGAGCAGCTCCCGGCGCCTCGCGGTGACGGCGCGGCGTTAAAACTCCAGCAGGGGTTTCAACAGCGAAGCCCTCGCGGTGGCCAAGGGCCCTTTTGCTGGAGACGGCGCTGAGCGCGCCGGGCAAGTCGGAGGCGGCTGCGGGYCCGGGTCGGGCCGGGCGCGAGGTGGGTGCCGGCAGCGCCGCGTGCTCCCCGCGCTCCCGGGCGCCTCTGCACGGAGCCCCGGCGGGAACCGCGCGGCTTCGCGGCAGGTAGCGGCTGCAATCGCGCCGGCTCCAGGACTGCCCTGCCCGGCAAGGATTTAAAAAAGCCTCCGGTTACCTTGGTGAATAATTAACGGAGCGCGTCATTAGCGACTGGGAACCATCGGTACGAACRATGCAGCGAGCTGCCGCGCGGCACACCAAGGGCGTCCTCGGGATTTTCTAAAAGCCAAAACAAACTTTAAAGAAGTCATTCACCAGATTTCTACAGATGTGCAAATAACTGAGGTGGAAATAAGTCTTCCCTCGTCCCTCCTCGGCCGGCACAGCTCTGCCCCGGCCACGGCGCCCCTCGTTCCCCCGCTCGGCACGCGGGAAGGGCGGCGCTTCCCGGGAACGCTGCTCTCGCGCCRGCGTGGCGGTAACTCGGCTCGCGCCTCGCAGGCCGTCGCGCCAGCAGTGCCAGCAGCGCCGGGGTCACGGTGCCGTCCCGCGGCGTCGGGCCTCATCCCGCTCCTCCAGCGGCGGCACGAGCTGGYGAAGCTGCGGGCTGCGCTCACCGGGCTCAGAGCACGCCAAGACGCTCACGGCGCATGGAAAGCAGTTCTGCTGGAGCAAGTAAAACACTGCAACGTAAAACGTTGCAAAGCGGGACATGGCGAGAGCGCACGAGCGCGGACGAGGCTGTGTCACCCAGCGTTTCCAGACCTGCATCGCCGCAAAACGCGGCAGCGAAGGAGCACGAGGCTGCAGCAAGCGAGCGGGGAAGCCGGCGCGCAGGCGAGGGGCAGAGCGCGGACCCAGGCGCGAGCRAGCCTACAGCTACGGCCTGCCTGCAGCGCAAACGTCTGCTGAGCACGTCTGCCTGGTCGACGAAGAGTGCCAGAAGACAGAGTCCAACAGGCGGGAACAAATTCTGGGAATACCAGGATTCACTGTTTCAAACTGATAACGCAGATCAGGATGCATCGTGCATCAAYGCAACCTGCAGCTCCAAAAAGGAAAGTCACAAGTACCCTCTTCCAGATCAAGTTTCATCACTAAATAGAAGTATTTAAAGGATCACACTAAGTGTTACAGGAAGCAGATTTCTTGTGTTCACATTCTCCTTACGTGGTCAGAAAAAAGATTTTTTCAGTGTTCACRAAATAAGGTGCTTCATGTAATAAGCCACTATTAGTACTCAAATATTTTAACCGAGGTAAGTGTTAAAAAGTGCATTTAAACTACACCATTTTTCCCTTTCAGCACTTAGCACCTGTTCTGCACAAAACTCTGAGGTCAAACCACGACTGACTTATTGCTCTGCAGAGTAGATACCGCCCTTTCTTGCAAAAGTTTTCTTATCCATAAGGTAATTTTTCATGCACCAGGGAGGCTACAGGCGTAATGATTCTGGCTGCTTGTTTTAGTTTAAATAAATAAATAAATAAATAAATCCCAGCTCTTGAGTCAGAGCAGTGTCACAACAGCAGTGACAGTAAGCGCCTGGCTCGGGCTCGCCGTGACTCAGCAGGCGCGGACGCCTCCCCGGCCAAGCATCCCGCCGGCTCCCGGAGCATCCCGGCCCCCGGAGCATCCCGCCGGCCCCCGGAGCATCCTGCCGGCCCCTGGAGCATCCCGGCCCCCGGAGCATCCCGCCGGCCCCCGGAGCATCCCGCCGGCTCCCGAGCCCTGCCTGGCGCCCCTCCAAGACCTGGCTGGGCAGCAGGGAGGGCTCGGACCCGCAGCCCCCACGGCCCCCCGGGCCTCGCTGCCCTCGCGCCGCCTGCCCTTGGCGCTGCCCCGAAACATTGCAACGGGATCCGAGTCACGAGGCCGAAACTGCCGCCCTCGGAGCCTCTCCGCGCGCCGGGAAGCCAGGCCTGCCGCAACACGCCTGCGCCGCGCCGCGAGAACCCAGCGCGGCGAATCGTTCACTCCGCGCGAGAGGCGACGCTCGGGCACGGCCCCTTCTCCCGGCGGCCCCCGCCACCTGCGCGCTCCCACCCCCGGCCCCGCGGCAGGAAGCGTTACGCTAGGAAACAAATATGCGCCGGTCCCTCCGGTTTCTGCATTCTTCCCATGCTTCTCATAGCTGGCGCAGCCGCTCCCAGCCGGCTAAACAAACACGCGAGCATCGGAGCGACGGCGGAGCTAGGCTGCTGTTGTCTTCGTCCCCCGGATAAAGCAGCTACGGGGCTGGCGGCCRCGGATGCCGCCGCGCTCGAGCTGCCGGCTGGAAAGCACGCGAAGAATGTGCCGCGGGCGGGCGCGCAGCCGCGCTCTGCTCGCCGCCGCCGGGTCTCCYGGGCACCCTCCCGCCGAGGGAAGGGGCTGCGAGGCCTGCCGGGAGCTCCCTGCTGAAGGACGGACCCGCAGGTGCTCCGGGCAGGAGAACGCCCTCCTGCATCCCTGCCTTGACAGAACGGCACTTTAGGGAAGTGTCAAGCAAAGCACAAAGCACGCGCACGGGATGCACGAAGCATGCGCATGGGATGCACGAAGCACGCGCACGGGATGCACGAAGCACGCGCACGGGATGCACGAAGCACGCGCTGGACGCACGAAGCACGCGCGCTGACAGCTCGCCAGCTCGGGCCGGAGCACGAGGCAGTGCAGCCACGGGGGCACCTGCCCTCCGAGCACGCAGCCTACGAGAACAAGCAGCCAAGACCTCGTGCCGTCAAGAGCCACAAGTGCTCCGTTTAGGGTACTTCATCGAAAATCCAGGCGTTTTCGCCTGTCAAATACGAGTTTAACTCCATTAAACCCGGCTCCCAGAAGAAAGCTCTAGTTCCTCCCCAAACCACAGCCATGATCCTATAGGATTTCTCCCCCTTAACAAATTCTACCTCCCTCCTTTCCCCATCCCCAAATTGGGGAATATTGCTGGAAAACGCGTGGCTACGCCCTCGGCTAGCAGCGGGAGCAGGGGGCGGAGSGCAGCCCCGCGCCGCCGTCCTCCCGGAGCAGAGCCGGGGCCGGCGGCAGGCGCCCGGGCCGGGGAGCATCCCCGACGCCGCTTGCTAAACCGCTCCCAGGACCTGCGTCTGCAGCACGAGTTTCCCAGCGCTGCTCCTCGGGAAGACGCGAGGGAGACCCTGCGCCGGGGGCCGCCGGGGGAGCGGGGACCACGGCGAGCTGGGGACCAGGAAGCCAGTGTAAACCCATGTGGTGGTTCCTTCTTTTAAAGATGACCTCATGCTTTTCTGGAACAGAAAAAGGCTGTTAGGGCGATGGCATTTACTCCTTGTCTGGGCAGAACAAAGCAGGCTCCATTTTTCTTTTACACTTCCTGCATCAGTAGCTTAACAGCTGAATGAGCTATTGAAATTTTTCCYGAGTGCAGCATTTTTTTTTATTTTTTATTTTTTTTAAAGACCTCCAGCTTTCCGTGGCGTGGGACAATACTCGGTGAGAGCACAGCAAGGATCCCTGCTGGCCGCGCCGGCGGGAGGCCGGGAGATGCCGCCTTAAAGAGGCAGAGCTCCGCCGTCGCTTTGCTCGGGGTGAGGGTTCGAACGCACCTCGGAGCAGCGTTCACACAGCCTGGCTCCTTTTCAACACCTTTTTCTGCAGCACCTGTAGCTCGAGGAGCACAGCGAGTGCGGGAGAAGGGCAGGGAAGCCGAGGCGCTTTGCTTTAGCCCTAACCGCGCTGCAGAGGTGTCCGTGAGCTCCTCCGGGTTTACAGGCGCCCAGTGGGAACGCTGTCCCTCCCCGGATAAATCGCAGCCCGACTCCACCGGGTTGCGAGCAGCCCACGCATTTTAGGATCCGTATTTCCCCTACTGCAAGCGGCAGCGGCGCCAGTCCAGCAGCGCCGGGCGCTTCGGCCCCGCTGCCGCCGGGTCCCGCGGGCCGCCCGTCCCCGCAGCGAGCACAGCGAGCTCCCGGCCGAGCCGCAGCTGGGCTCTCCCAGTCTCATCCCAAGAGCTCAGCTCGCATTCGCGCCCGTTTTGCTTTCAGCCTAACTAGTTTGGCGTCTTTCAGCAAAGCAGGAAAGGTATCAGACAGCTGACACTTCAGATAAAAGGGATGATAAAGTGTATTGACAAGCTGTATAAAGCTACGAGAGAGAGCAATTAGAGCAACATCACTTCTCATGCACTAGACACTTTAAATAAAATCAATCCTCTAACAGGAGAGGCCTTATCTTTCAGGTCAATACCGAGAGCCATTAGTTTTAGGATTATATTTTTTCCCCAGCTCAAAAAGATCCGGCTGTGTGTTTCCAGATGGAAACGATCCAAAACCACCACAGAAACGTGGTCGTGCCCTGCTACGAAAGGCAACTCGAGCCAACGTGTTTGACACGTTTGAGCTTTCTTCCTTTCTGGGGGGACACACAAAGCAGCACGTTTGCTTCTTCACAGGGTTTGGGCAGGAACAAAACCCGGCGCTTTCGGTTCTCCGCTTGCGCCGCAGCCGGCGCAGCCGATACCTGAGCTCTCAGCCAAGCCCGGCCGGCCTCCGCGCCGCCGTCACCCCGCGCACGGCTTTTGACCCAGGCTAACCCTCCCCGCTCGAGCGGTTGGGAAGCCCGAGGGAGGTCACGACAAAAACGTAAGAGTTTCGTCGTCACTAGAAAACCCGCACAAGTTCTGCCCCGTCTCGGCTCCGGGAAGCGGCGCCCAGCTCTCGCCGGCAGCGCGATCTCCCGAGACAAGCAGAGCAGCTCCCGAGCTGCAGGGAGAGCAGAATTTACTCCAGATTTGGGGATTTCAGGCTTGCAAAGTTTCTTTAAAGCAGGTTTTACTCTTTTCAGATATCCATTTCACATGTTAATAGCAGCTACAGCTGGATGGAGGAAAGAGGGCAAGTGTCTCAAACGCAGCTCTGTCCTTACCAGAAGATCCCTTAATTGCGTAAGTATTTTGAAACTAGAGCAGTTTAAGACTCAGACTGGCCAAGGATTTTGGAAGGAGACGGCATCCCTGGAGATGCGTAGCTCCATTTCCTTCCCATCCAAGGAAATGATTACTTGGCTGAGAGAATGTGAAATCCTCCAGGACGCATCTGCCAGCTAAGCCACAGGACGCTCATGAGACCTTGTTTGCAGCGTAAGCCTCAAAACCCCGCAGGGGGGTACGGTTAACTCATAAATGCTGTCATGGACAGGTCTGGTTCTTACTCCACCTTCTCTCCATTTTATCTGCGAAAGCTTTGGTGCCAGCCGGGTGGAGACCTCGGCAGCGCTGCCAGCGCAATCGCACGCGGTCCCCACCTCTGGGCGGCAGGTCTGGGCGCCCTGAGTCACTCCAGCGCTCCGCACTTATTTTTAGACCACGTATTTAAATAAAGCAGAGGGCAAAGGTAAGTATTTACATCAGTTGTTACCTGGAGTCATCACCCAGAGGCTGTAACACAACCCCCTGCAGTACAGCCAGCCAGAGAGGTAATAAATGCTCCACCATATAACTCAAAGTAGAAACCAGAGCAAGGCTTTAGTCGAGATGCTTAAGGGCTGTTACGGGCTGAGAGCGGTAAATCAATCACAACTTGCACTGCAAAGTCTGCTCTGCCCTCATCCTCCCTGCACGTCTGCTCCGTTCATCAACAGATGAAGCGCACAGGAATAAAACGATCATTGCATGCGAGGCGGTGAGCACCCGCGGCTTCCACGGGCGCGCGGCTCGGAGAACCAGCCCACGGCCTCCCCGCAGCTCCTCGCTCCCTGCGCGCTTCAAGCGGCTGCGAAATTCTGAGTCTTGGCCAGCATCAGCAGCAAAGTTATTCAGGAAGGGAGGGAGAACAGAAAAGCAGAACGAGTTTTAGTACCGGTTTCAAAGCAGCGTGGTAACGCAGGTGCGAACCGTGCAACACCGGTTACGGCTCTGCCGCCTCGGAAACGGCCTCTGCGTCGGCAGAGAGAAAACTGCAGCCTGCCCCGGCACGAACCAGCGCTGCACTTCCAAACCTCTCACCTCCCCGGCCGGCACTGCAGACTCTCGCTTTGAATCTCCCCTTTCGCATCACCTGCAGCTTCCTCTCCTGCCTCCTCGGTGCCCGAGATGACTAAGCCACACAAGCACCAGTCCTCTGCCCGCAGGAACCCCTGCAACAGCTCACGAGCCCCCCGGGCTCGGGCCTCCGTCTCGGCTCCAGCGTTTCTTCTTCTGCTCTTCAGGTGGGCTGGATACCAGCACGGAAAGGAGAATTTTCTCTTTGCTCTTAAAATCGGCTTATAAACCCTTGTACTTCTTCAAGCACCATTTAAACTCTGCTGCCCCACAACTGCCTCAGCAAAACGTTGACCACTTTCCTATGGAGATTTGAGGAGACCTGTAAGAATCCTCAAGTTTAAAGTGAAATACATGTTCTGCATCTCATGAAGATGCTTATGAAAACTAAGCAATTTTGTGATCTTACCCAAACAAAAGGGATTGAAAAATGAGTATTTTGTACAAAGCACTGAACTGCAAGCTGGTTTTGCAGTTTTGGGTGTTGAAACCCAGGACCCTTGACTGCCAGCAGTCGACTCCTGAACACTTGCACTTTGCTTAAGCAAGAGTCAAATGCAGGTGGTGTCGGAGACAAAAACCACCACCTAGTCATCCATGGTGTCTTTCAGAACAGGGACTATGAGGAGTAATACTGATATTTTAAAAAACACTCCGGGTTATTACATATCTTAGTAATAGCAAAACTAAAAATACATTGATCTGTCCTTGCAGCTCCTACAAGGAAAACGCACAGCTTTGTTCTAACATTCCAGCAGCAAAAATGCAACGATACCAGAGTACCAAAACCCTGTCTTTTGGATAAAAGGTAAAAAGAAGGATGAGTCTTTTGCAATCTTGCTAATAAATTGCTTTTTTCATGTGCAATAGTTTCAGAAATGAATAGGGATAAGTCTTTAGACCTTTGAGTCCAGAAATTACCTTGGATATAAAAGCAATTGAAACACAGCTTATATCTCCACTTACAGTCTGGAAAAAGGTCCTGATTTCAGCGGGCAGACTGAGAACTAAATATGTATATCCTGGCTAGACCACTGCGGAGTTTGTCCTTGTCTGCGAGGGCTTGATAGCAACCCCGCATACAACCGAAGTGCATAAAGACTAAGCAGGAAGCTGGGCTATAGTGGCACAAGTGCGTATTAAGTTATAGAAGGAGATAAAAGAAGGGGAAGTTTAGGCTGAGTATCACAAAGCTTCCTGAGAGCTTTCCATAGCTCCACAGATCTAAGCTGGGAAACGCTGAGAGCATCAACACTCAAGACATTTGAAACAGGCAGGGGAAGTTTTAACAACACGGTATAGGGTTCCATACCCTCCTTTTCTGAGCATACAAAGGGTATTTCAGCTGCATCAAAATGTCACATTAATTTATTGGCTTTGTGTGCAAGAGTTATCATTTTACGAGATCAGGAGATTTTACAGCAACAGTCATGATAAAGCTAAGCGAGCGCCCCTCCAAACACTTTCATATTTCCCTCTCTACGATGCATCTCCTGTGCGCTGAGTGGGTGGAAAGGTTTTGAAATGAGTTTTGAGTTTTCTACAGATAAGCAAATGCCCAGAGAGGGGGAGCCTCCAACTAAAGCAGTCACATTCATCTTCCTTCCCTCCAAATCTTGAACCCACTACTGATGCTAAATGTCATGCAGATGCAACATTCTCATCTTAGGCTGTAAGCAGAGAAACAGGGAGACTTACCTGGATTTGGACACCAAACAAATCTGAACAGACACAAGTGAGAATGACTGCTGCCCGCCAAACAGACCTTGCTGCAAGAAATCCTCAGGCTGTTTTAAAGTGAAGACTCTTTGGTCAATAGTATTTGTCCACACAATCTTTTCTTTTAGCTACTACCTCTATCACCGCCCATTCTTAAGCTTTTCAGGCACAGTTTAATAGTAAGCCTTCCATTTTCTACTCTGGAGGCCTAAAAGCAGGCTACACTGAAATGGTAAAAGGAGTCGCCAAGCTCTTTTCAGAGAGAAAAGGAAAGACTCCCCAGACGAGGGCAGGGGTCCGAGTCAGCTGGCAGAGCTGCTCCCTTTTGGTGGAGCTCAGAAAGTAGCAGGGATGTTAAAAGAAACGTCTCTGCCTTTTATATACTTTTAAGTCACTTCACGCACAGAGAAAATTCTCAGTCCTTTAAAGGTCTCTCATTACAATAAGTCTCTTTCCCGAGCGCAAGTACGGCTCAGCCTCCCAAGCAGCCAGCAGCATCTTAAACGTTTCCCTGCGGCACACGAGCGTGCAGACGGGTTCAAAGCCACCTATCTTCCCCGGGAATCTGTAAGCAGAATGCTTTTGCTTTTTATAATCTCGATTTATTTTGCTTCTCCCCAAAATAGGATCACGTTTAGGAAGAAAGTCAGCCACGTGGAATTTGAGGAAGATTAAAAGAAAGCCCTAACAACACTAAAATAAGAAGTCAAAGCAAATACTGCGAGGACTACACTTTATTAGAGCATTATGCTTATTATAGCTTCTATTGACAAAGGATACTGGGCCTTTTGCAGTGCCTCAGAGAATAATTACACTGAGTAAGCCAGGGAGAGCATGTTTATTGGAACTTTACACAGCTCTGTACGAAGGAGATGGAAAGGCCAAGGAGTTTGGTTTCAAGTAAGTTAAAGTTTTCATTGTGGAAAGAGTGTTTGGTGGGAATTACATCAGAACCACAAGTTACAATATCCTCATTGTATGGTTGGGCAGAGCTTGCACAGTCAATACTTCTCGAGAAGATAGGGAACTGGTAAATAATCAAAGTAACATAGCCATTAAGAGCTTTCCCAGCACAATATGCCCTAAGCTACTTTTTTTTATGTTATGGAAAAAGAAATAGCGTTTGTCGATTACATTGACTGTGGCTATTATACATGTATGCATTCAAATAGCGTTTCAAACTGGCTAAAAATAGTTTTCCAACCGCTCTTAAAGCAAATTGTTAGTAATTTACCCTTGTTTCATTGTTTTCAACCAGTCTGCAGTGACAACACTTTCAGCTGAATATGCTGCCCCAAGCAGGATCACGCCTAAATAATCAGACGAGAAATTCTCCGTGCGGTAACGCGGCCGTTTTCCCTCGGAATCGGTGCTGAACCAGCCCCGGCCGTAACACCCAGCTGCTCTGCTCAAGTCAGGGGCGGAGGAGGCACGTACAGAATAAAGTCTCATTCAACAGACGTGTGAACAAGCCTGGGAGCAAAAATTCCCCCAGATGTAACCTTTTAGTACACACACACATATATGTGCACACACACATATATGTGCACACACACATATATATACACATAGATATATACACAAACACCCCTTTCCTTACTACTTCTGCAGGCAAATCTACAGGCCAACCTGAAGGCTTGGAGTGGTCTGAAGCCTCTCCCATCGCCCCGTGTCACTGCAGGGACCAGTCATCCGGGAGGCTTAGGCGAGGTCAGCTGATGCTTGAGGACAAGACACCCTACCCAGAGGAGCCTGGGCCATCTGGTCCAGTGTCACTCTTTCTTGCTGCCCTTAGGACCATCATTCAAGGCCGATTTATTTCCACGCAGGCTTTTGCCTACCCTGGCGCAGAGGAGCTCAGCGTGAAGTCTCCCCCTTCAGCCCGCTTTCTGCAACGCCAAAAATAAAAAGTGTAAGCAGCACGTTTGTGCTGTGCATGGTTATGGCAACCACTACCCCCGCCTGCAACAGGGACAGGCTGAGGGCTCTCCGATGCTTCTGCGTCGGATTCGACTTCAATTCAGTTTCATCCTGGTGTCTGCACAAAGGGGCCTTGTGCTTGAATATTTGCAAACATCAAGCTTGAAAAAAACTGAGGTTATGACAAAAATATTTACTTAAAGATTAAATACCTTCTGTTCAAGTGCAGGAAGATAAGCCATCCCCTTCATATGACTGTTCTTCAGTCAAGCCTCGCACTACTGGGAAGCAGCATTCAGCTGATGCTGAGCAAACAAGAAAACTGCTGACGAGCTCTTTGATGAGCCTTGGTGTAGTACAGAGCCGTAAAAAACCTCTTAGCGAATGGGAGCCAAAAGCATATTAGCCTCTTTTGTGTAATTTAAGAGGGCTGATATACAGTTGCCTACAGCACATCCAAACCAGCTTCCAAAGAAAGCATATAAATCATATTCTTGGCTGTCAGAGCATTGCTTTGCACTCTGTATTTTCAGAAAGCATTTTTAAAGCCACAATGTTATCAAAAACGGAGCATTCTCAATGCCTACGGCAGCGACTAAAAGGTTGGCCCTAAGGGCCAGGCGATGTTTGCATAACCATCACATGCAGAAAGCTTTGCTTTCTTGTTTTCAGTCTGCCCTATTTCAAAAACGTAGGGATATTTTCTTCTTCTGGTTAGGAAAACTGCTCTTCTGAGGTGAAAAAAAGAGTAGTCTAAATGATACTACTAGAAGCTACCAGCTCCGTTCTGCGAAGCAAGAAGTGTCAGCCACGCACCTGACTGAAATAAAATTGTGTATTTCTGTGCTAAATTCCTAGCTGCTCTATCAGTGGGGTATCTCTCAGCAGCCAGGTAACTATCGCTCACAAGTCTTTAGGGTACATTTCTTGGCAGAATTTTTAGCACATTTCAACCTAGCAGAGCTTGAAACACGTCTGACCAGCGTTCGCTGTAATGTGGCACAAGTACAGGAAAGCTGGTTTTCCAGGTCCGCACACAGGATCTTCATGTGAGCTGCTGCTGGGAGCGCTGCCCTTTGCTCTCAAAGGCAGCCTTTGCTAAGGAACAGCCACGCAAAAGGGTGCTTCCTCACCCAGGGCGTCTGCTCCGCGCACGCCCCGGGCACGCCTGCCTGCTCGCTGCCGAGCCGCGAGGGCAGCCGCTGCAGGGTCGCCCTCCTGGCGACGCGCGCAGCAAAGGGAGCCCAGCGTAGCTCCAACGTCCTGAACGCGATTTGTAACATCACATCTCGAGTCAGGGAATAAATCCGACGGACCAAATCGGAAATGAGAGCTGAGAATGTCTTTCCAATTGACACGAAAGTCGAGTACAAAATGTTCACTCGCTGCCTTTCTTAAGGAGCCATCCGAAAGATGCAAACCTACAAGCAAGCAGTGTCAAAGTGGAGCAACAGGGATTTCAAGGGACTGAATTTCAGTAGGACTAAAAGCAACAACCTCTCTAGACATAATGGTGCTATCAATGAAGCACAGCAACCATGCCCCGGAAACCAGTGCCTAGACGGACTGTTGCTAAAGAAAGTTTGACATTGCAACACAGATGAAGTAACGCATTGACTCGACAGCCATGGGCAATGTGTCCAGACACCGGCTGAAGACTTCAAGCAGTGAGAGAAGAGCAGTTGCCACTGACCTAACCCTGAGAATCCTTCAATGACCTTGAGCTGAAACAAGTGTGATCCCTGCTAGCGTTAGTATCTCACAGGCTGGCAGAGAGCTCCTTACAGTTACGAGCAAGGAGAAAAGTGATGCAAGGCAGAATTAAGCAACACGCATGATCTGGCAGCTGCTGGGACTCCAAGCACACTGCCCAGCCAGGCTCACGTGGACAGCTCGGGTCTCGGATGCTCTTGAATACCCTGTTTGAACATACATAACATTTTTTTTTGCTAATGCAAAAGCAACATTCCCCCCGAGTTAGCACTCCACTGTGAGCTGGGCCTCCCAAACCCAAAGTGGGAATCTTTGCACAAGGACTGCAGGGCACAGGGAAACACAGGGAAAATTCAGCCCCCGCTGGTGCTTCTGAAGAATCACAAACTATAGATCTGCATTAAGCAAGAGCTCAAATTCCTAACCGCATGCTTCAGAAGTAATTAACAGCTTAAGGTCTCCTCAAGCTGGACGGGCCGGTACGGCTCTCGCCTGGGCGCTGAACTGCCCTGTGATGTTATTCACCAGCAGCTCCCGACTGCCAAACAGCCTCCTCCGCATTTTGGGGGCAGCTCCCCATAATTCCGCTGCAAACGTGGGTGACCTTTCCGGACAGACGCATCACGTGAGAGCAGCTGCTAATGCTTTCCTCGGATGTCCATAAAGCACCCTGGCACAGCAGCAGTCTTGTGACTTTCTCTGCCCAGCGTTCTCTGCTCATCTTGCTTTCATTACTGATGTGTCTGCACGGGGCAAACTAAGATGCCCAGGAGAAACGCAGAGTCGGGCAGCAGAGCCGAGGGCCCCCTCCCGCCCCACCACCCCCTGACGTCAGCTGTGTGCAAGTGAAAACGGGGACTTGTTTCCAGATGCAGATCAGGGTTTAGTTCCATCGGCTTGATGACTGCTTTGCACTTGTTTCATCTATCAAAGTAATGACCCTCGCAGAAAAGGCCAGCATCTGCATGTGACTGCAGCGTCTGTGTGGCTGTTTTCATGCAGGCCCGGCTCTTTCGGTAATGCCGATGACTGCACCATCATGTGAGGCTTTGCAACGAGGAGCAACTCCTACACCGGGCCCTGGAATCTGTTGAGCCGAGGGGAAAGGAAGCAGAAGGTCGTTTTCTTTTGTCTCTCTTACAGGAAGTCAAGTCACGCTGGCCTGGCAGCAGTTCAGGACTTAGCTAAGGCCCGGTGCTGGGAGCAGCTCTGAAAGACTCAGGCTGGAAATAAAACAGGGAGGCTAAAAAAAGGAACTTGCAAACCGTGCAGAAGGGCTCTGCAGGGTGACGTGCGAGCGAGCTGCCTTCAGGTAACGGTCGATCTTTAGCTTGCTGACTATTTTTCATAGGCTTGGGCTAATAGTTAGCAAATCTTCTAGTACTTCCCTTAATCTTCTAGATTAGAAAAGAAAGAAAAATATAAAAGCTCCTCAAACTTCTCCGAGTGTTTAGATAGCATCGGGTAACTTGTGCTGCAGCAGGTGCCCCCCTGCTCTGCCGGTGCTGCGCACGGCTCCGCGGAGCTGCTCCGGCGCTTCCGAAAATCCGCCACCGCCACCTCCTGCACCTCGGCTTCCCGGGGGGCTGCGAGCCGGCCCCCTCCTGCGCCCAAACGCGGGGCGCTGGCCAGCGACTCTCTGCCGCCAGGTTTTGTTCATAACTGGACAGCAAAGTTCTGCTGTTACTCCCCGTTTCTCCGCTTTGAACTCACTCAGCAATGGAAAATAAAAGCATTACGTCCCCGGCAGCTAACCTGAAACCAAAAGACAGAGGAAGGCAGGAGCTTTTCTGCACGACGGAAATGCAAATACCGACATCTGGAAAGGAGCACCGACCGCGTGCACTCGGTCACAAAACTGGAAAATAAAATACACCGTCACGGGCCGTGTGAGCTGAAACTTAATGTTATCACTAAAATAAGGGTGTTTCTTTCCAGTTACGTATCTAAATAGAAAAACGCAGAGCACTAAAAGTTTCTTGAGTAACTTGTCGAAATTAGTCTCTGCGCGAGGTGCTCTGCTTCAAATCAAACTGAAAACTGATTTCGAGGAACAGAGCGAGAACACTTTGCTCCTGTTTGCTTAATCCACGTTGAAGCAACACGCGTGTGCGGGGGGAAAAGAGATAGTCAAAACATCCTCTTGCAGACGGAGCAAAAACTGGTTAAAAATTACCTTCTCCGGCTGTTTGGGGCTTTTTGTTTCTTTTTTTTTTAAACTGTTCCCACAGTTTAGGCACTAAGGGCTGATAAAACATTTCCATGCAAAGTTAATCCACACTAACCTAAATAACCAGGGAAAGATTTACACCAGCCTCGCGCTGAAAGCGGCTGAGACCTCACGCACCGGCCCCGCGCTCGGGGAACGCCGACGGGCGGCAGCGGCCCGGCCCCTCGCCCACGCCAGGAACGAGGCGCCCCAGGACCACCGAGCGCAGCCGAGACCGGTGAGCACGGCTGTCCCCGAGCAAGACGCCTCCCCGGGGACCCCGCAGCAGACGAGACCTGGGCTCTGCCTGCCCGCCCCGACGTCTGCCAGGCAATCGCATCCCGCTGCCTGCAACGCTAAAGGAAGTTTAGAGAAGAGGAATGAACAGAAGGGCTTTTAAATTTGTTCCGAAAAGCATATGCTGAAAAGATTAAGAGAGGCACCAGATTTAGATCCTGCTTTGCCTAGCAAGCCCGGAGTTGGAGTGAACGCGATTGTCCCAGGAAAAGAAAGAGAAAAATTAATCTTCGTTATCCGTGGGGCAATCATTCCAAGTCCAAGTCAAGTCTGCTGCAGCGGCCTGACCCCACGTTCGGAGCATCGTCACCTGGATCTAGTCCACAGCGCTGAAGTTTTGCATCAGGTTCGACTCTCCTAGTTTCCAAACAGACTCTTCGAGCTGGTACGGCTGGTACACGCTCAACGCAGGGCTCAGTCCAACTCGAGAGATTTGAGAGGGCTTAAGGCTAAAAGAACCCAGCCGACCAAAACCTGCTCTTAGGGGATAACTATGGCGAGAAACGAAGACTTAATCCCATATTAGTTACTGACTTTTCCAAGAAAAGAAAAGGCCTCGAATGGCCACGACACATACGTACCGTTTCCACTATGCCTGGAATATTCCTGGGAAAGCAGAAGAAAGAACAAGCGTGAATATTCAACACAAAGTGATCAGAAAAGTGAGATTTAACGCATACACAGCCTCTTTGCAGCGAGGAAATTGGGAATTCTCCCGCCCAGGTGCCGTGCCAGGCGCCGGAGAGGGCCGGGTCCCACGGCTGGTCCCCGGGGGAGCGGGTGCCCCGGCCGAGCCCCAGCTCACCCAAACCCGGGTGCGGGCGCGACGGGGAGAGCCCCGGCCTGCTCCAGGAGGACGGAAGCGATGACGAGTGCCGAAGGCAGCACTGAGGCTTCCCAGGGCAGGAAAGCATTTGGGCAGCGAGCAGGTCCCCTGGCCGCGGCCCAGCCCGGCGGTGCAGATCGGGGAGGCGACCCGCCGCGCTGGGCACTTCTCACACGGCCGGCATTGCCGGAGCGGCCCGTCACCTCAGCAGTGTCTTGCCTCGGTTAATAAAAACACATAAAGGAAGAATGAATCGCGCTTGTTTATCCACGGGAGCGGAGATGGGATTAAACAGGCCTTACGCCTCGGTCAGCTGAGCAGGATCGTACTCTATTTTCCAAGCACGAAAGCTTTCCACGTATCTGCGACCATCAGCGACTTGCCCTGCGCGCACCTCGGCACGTTGGCTCACGTCCACACGCTTTATATCATGCTCATGTGCTAACGGGATCTGTTTACGAGCCGCGGCCCTAAATGCCCAAACAAAGGGCCTAAAGCGGGAGGAAAACTGGAAAAGCGTAACCTCTGCCGGAGCGGGGCAGCCCCGGCTGGAACAAGTGACGGGCCCCGCGCAGGAACCAACGTGATCTTCTGGCTGCCCGTTTTACTGCACCGAGCAGCGGGGGACAGGCAACAGGAAATTCATATCCCATGATAAGCTCATTTACAGAGGGATTAGTGGAATTTTACCAGTTTACTAACTCATTTACACAAATACAGTAAAAGCCACGCTGGTATTGCTTGTCGAACACCGCGCTGCTGGCCGGCTACGGCACGGGAACTGCGGGAGAGAGCTCCAGGCTTTAACCGTAGATGTTTTATACGATTTGGCTGTTAACTCACAGTTGCAGAAACCCTTTTAGCACACTGTTGCAACTCAGCGTTAAAAAAAAATAATAAGAGTTCGTGCTACTTGCTAAAAAACAAAGCAAAGCACGTCCTTGCACGTACAGTCGGCATCCCTGGGGAAGGGGGCAGCGGGCTCTGATCCCTGCAGGAAAGCCCGATCCCTGGCCGTGCTGCTACCTCTCATGTGCTAACCCTAACTGGAAAACATTAGATCGCATAAAGGGCACGAGTGACCACTGAAATTAATTTTCAAGTGTTGTGGAAAAACTTCTACTGACCGTCAGATTTGGGAAAAAAAAAAAAAAAAAAACCCTCAACCCTTTTACTTTTAAAGTGACTCAGAAGCCAAGTCCAGTCTAGCAGTGGGCTCTTAAATTCCCATTCCCGCAACTTAAGGCTAATTGCACTTGATAGAAAGGAGAAGACTAACATCTCTATTTGGATAGAAAGAGATCTGCCCCATTTAATAGGCACAACATGCAACTAGTAATAATACAGCACTAGCAACATTCGCTTGAACCCCCCTCTACTTCCCAAAAATCCGTCAGATTTGGGGGAAAAAAAAAAAAAAAAACCCTCAACCCTTTTACTTTTAAAGTGACTCAGAAGCCAAGTCCAGTCTAGCAGTGGGCTCTTAAATTCCCATTCCCGCAACTTAAGGCTAATTGCACTTGATAGAAAGGAGAAGACTAACATCTCTATTTGGATAGAAAGAGATCTGCCCCAGCATAGCTGTGCTGGTACTGATAAACTACAGATGACCAATTTTAGCCATTAAAATACTGTTTCTTGGTGACCAAGCCCAGATGAAGATCTCATCCTAGATGCACACTCTACAGCATGCCCAGCACTGTAATGCATACAGGCATATAAGCATAATTGTCAACCACTGCCTAATTTATTTCCTCATTCGGCAGAAGCAGTTACCAATGCATTTTTAAAAGCTGCAGATTACGTACAGACATACACCGTTAGTGTAATGCACCATCTGCTTCTACAGCTGACTGTATGTCCCATCTTTCTTGCCTTTACAAGAATGTTTAGTCCAGTATTTCTTGCTCAGGAACTTTATGTTACTTTGAAAAAAAATACAATCTTGCTCATTTTATTACAGTTTTCATCTTAAAAACCACTATATAAGGTTGGAAGCGATACAGTCACTCAGCTTAACAGCCTCTAGATTAAGTCCCAAAGAGCACGAGTTAGACACCAGGCTACATGTTCAGCCCGTAGCTTGCTGAGAGCTAGATGATGAACACGATAAGGAAAATATACTATACAATGCAGAAAGAAAAGCCCAAACCCAGCCAACTAAATGCAAGTTTTATTTCTTTACGGTTTAGTTGCAAGCCTTGTTTGCAACACAGCTATCGGGATGGGTCAGCCTCTGCCAGTAACACGAGACCAACTCTCTAGAGGACGATCACGAAGCTTCTGAAAGAAAGGGGTGAAATAAAACAAAAATATTTGTAAAACGTAATGGGATTTTTTCCACCACCACTAGAGAATGTTTTTCAGGCACTTAGCCAGCATCACTTCAAAGAGTAGAAAAGCATGTGGTTTTTACACGGCTTTGTACTTTAATATCAAACAAGAGGAGGACGGGCTCAGCGAGGCAGCCCGGCAACCGTCGCTTTGATGCAGGAGAAAGTGCGTCAATCAGCTGCATCAGCGCCGCGGCTCGGGGTCGGGGAACCCTCCTACTGCATCTGCCTCCCACGCGGCCAGCGCGTTCCCGGCCGCGGCGCGGCAGCCTCCGCCGGAGAGGGAGGAGGAGGAGAAAGCACCAAGACATCGCTTCTCACTCGAGCAAAAGGACAGAGCTGAGTCACCCGCGAGCTCGCACACACGCGGCGTTTGGAGGGTGCAGAGGTACCGCCGCCAAGGCTGGTGCCGTCGCCCAGCCCGGGAAGCGGGCGAGCGGCCGCCCGCACCCTCCTGCAGAGCCGGGCCCAGAGGCAGGAGGGGACTGGGGACGGCGATGGATGAGGGACGCGGAGGGAAGCGCAGAAACAGCCTTCTCCGTGCAGCAGAGCCCCGCTGCAGCACGCGGGAGCTGGAGACCAGCACCAGCCCCATCTGCTTCTCGTTCCTCCTCAGAAAACGGTGCTCTGGTACACGGCCGCCCTCGCTCGCGCCCCGGCGGGCGTCGTGAAAGCAGAGCGAGGCTGGCGGAGCACAGCAGCGCGCTTACAGCAGCAGCGCTTGTGCTGCAACACCAGCCTTTTATGCCATTTCATTTTAATACGGGACCGTTAACGACACGTTATAGGCTTGTTTTGCAACTGGCTCCTGACTGTCTGCAGAACTTAATTTAGACATATGAAAAAGACAGGTCTTAACTAAACAAGAAGTGCAATTTCTAGCAATCCTGTTTTGCTAAGAAAGCTAATTGTCAATTCCTAAAATTCCAGCTAGTTAAAAACTGGACTTCAGTCCCACTTCTCTATTTAACCCATTCAAGTCTGGCACTAATCTAGCCATATGCAAAAGGACCTGATCTGAGGTTTACTGCACTGTCAGCCTAGCAGAATCACTTTTAATGGTCTTTTCAATCAAGAGAAATTACTGCTTCAGTCTGCCTTCTGCTCTTGTCCGAGCAGGTTTAACTCAGCGCCGCAGGCTGCCGTGGGACGGATCTGGACAGACGCAGCAGTTGGCTTTTCTAAGCACGGACAGCTACTTCATTAGTGCCTAGTACGAGGTTTTGTTGTGAAGGAGGCAAAAGACTGCTCCCCCCCATCCGATTTCAGCATTGAACCAACTGACCAAGAAGTCATAGCTGAGTTACGTACCTACCACAGGACTTTTAACTCTAAGCCTACAAGGTGCTTTAAAAGCCTCCTTTAAGTGGGGAGACGGTTTTAGGCAGGATTCATTCTAGCTACTATAAAACATTGCTTCCCTCTTCGAGGGCTTCGGTATCTGGAACTGCCGAAGACGCAGCGAGGACCGTCGGCTGCAAACCGTAGCAGGAAGCCTCAGCCGGCAACCGCGAACCTGGAGCAGCCTGCGCTGCTGCCGCGGTCAGCGCAGAGAGGCAGGACCCACCTCGAAACTCCAAACCTTTACGTTCATCCATTGGTTTTCACACAGTTACAGAGAATAAAGTTGAAAACAGGGGGAGGAAGCTTAAGGAGGAAGAGAAAGTTCATTTTACCCTGCACTTACTCATCTTCTAAGAATCCTGATTACACAAAGCTTTTGCCAGGTAAGAACAGAATTGTTCATCACAGGGGGCAACTTACAGTGAAATTTCGGTATTACTCAGATGAATGTCTTACACAAACTGTCTTTCTGACAGAGCTGAAGTTTACTGTATAAGCTCTTAGTGACAGAAAAGGCAGGAGGATATTTCAGCAACAGTGTGGGTAAAAAGGAGGAGCTACAATCTGATTTAGCAGCTGAAGACCTGCAATCTGACGAGCGGGTACTTGCGATGGAGAAAAGGTAAAGCGACTGTTCCAGACAGCTAATTGCGTAACGGTAGGAAACGCTTGAAGGAGAAAAGGTAAAAGCAACTGCAGAATATGAGGATAAAAAACCGTGTGGATTAGTCACTGGAGAGGAAAAACACAGCACGTAAACACGGCGCGCGCATCCATTCATGCCCTCCCGCGAGGACGGCAGGATTCTGCAGGCGTTACATGCCGAGCAGCTCAACGTCGAGTGTTAAATGAGGTAAATCCAGTCCCTGCAGGGAGGATACAATTGCTCTGACAACAGGCAGCACAAAGCAAGTAAATCCCACGGCCTGGAGCTGGGAACCCGAGAGCAAACGAGCAGGTCACCAGAGTCATTTCGGCACCGCCATGGAAGGTGGCAACGGAGGTTCTGCAAGCTGCTCCCGAGGCTTTCGATGTGGGGCAACGGCTGAACTCATGCAAAGGAAATACCGGTTTGTTTTTATTTATTAAAGTGGAAGGAAATGCTACCACAAATAGAAGCTACAGGAATCAGTCCTGATGACATCTGTGCTGACCTCACTCATCCTCGGGAGATGTAAACATTACACTTCGCTGTCGACTGACGGATGAAACAAGCCCGAGGCTCCGTCTGAGGGCTGCAGGGGAAGGAAAGCGCTTTTTTTCATAACCAGACTAGGAAAAGACTTAAATTTCTGAGATGGGGCGACAGCTTGGAGCAGCCACGGACGAGAGGGATGCTTCACCTGGAGACCGCAAGGATGCCTACATCAAGGGTTGAGCCTAGCACACCTACGGTTAAAGCACTCTTTTTCAGGCGAAACTGTTTAAATAACATGAAGTGGTCTAGCAGTAAAATCCATGACTCCTTCCAGCCTGAACGTCCAAAGTTTGTGTTTACCAGCCACGGCGTAGAACTGGCAATTTCAAGCAAGCCTGACAGCAGCAAGTTTGCTGCTTGCAAACAATCCGCAGCTTGTGCTCTGAACATTGTGCATTCATTTACGGATTTTTAAAAAGAGGCTAATTGCACACGCCTGTGCAGCCGAGGTACCGTAAACCCGAGTCCAGCGGCAGGACGAGCGAGGCGGGCGCAGGGGGACGAAGGCGAGAGCTGCGAGACGAGGGAGAGCTGCAGAGGGAGACGAACGCCGGGAACGCTCACTAAGCCACTCAGGGAACCATGACCCATCTCGTGATGCCGCCCACACAGGAGAAATACAAAGCAAAACAAACTATTAGTGAAGAAAAGAACAGCTGATACTACAGTGACCGACCGCGACTGGCAGGGGACGCGGAGAAGCTGAGCTGCGTGGGGAGACGCCCCCCGCTAGCGGCAGCAGCTCCAGCCCCGCCGCTCCGCGCAGACTCGGCTTCGCGCCCCGCGTCCCCAGCTCAGCTCCCGGGCGCTGCCGCGGAGCCGAGTCCAATTCCCAAGCGCCGGAGCCCGGAGCTCCCCGGAGGCTGCCCAGGCGCCGAGGGATGCGGAGCAGGGTCGCGCGCCTTGCAGGGCAACGCAACGTCTTCCTCAAATTTAGGGATTGATGGACCATTCGCTAGTGTGTCTTAAATGCACTTCGTTAAAAATAAAGAGGTTTATTTTGATACTGCGTACGGCACACTGCATCATCGGGAGTCTGCAGCTCCGCGGATGGTAGCAGTGAGACAGACCCTTCCCTTGCGCGTTATCTGCTACCGCCTTAGGAACCTCTCTGAAATGAGTCTGTTTAATCCCTGGAGTTTTGCAGGGGCTGTTTGAGGCAGGAGAAGTGCAAGTGAAATGGAGAAGCTGAAGATCAGCGCTCCATCAACGAGTATTTTAAGGGAGCTAACGGTATCGAGAGCAGGAAACGCAGGGGAGGGTACACTTGGGAAATCTGCTGTAAGACTTGCACCTCTTTTTATTATTGTTGCTGTTAATGTTGGATGACTTGCCAACCAGTCACTGACGCTGGGGAAGGAACCGCAGGCTCCCGGCTTTCCCGGGACTGGTAAAGCCTCCTCCTGCCCCCGACCACGCACGCCGCCGGCGCCAGGCCCAGCCGCTCCTCCGAGGCGGCGTATCGAAGCAAACGCCACAAAAGGGATCTCCTTAAAAGCCGCTTTGAACCGAGACTGCACGTTTCTAGTGAAGAACACTGCAGCCCGCGAGGAGCACACCGCCGAAGGGCAGCGCGCCGCCGCCTCGCTCCCGCCCGCCTCGAACCGCCGGCAATTTTATTGCAGCCACAGCAAGACGAAACGCCTGCTCTGAGCCTGAGCGAGGGACCGGCGCGGTGACGCTCAGCTCCCAATTACGACTAACAGCGGAGAAACAGCACTACGCCGCGCGGCAAAGGCAGCCGGCTTTCTGCTAATGCTCCTGGGGAGTAAACGCGCGTTCCCGCGGCGGCTGCGCCGTAAAAGCCAGAGCTGCACCCGGCGGAGCCGTCCCCCCCCCGGCAGCGCGTCCCCCCCGGCGGAGCCTGCACAGCCGAAGTCGCCACTCGCGGTTGCTGTGCCTGTATTTTTCCAGCTTTAAGGCAAAACAAAACACCCCACCATTTAATGCACCTTCCCTTTCCAACAGGTGCCCCCCCCCAATCAAGCCTTCCCTAAACGCTTAAATCGGGGGTAGTGCAGTCATCCAAAGTGATCTGCAAGTTTAATGTGAACCAGTCCCATTTCTCAGGCTTGGAGCAAGATAAACACTGCGGCAATTAAGCTGCAACTTCTGTGTCAAACAAGATAAACTCCTTTTCGTCCGAAATTCCAGCGAGCGGCACTGAAGTCCCGGCGGGCGGGAGGTCGCGGCCGAGGCAGCGGCGCTCGGCCCGAGCCCGGAGGCGGCATCCGCCGGCGCTCGCTCCTCCCCGCCGCAGCGGCGCCGACCCCCCCTCCCCGCCCGGGGGTCTGGCACCGGCGTGCGAGCGCAGCGCGGACGGCCACGGAGCGGCGGTCACGGGGGCTCGCGCCCACCGGCGGGGCCGGGCCGCGGCATCAAGCGTGGGCTGCCGGGGAAGCAGGGCTGAAGTTACGTCTCCGCTTTAGTTTCACATGGGAAAAGGCGGCTACGTGCTGCAGGAATTCACACGGGCGCCGAGGCTGCCGGCAGAATGAATCATTCTTTGCATGAGAAACCGTCTTTCCAGCAAACGCCGTGTTTTGAGGACCCTGGTGGTTCGTATCCAGCTAAGACACCCGCCCCGCCACAGCGCCGTGCTGCCGCTCCCCGGCTCCGCCGAGCCTTCCCGGCTCCCGGGGCAGCCGCCTGCCCGCGGCCAGGAGCGCTCCTGCCTCCCAGGAAAGGCCCCGCGGCAAAGCAAGGCGGGAGCCCTGGAGCTGCAGCCCAGGGAGCCGCGCAAGTCCCGCACGGGTTACGCTAGAGGGAACCGAGTGATTTAACGCGTCCCAAACCGTCCTGCCCTGTTTACAACTGGGATACCCCAAGAGAAAACACGGTCCAAAAGGGGAACAGCTTTGTGATGGTTTCACATGCCTTGAACCCCTTCTGCTCTGGATCCTTAGGCCAGACACCAAATTCAACAGGTTAACGAACTGCGGAGCTGATCAAAGGACGCACGTTCACGCACCCTTCAGTTTCTGCTGAAGTCACAAATATTCACAAATACTCGCAAATATTTATCTACAGAAGTCTCAACACTAATCTCATCTCCTCCCTAGCTTTTAAGTTGAGTGACCGATGTTGTACCAGTTCTTGAAGCCGGTATTTCAATCAACTTAGTGATTTTCTAAAGAATACTCAGAAAGCGCTTTCCACATGCTAAGTAAGAGAAAATGGGTATGTTCTAGCAAAAGGTTAAAGAACCAAAATGAAACGAGGCAGCTTAGTTTCACACTACCTAGCCCTAAAAAGGATCACTGCCGGTAATCCCCTTCCGAACGCCGGAGCGCGGACTGCGCGTTCCCAGAAACCCGGCTCGGAGCACTGCCCGTGATTTCTTTCCCCACCCGCCCGCGAGCGTCGCTCGGTACCAAGCTTCACCCAGCACGTGAACGCACACGGGAACTCCCCTTCCCCCCCGGCCCCTTCGCTGCATTTTAAGCTTCAAAAATGACCTCGAGGGTGACGAATGCAGCCTGGCCCGCGCTCCCGCCCGCCGGCGGCGCAGCGAAACCAGCCCCTGCAGAAGCCGGGCCCGGGAAAGGGCATTTTTTCCTGCCCCTCCGCACCTAGCCGGCAATACCCAGCTTTCCAGGTCCACCTCTGCTAGGGCACAAGGGCAGCGTGGAATATTCATCCGATAAATGAGACGAAAACGCGGTGCAGCACACATTTCCTAACTGCTTTTAACCAAACGGAAGAGCACAACCGAGCTGCTTTACCGATCCCCATCGGTCATTTCCACCTGCTCCGGTGCCAGGGAGCAGCTTGCTGCCAGGGACACGCGGTCCCTCCGCCGGCAGCTGCCCTGGCGCGACCGGCCGCTGCTGCAAGGGGTGTGTTAAAACTTGGTGCCGTGAGTCAGACGAGCATGTGCAGGATGTCTTCAATAACACCCCCCCACCCCCGGGGCGCTGCAAGCATGCAGAGAGATTTCGAGCACCAGAACCGAGGTGTTAGAAGTGCGGGGAGCGGGTTAGGGACAGGCCACTTCGAGCTCAGGGGAACTGCAAACCTACAAACTCTTCCAACCTCTGTGCCAGACGCTCATCTTCCCTCCTCTTTTTCCAAAGAAATCTAAATCAGACTTCTTCAGAAGCAGAAACCCAAGTTTCCCCACATGAGGGCAGTAATTAGGGTGTTATTAAAAAGCCTTCCGAGATGACCGTCCTCCTTCCCCCTCTCGCCGCGCACGCTGCTCCTCGGGAGTTGTTTGTCTCCGCTCTCCATTTGTCATCCTCACTCAAAGAGCACATGAGTCAGACTGCACCGCAGATGCCGCTGATAAAAGCACACTCCATTTGGGAATATTAGCAACCCTGCAGAACAAAGACAGCTAAAAAAATACAGCCCCCATCCACTGACTCCCAGTCAACTTTGCCAGTAAGTGCCTGGTAAATGTCACTGGCTTTTACACTTTGCACAAACATCAGTCTCTGGTTGTTGCCGATTAACTCCTGAACTCCTGCAAGATGGGAGGCACCAGCCTCATAACCAAGCTGCGCCTTCGACGTGAAGCCAGCAGCGCCCGTCCCGGCGGTGACTCGCTGCAGCTCTGTCCCAATAAAGCCGTAAAGAGGAAAGAGGAGACAGTGCGACTTACTTCTGCATAGCAACCTTACAGAGGCTGGACTTTTGCTGTGTATAATTTTCCAGAGCAGCAAAGTCATTTACTCAGCAAAAGCAAAGCAATTAATCTTAAAGTGGAGCAGTCATAAAAGATTTCTCAAGGCTTGGCCTTAGCCTGCCTCAGTTCAAGAAGTCAGTAGGTTGGAAGCTCGACCCCAGAGGCAGATAGCTTTGCTCTAGAAAAGGCGAGTATCTGCATGTAAATAGAAGTGGCACCAGCTTACCTGAAGTACAAGTTCATTAAAATTGATTTAGTAGTTTTTGTAAAACCCTCTTGTGTGGGTGCTCTCAGCTCACTACTGCTTTAGAATCAACTATTATCAATTTATCATAAGAGCACTAAATTGGATGCTGCTCCTAGGACACATTGAAGTGCATGCAAATAGCCCCACTAAACAAAATTCTGCATGATTAAAGAGCTGTCAGCCTCAGCGCTGATAAACCGAGGCAGGCTCTTACTGCGCAAAACATCGTCTCACCACATTTCTAGGCGGATTTTAATGCTCCTTTCAGACACATCTGGAAAACCAGATCTATCTCATTGCCTATTAAAGTCAGAAAAAGCACTGTGACCCAGTTTGAACAAAACGTACAACTTGTCTATTTTTGATACAGAAAAGGTCCGGCTGCAGTGCAGACTGTTCCGACCGGAGGCAGAACAGCAGTCGCCCTTGCGGCACACGAAGTGGCGGCCGGGCCATTCGGAGCACGCCGCTCCCTCCGCGCCGGCGCGTGCTGCAGCCTCTTCTGTGCAACACTCATGGACCGGTTCTGCAGAATCCTACAACCAGTAAAAGCACCACACACACAGTGCCACAGATGAAGGATCAAGAGCCCTTCTGGCTCATACCAGTTTATCTTCTAGATTCTTAATAATTTGCAGGTAGTGCACTTTGAAGACATGATGTTAAATGAAGGAAAGGAGTTTCCAACAAAAATGGTCAAAGTCCATTTGTACGACCATGCAGTCTCTCTAATGCTGCTGTCCCAGATGCATTTATTTCAGGGATTTCATGCGGGCAGGCGCGAATCCCTCCCTCGCCTTGCTGCACAGCAGCCCCCTCCCACTGCACAGGAGGGCGACGATGAGGAAGGGCTCTCTCAAGGTGGTAGACGGGTAATATTACAGATGCTCGGGTCGGCTGTGGTACAGGCAAGCAAATCAAAACACATGCCAACTTGACATTTAAGATGCTTCTTCAACCCCAAAAGAAACTGCATACAGCCTCTTTCTTCAGTAGCATCCCGATAGTCTCCCCACATCTTCCTTCCATTTTCTTTTCCGCACAGCTATACTTCAAGGCAGCATCTTCTGCCTTGCCCCAAAGGATTTAGAGCTGACTTCCACTGCTCACCAACGCTGCTCTTTAAAAGAAATATTCACAAGACAGCACAGATCCGTGCACCTCCCCAAATGCCTGGAAATCAGGGTTTCTGTTCTGGCATCTTAGCTGAGTGTTAGGATGAAGCACAGTCTCTGACCAAGCTAAGGTGTGTGGTGCAACCGAGCACGCCAGCCGGACTTTGGTCCGTTGTACCAGAAAGAGAAATGCAGTTTGCTGTGTCCTCTGGGCCCAAGCCTAACGCTGCCACTGAACACGCTACCGCCTGGCAAACGGCCCCACGGTCGTAGGTGCGTGCTGCTGACCAGCGTCGGACAGATCCGGTACGGCTCTAAGGCTTTTATGGGGAAAAACCAACCCTCCCTGGAAACCAGTATCAGTCACAAGGTAGATTCAATAGGGGCAGCTATGGGGAAAAAAAAGCTAAATTCAAGTAGTTATTTTTCAAAGGCAAAAGAATTTGATGGAGTCCAGCGTAGTTGACAGCTTCCTCAAGAAAGGCCATTGCACTGCAGATCAGCACCAAGAACACACTTAGCAACTCTGCAGGCCTACTCTAGTCCCAGCAGCATGAGATAGGATAAGCACGTCCACGAACGTGAGGGGAATAAACTTACCATTAGCACGGCCACGTGACTTGTCTTTATCGTGCTGCAACTTGGTCTTGTCGGGGCAAAACGTAATCTGTTGGACTCGTTTCCTATTTGAAGAAGAGCTTGCATACACCCTCCAGCTATTTTCACTCCCTATTGATGAATGCAAACAACTCCTAATGAAAAGCACCAGAGTTAAGTGTTCCAGTCACACTCAAAAGAGGTGAAACCAGGAACGCAGTGTGCTCGAGTCATGAGCAGGTTGTACGGCACAATGTCACCAAAAGTAAACTCCAAGTTCTCATAATTTTCCTTTCCAAATAACTGATATTTACGATAAACACGTCAGCTAGTTAAGGCTTGTTTGGTAGCATGGTTCAAGATTCAGTTGAATACCATGTTACATGGCAGCCTATCAGTTACATTCCTCCGACACGAGCTTGGTACTACTTCCGTGCCTGTCTATACAGGATGCTTTTCCGTGCACAACAGCTTTGAGTCTTGAGAATTCAAGTTTTGCTGCAATGTCTGTGGATCCCCCAAATGGATGTCATCTCCTCAGGAACAAAAAATAAGCCCACAGCAAATTTGCCGTTAGAAAGAATGAGCCTTGCAAAATCATATAGAGCTACGATCCTACAAAAATTTTGGAAGTGGGCACTCAACAGCAAGCTGATTATAAATCAATTATTTATCTAGTAGCACATTAAACCCCATGACTTCTTTGGTTTCAGTCTAACACAAAGATAAAGGAGCCCTAAGCCTGCAGAACTTACAGTAACACACAAATGTTTCTGTATATTCTGGCAACAAAATAAGGTTCTTTAAAATACCAAGTATTTCATGACCATGGAAAATTGAGCTCCCTACATAATTTATGACCTTGCTAACAACGTGGGAAACTCATTACAAGAAACAAACAACTGAGGTGTTGCTTGCCACCTCTCCTCTATCCCAACAAGCCACCTTCTTAAACTACTTTCCAACTGCTCCTCTCCTATGGGAAGGTAAATAGCCCGACGGGTTGATCTGAATACATCCTGCGGCTCGTGAGCGCAAAGCCCGTCAGCTCCCAAACTGCACCCGCCTGCCTTGCCGCGCTGACAGGCGCAGGATTGGCGAGAGCAGGACCTCTCGCAGGAATGTAGCAAAGCTGTTTCCTTCCACCTCATTCCCATGGGCAGCAGCAGATTATCCTGCCACCTCTAACTTCAGTGATCCCAAAGCATGCAAGAAAACACAGGACAAAGCCCAGCAATCCAAGATGCAGCTTGCAGATGAATTGCCTGGAGGCCGAACACACAGACCAGTTTACATAGGCTTTTTAAATCATGATGTTCATGTTGCTTGTGAAATGACCTGCAGACATCATGACAATATTAAGAGAGCACAAAAGCTGATGAAAATGTTTGAAGGCAAAACTCAAGTACCGATTTGTTGAATTAAGCTGTTTGCTCACATTCCCCTTAACAGAGTTGGGGAGGGTTTGAGCACTTAACCTATACTGTGTGCTTCTTTGGACACCGTATCAGGATATCACGAGCTTAGGGCTCCACATCAGGGCACCAAAAGCGATAGAAACCACAGTGTAAAGCTATTTCTCAGGCCCTTTCTGGAACTCCAAACTGAACTATGCGCTGATTGAGTTGCTGCTGCTAAGTTGAGCCGAGCCAGCCGCCACTACAGACAGGCCTGCCTCCGAGGGGACGTCAGCGACGGCTGCAACGCTGAGTATTTTTTGCTCTTCTTGGAACCACATAAAAAGTATTTCTGTTTGCCATTAATCCTATCACGCCTGCTCTTCCCACAGCAACCACTGCTGGGAACAGACTTGCGCATCTTCAAACGCGCATGGTTGTCCCGCTTCGAGGACCTACCGGTAATGCGGAACGCAAAAAAAGGCCAGCGTACGAAAGAGCCAGGTGCCGCTGGAGGGACACGATGCACAGCAAAGGCAGCCGAGGTTACAGCGTGGGAGCTAGAGGAAAGCGCAACAGAAAGCGGGAGCACTGCAAGGCACTGGTGTCTGAGGTGGATAATTCTTCCAGCAGACAGAGCTCTGTGGCTTATGTGTTTGTAAGACAACAACTGAAACAATTCAATAGGCTTTTTGTGAAGTGTCTGTAAACCAGAGATGTTCAGTGACAGGAGTTTCTCTTGGGCATTTCGGCCAGAGGAGACTGCAAGCTGCACTCCAGATTAATATATTCATCGCTAACGTTCGACCTTGGGTGCAGAAGTAGCTGGAAACATTCTTCTAAAGGCATGTTTTTGTTCTAGCTGAATCTTGTGCTTTGCTACTCCCTCTGCCCGTTTTAATTGCCAGGTGAAGCGTTGTAAGGTGAAGCATGTTCACAACAGCAGCAGCTACACTTTTAATTTCAGTCTGATATTAAGGAGTAGCAGCTACTGTGAAGGTGCCAAGTTATTATAACCTCCTAGCAACTGACACGCTGGAGTAAGCCCCAAAATCTAAATAAATCCATCAAGGTAACAAAAGGAGAAGAGGGGTGAGGATTAACAGAGACAATGTTAACTGCACATCACGCACAAACCTCGTTAGTTCTGCTACTTGTTAGAAGGAAAGAAAGCAGTTAGACATTACGAGAGAAAAATTGAATGGTAGAAACGTGGCAATGTTTTCTGAAATGCAAGTTTCATGCTTCTGAGAGCTGGAAAAGGATAAGGGCACGGCCATCACGCAAAAACTGCTGGAAAAAACAACAAGGAAACCACACGGTGTTGAGCCTAGGGCGGAGGACACCGACCACCTGAACAGATACCCACTGCTAGCACGGGGCTCCACAGACCCAGGAGCTAGGGGCCGATGTCCAAACAGAACAAATTTAGCTTTGATTAAGAAAAACTAACAGCCAAGCTAACGGCATCCTGGAACAGCTTCCACGCAGACCGTCATGGTGCACTCAGAGGCGTCACAGACGAGCAGGATTTTGCTCATGAAGCACAAGGCTACGAGATGCTCCAAAGGGCACGGTGACAGAAAGGACGGCCACCAACACGTGCCCTTCCAGCCAGCTACTACCCACCAGCAGGTTTTAGTGTGCGCTCAGGTCAGATCAGCTAGTGACACACTGCAAGTATTAGTAAGACAACTGAGTACTAATTGAGTCACGGAACCGCAGGAAACTCACCAAATTCACCACATTTTCTCTCTCCCTCTCCCCCCACATCGTGGGAATGGGAGAGGAGGGAGAAAGCACGCTCAGTTTTGAGGACAGCCAAACAAGCGACAGATGACCCATCTAGGGCTGCAACTGTATGCGACATGATTCACACAGTCCCAGCCTAGTAAACAGCCTATAAGCACATTACTGTTCTTTCCCATCCGATAGTAAATACTGGACCGAGGCCATTTTATTTTTCTCGAGGAGCCTCACAGCGCTGTTCTGGCGCGGCTGCTTCCCGAGCAGCCATTCCCGTTCTCCTGCTGAGACAGTTTGCTGTGCTCCACCCCGAGCGGCCCGGTCCCTAACCATCCCGCTGCCTTTCCGGGTTCCTCAGAGCACGACCATCCCTTTGGCCTGAGCTCCAAGCTTTCCAAAGCCGGCTAGGCTCCTTAAACTGAACACGTTGGGCCTGTGACCCCTGCTTCAGGGATCGAGCCGTTCTTGCCCAGTAACGCATTTCCCAGATGCGACATTCAAATGGCAACAGGCTGGAAACGGGCTCTGCTGACGGCAGCTGTGAAATCTAACACCTCGCTGTGGGAAAGGAGAGGCCGTTTCCCCAAAGCCAGTAAAAACAGAGAGGTGTAAACTAATTCGACGAACTAATAGCAACATCCATATCAAGAAGAAAGAGTGAAGGAAGCATCAGGTCTGTAAGTGACAGGGAGAGAAGAGATCCCACCAGCAGAACTCCTGCTCTGGGAGAGAGAAAAGCTCCTTCCACAAATAAATACCCTGCACGCGTTCCCATGGGACACAGCTAGCGAGCACGGTCGCTCATCCACTGTAACTCCAGCATTTCACTTGCTTCAGTCTCAAGGATATTCACATTACTTTAACAAGGAAACTACTCCATTACAGCTTACTGACTGCACTCACAGCCCTACACTTGTTCCAGTTAAAAATGCAAGATGAGGGCAGATGCCCTTACTGCTTTCTCAGACACACCTCCGCACCCGAGCCCCTGCGCCAGTCTCCCCTCTTTTCTCCAGAATTCAGCCAAGCAGCAAGGCATCCTTGGACTGACCCACCAGTGCTGGGAACACGGGGAAAGGAGGGTCTCGTTAACGGGCGCAGCCTATGCAGCGCTCTGTGCCCCCCGCGCGTGCCCTGGCTTTCGGAGGTCGGTGGCCGTCCCCCTCGAGGGGCCGCACGCGTGGCTTCGACACACCTCCGAAACTCACGGCTGCTACGGAGGGACCCGGCTCCCGACGCATCAGCCCGGCGGCCAGCGCCGCGTGGGGACACAGCCCCGGCCGCGATGACCCGGGGACGCAGGGGCGGCAGGGAGCAGCCAGGCCAGCCTGCGCGAGGCATCGCGGCGTGAAAGGGCTGGAGCACCGCCGGGGCAGAGGACCCGGGAACACGTTCAAACAAGGCTCAAAAAGCAAACAAGTTCACCAGAAAAGAACGTTTAAGGGTGATCACCGACTGTGACAGGAGATACCGAGTAATTCAGCTTAAACAGCAGGTTGGTACGGGTCTTATAAAGCAGATTTATTCTACTGAACCCAGACATCTGGCTGGGTAAAGCCTTACCCTAATATTAAATACCTTTGTCACAAAAATTCAGAGTCCCATAGTCTTACTTCTTCTATATATTTTAAATTCACAGACTGTGTTTCACAGAAAATGCCCAGAAGGTGTGTTCCTACCCCTAAATTTTAGTCTGACACAAACGTAACACTACAGATGTCGAGAGATACTAAGAAAGGAGAAAACAGGGAAAAAAAACAGGTTACAAATAAACACAACATTTCAAAACACCTCTTAGGAGACTGAAACCTGATCAAGGCCACCTGAGGAGAGAGAATTAGGACACTTTGCCCCAGAATTTTTTTTTTAATTATCATTAAACTGGGATTCTCTCAGTTATACTAAAAGAGTCATATACAGAGACTGCCACAATATCAAATTTCCCCCCTTGACTATTTGCACAATGATGGCTGCATCTGATTAAGAAAAGCAGAGGATTTTTTGCACACGCTGCAGAAATGAATTCTTCAAAGAGTGTTTCGCACACACTTAGAACAGAAAAAGAGGTGGTTTATAAGTCCATGTATGGCAGAGGTGAAGAGAGGGGACATCAAAGAATGGGCATCACTGACAAATTATAGACTGTGGGGAAAAACATGAGAGCAACTCAGCTGCCAGCCAGGGCCATATGAGAGGGGCCCTCTGAAGAATCAGGTGTCGTTAAGTGGTATTGGATGGATGTTTACAAAGTGCTTCCATCATCTTGCTGAGCACAGACAAATTAAAAACAGAGAACTGTAAGTCCTGTCCTGTTTCAAACGCAGCTGAACTTTGAGCATCGATGTTGCATTTGGAAGTTTTTTGCATACGAGCACTAGGGACTGGGCACGAATTTAGACGACAGCCTGAATCTGACAGCAGCAGCCCAGGTGAATCCAGCACAGCAGCCTGATGCCGTCCAAGCTCCCCTCTTTCAAGGCTGCGCTGTTCCCCAGCGCGCACTTTCTGAACGAAGGTTGTTTTAATGCCTGCCTGAGCGAACACTTAAGTCACTTGCAGTTCTGCAGAGGCGCATGCTATAGTTAAGTAAGTGGGTCCCGTGAGTAAATCGCTCTCACCCTCAGTTTTGGAGCTACACACTAAGCCTTGAGGCAAAACCACAACACTGAGGACTGCGAGCTGGGCTCTTACCCCAGCTCCACCACAGCTTTCTGGAGTGACCTTGGAGAACAACTGACCTTCTTTTCCTGTGAGGCCACTGTAAATGTTAACAAAGCACTTAGCCACAGACAGAAAACAGCATTTGTTACAAAGGAGACAGGATTCTTGTCCAAGCTGATAAAGCTGTACAATGCTTGCACAGCTACCAGCAGCTACCAAGAGAAACCTTTTGCAGAATGGAGAGGTTAACTGTTACCCCTCTACAGATCACCTGCTCCAAGATCTCACATGACCCTGCAAGAAGTGTTTTTCGAGCCATTAAAAACCCTGCTAAATGTTTTTTTTTTTTAAAAGATATGTTCATCATTATCACGTAGTAGGAAGCACTAACAAAAACTTAGCTGCTCAAGACAATCTGAAGCCTGTCTAAGCAGAGAAGCAACGCAGACACATTAACACTGGCAAAGGAGAAGCTCTTAACCAATTCGAGATCCATAAAGAAGTCTTATACCCTGACAGCCAGCAACTGGCACGAGTTTTTCACAGCAAGAGCAAAATGCAGAACAGTCGCACTACGGAGAGCTGTATGACTCGTGCAGATGGTGCAAACAGGCAGGCATCTAGCTAACATGTTTCGATGGCAAAGGGCAGGTTTGACTCGGAGCTTGTCAGCCAAAATGCCAGAACACGTTTGCAGTCTCAGCATCCATTTTTGCTAAACAGAAGGTTTTACTATAAAAGAACAATTTTACTCTGTGGCTGCTCCAATACATGGCTGCTCCACGGCAGAGAAGCCTGCAGTCCTGCATCGGAGCCACCTTCCCTCCAACCAAAGGAGGGAAACGACTCCTTTGCTGCAGACCATTATACCCTGGAGGGTACGAGCAGGAAAAATGCATTTTTGCCTTCTGAGCTAACCTGCTTTATTTTTTAAAAGGAACCAGGCCTCTTGGGGACAACCCCAAAACGTTTCCCATTATTCCCTGTGCCAAAGCACTGGAAACCTTTGGTCATTCATGATAGATCCGAGCTTCCCAAAGCTCGTGTCAGCTAGCCCCACCGGCTCCATCACAGCAGCACCAGGAGTACGCGATGATGAAGGCTTTCCTCCCAGCACGCATTTTGTGCTCAACAGTTCAAGTCCAATAGTTCAGAAGAAAGAAGACGACTTCCTATGGAGCTGAAGAACTGTTTGGATGTTGAATTGCTGTCCTACAATAACTAGCAGTTAATTTGTTTTTAGCCACTTTCCTTGAAGAGTAAAAGTAAGAGCAGAGCTGCTTTGCAGAGGCAAAGGCTTGCAAAAGCAGTTTAAGTGAGTCATGCTTTCTTCATACCGAAACCAGTGAGAAGGGGCAGCAAGGGGTGTTCAGAGCTCTTAAAGAATCATTTTCTTTTGCTTTAGGGGCTGGCTGAAATAGGATTAGAATTGGCAGCACGCCTCCTTCACAACAAAATTCTTCTGCAAAATTCTTCTCTTTTTGTCTCCAGACAGTTGTTTCAGAGTCAGACACAAAAATCTGTATTTTGCAGATCTTCAGCAATCTACGCATTTTGCATCGATTGCTATGCAGAGGGTGTGGCTTTGGCAGAAGCAGAGTCTTTACTGCAGCAGGGAAAGGAAAAGGAGAGAAATTACTGGCAGTGTGGGCCACTCCTGTTGGCAGTGCTTCGTAGTTGTAGCAATACTTTATAAGGAAATTTCTTGGATGCTGCTGCTTCCTCATGTTGCTAAGGTTTTTTGTCTTCTGTTGCAGATGCTCTGCAAACTTGTTCTTAGCAGGTATTTGGTACAAAATTAAGATCTTGCCCAGGATGGGGCTATCTGCAGGAACACCAGAACAGACCCGAGACCTGCTCCCAAGAGCTGCTTCAGAAATAAAGCACTCCTTCTGTTAAGAGCTGCGTGCGCCAAATGCCATTCAGAGCCACTGAAGCCAAGACCAGAAGCAGCAAAGAAAAGGAAAAAAACCCGGGAGATTCAGGTGGAAGAAGTGCCTAGTATAGATGAGGTAACACACACATATCAGACTTTATCCATCCTGTTTGTATTAACGATCAGAAACCTCCTGGCACGCTTCCAGATCCTGAGACTCAATTAAATTGCAACATCAGGCTAAGCTACTATTCAAACGGGAGGCTTCCAAGGAAAGTTCAAGTTATTAACTTGTTTGTAGTGGGGCTGTTTATTTCCTCCCAATCAATGATTTAGTGCACCGGGCACATGAGAACATGCCCTCATGATGACACAGAGTCCAGATTAATAAAAACCTAGCTCTGCCTCGTCTTTGAGAAGATCAAGGATTTTAACACCACTGTTCTCAGTCGAGCTCCAGCTCCGATACCTTACGTACCTCTCCGCAGCAGGAGGGCAAGTCTGAAGAGTCACGCCGGAAAGCACTGTATAGCATGAACTAAGAAAATGAATCAGTTCTGAACGAATGGTGTCCGACACCCGGGGACATGGATGTCTCCTCAGACCTCTGCTATGTTTAAGGAATTAATAGTGCTTAGAGGTCTTCTGGTTGAGACGTACCAGGAAAGACGTAACCTGACTGAAGCAACTGAAGTGCCACAGAAGGCAAGGGCTTGGCCTGGCCAGTGACATTACTGGATTAACAAATTGTTTCTATAGCAGCTTTCTGGGTCTCCCTCCCCAGTTTTTTTCCTCTTAAATACTCTATCTCGCCAAGTCCAACTGGAAAAACAAAAAGGGAACATGTTCACAACTACATCAAACAGGTTGAGGAACAGGATGTTCTGTGTGTTTTGGGTTTTTTTTTTTCCAGACAGAAGTTGTTTTAAATGTTTGACCCTGGACCGATGCAGGTTGGATTGTCCATTAACATCAAATCAAAAAAAAGTTACCAACAATAAATCAAGTTGAGAAAAGCAACAGGTAGAAAGATGCACCGCAGGCTGAAAGTGCAGCACCCAAACTAATTGCTAATTTGGCTCCTACTACGCACTTTTACAGAGACGTTTTCCTGCGGCCTTGTACAGCTGTGAGCATGTGACAATAATATAGTAAGTCTCTCTGGGCAGGATTGGCAGAAAAGCACAATTCTAAGGAAAGAACAGCTCATGTATGAGCTCTTGTGCACACACTGCTGAGAAGGAGAAATCCTAAACAGGGTAGATTTCTCCAGTCAAAGCTGCCATCAAGACTTAAAAAAGTAACTTTCCTTTCAGATTTTTAACTGAAATAGCTGACTGCCTAATAACAAACTACAACAGCCTTTACTCAAACAAATGGTATTTGGGGATTCCAGGTTAATTCCAGAGTCAACTATAGCAACGAGCAACTGAAAGTTGCCAATATCCATTTTATTTTAATAAGCACAAGTAAGATTTAAAATGCCATAGGGCTGGGGCTGTGCGTGTAACTAATAAAGGTGTCTGGTAGCTTAAGTGATCTGGAGACAGTTCTGGGATTCAAAATTCAAACAAATACTAAGCAAATGATCTGGTGCAGAGGAGTAGAGGAATGCTCTCCTAAGGGCTGAGGAATGCAAGCCCGTCGAGACAGCAGCAGCAGAAACAGCTGTATGTGCACCCTGCACCGGGATGTGAAGCCGACTGAAAATATGTGAAGTTAATGCTGTTTAAGCACTTTTACACGCATCTATACTTAGAAAGATAAATATAAGCAACTCTGTTTAATAAAAGTTTGCCTATGCAACACTATTCTGCAACTTGAAAACACAAATTCAGATAAGAGTTCTCACACCGGAGACTTAGAAAGCAATTATAAAAATAATCGACAGTTGGATTATTCGCTTGAACCCCCAGCATCCTCTCAGTGATCTGCATTTCAAACAGACCAAAGCTTACAGCAGGACAGACTGTTTCCCAGGACAGACTGTTTCCCGGTCTTAGCTGCAGGTTCACGCAGGACTTAAGTGCTCTTCCATTCAGCCCACAACCCGTGCTCCTATCTCACCAACAAAAGATTTAGTTTAAAATCAGAGTAAGCATTTTGCACGTTGATACAGATATGCTTAGGCAGCTCTACGCTTCAAAAAATACCTACGAGAAACCAGACAAACCTGGTTTAGCAAAGGCCAGCTTTTAGGCTCACCGACTGCACACTGTACTATGAGCAGTACCAGAGCACTAGAGTAAAACAGAAATACCCAAATCAGACATCTGTTACCTGTACCACAGATGCCACCATACTGTTTCATCAGAAGGTGACAGGCAACGTCTTGCATGCCAATGTTTCATGCAGCAAAACAAATGCCAGGTTTGCCCAGTCATCTGTGACTAACTCAGTGAGCTCATGGCCCGGCGGATGACAGCGTCGAGCACCTCCTGCACGTGACGCTGTCAAACGACGACGTCTCCCTGCTGTAGCTGGAGACTGCCAAAAGGACACATCCATGTTTACAGGGAGGTAGGGGTTTCAAAGGAAAGACCAATTTGATTATTCTGGCTGCTTGCCAGCTTGGCAGAGAAACTCACTGGCGAGCAAGGACCTCTTTTTACACCCCAGTTCTCCAAAGCTCCTCAGTCGAGTCTCCTGCAGAAAGTTAGATCGTTATCTGAGGCGGAGGAGCAGGACGAGGGGCAGGACAACAGGAAAGCATGCTCTGTTTACCGCTGGCTGTTGTGAGGAAAGCCCTTGGGGGTGGCAGCTGCTGAAGGTTAGACCAGTGCGCAGGTGGAGTGCGTGGGAGGGCAGGAAGGACAGAAACCAGCGGCAGCAAGAACTGACTCAGCAACGTTCACCCCCTGCCATTATCTCAGATCTTAAAGAAGAAATGTTAAAACACTTTCAAAATGAGAGCACAGGCTGGAGATGGTTTATAAAACTTTGCTAGGAACAGGCAAGCGTTTTAACTCACGCAAGTTCGCATGAGCACAGATGTCGGTCCCGCTGGAAACCAGCCCCACGCGATGACAGGCTGTATCACAAGTCACAGTCGCTGGGGACTTAATAAACAATGTGCACAGCACATTGCAGGGCTTTAGTGCAAGAGCACAGCGAAGGCCACCCCTCCCACACAGGAAGGGATGGGACAGCAACCCGCGTGACGGAAAAGGGAGAGTTCAGCCCGGTACAGCCAGGGGAGCAGCAAAGGACAAAGCCTGGGATCTAGCTATCAAATATTAGCTTTAACCGCCTCCTAACGCTGCAGCTCTGCAGACATCACAGGTTATAGTGCATTATCTTCCCCCCCCAGATAGCTTAAAAAAAAGTAACAAATTAACTATGCACCAAACCAAGTAATGCTCAAAACAGGACTAGTGTTGCAATTTAGAAAAAACACATTTTTTTTTCTTTTTCAGAGGTAGGTAAGGAATAGAAACATTAGCAACGCCGACAGCTGTCGGTGTAAAGAGATAGGCCACCGGGGCCAGCTGAAGCACCACCAGGGAGAAAACTCAAAAAACCTGCTGTACTTGTTGTTTCCACTATCTAATGTTAGGACATGTAAGCATTTATGAAGCATTTTGCAGTGCATCCAGTTAATTCTCAGAAAATCACGTGCCTGTACAGTGACTTTAAGATTAGGAAGCTTTCCAATGTTTTGTTGAGAAGAGATGCCATCACCATGCAGTACTAACGGCAACCTGAAATCCTGCCTTGCTGGTTGGCTGCCAGATACTGACCCAACAAGCATCTTATTAAGTCTCCAGTCATCTCCTTCCAGCTATTTATGTCAAACTGTATGCTGTTAGGCTTGAAGAGTCTAAAGCAACTTCAGACTGGGGACAGAAGAACAGAAATTAGTTATAGAATTGTATTATAAAACATTTAAAGAAATACTAATTGCTCAGAAATTAGTGCTTGTATAACAACTACAAGACAAGAAGCTCTCTGATCTACAACTTGCAAGAACAATGACAGCCAGTAGTCATCAGTTCTGAAAGGATCTTTTAATTTCTCTGTAAAAGAGAGTAGAAAAAGCCACAGATATTTCTAGCCACTCCAGACAATCAATCACGATCGATTGCCACCTACTTCAGCTCAGATATGAAGGCAGTGAGTCACACCAACAACCCGTCTCACACGAGCCACTGACCAGGCCAACAGCTCGGTCCAGATTTGACAGCCGATGGGGAAAGGCGCTGGGTGGCTGCACCGCCTCTTCCCCAGTACAGGTATGCAGTGCTCAAAAGCCAAACGTGCCTATTAAGCCTGTGTAATGTTTTAATATTTAATAGAGTCCATATAGATACCTGTATTGACACCCCTTTAGGGCCAGTGTCAAGAGCTATAGGTTGTTTCTTTCTTGAACGACAGTAGCTCTTTATCCAGCCTGCATCATTCCTGCTGTTGAACATCTGGACTGCTGCTAAGAGCAGAAGCCACTCAGGCTGTACTGATGAGCTACCTCCAAAAAGAAAAAAATAAAATAAAAAAGACTCAAGCCTAGAGGGCAAGGCAGCTGAAAGCTACCCAAAAGCCTTGCTACAAACTTTTTTTGTATGAAACAGCACCTTATTTAGACAATTTGAAAAATGTTACAGAGGAACGCTATGGCTGGGAATTTGCATAATGGGCGTCTACATCTTGCTTACCTAACATGAGAAGAATCCGGTCCATCAGTAAGTCTAGACTGTGGTGTCGAATCCATGGGACTGAGGAATCCCAGGCCAGAAATAACACCCCAGCAAGGGCAGGGTGCTGCCATCTGCTGACACCCACGCCGGGACCGGCAAGGCAGCAGCAACCTGACCTTTTGCAGCCACACGAATGCCATCTCTGGAGCCGGGCTACTCCGGGGAGCTGGGCTCCGGGTTAACCAGAAGAGCCGTCCTCCTGCTTGCAAAGCCCAAACTGAGTGCTCCGAGCACTGCAGAGTGACCTGCAAATACTAGTGTTACCTGCAACATCATGCCCCAAAATTTTGACTGGATTGCACCACTGGCTACAATTTGTAGTTCCCAGTTAAAGCAATAGCAGCTTGATAGTGTTTTTTTTAGTTTTTAAATGTATATAAACTGTTTAATACTAAAGCCCACATCAGAATAGCTTTCAAATTTAAAATAATCCCAAATTGTAAGTGGCTTAACAGGGACACCTGCGGTTCAGACAGACGCACTGCAGGCAGCGACTCTGGAAGATGGGTTTTCCCGTGGGACTGGGTTTTAGACTAGAGGGTACTCGAAACCCACAAAAGTGTGTGTTTGGCTGCCGTTTCCATCTTTGAAAACTTGGCTGCGATACAGGCAGAAAGACAGAACCACTGGCTTTGAAGTCGCATGGATCATAACTCTGCGTGATTGCAGAATAGCAGCTACTCGGCATCTGTCCAACTCTTCTTCCTGCTCCAAAGCGGGACCAGCTCTACCTCCGCACCGGTGTTGACGCGCTCGTCCCCAAAGCCCCCACTGACAACGTCCAACGCCTCCCATAAACAGAGAGGTCGAAACATGCAGTCAACCTCCTGCCCCTTCAATTCTAACCAGTATACTAATAAAAATCAAGTAACTCTCCATCTCTGCTTTCAAATACAGCACCCCTGATGTAAAGATAATTCATTTTTAAGACAACAACTACGCGAGCTAGAGACTCTCTAGTCTCGGCCCAGCTACGGGCTTGCCATCTCACCAAGCTTACGCTCCTCCACCTTGCCGTATTTCAGATGTGTGACAAGAAATACAGGATTTCACAAAAGGAACGCTAATACATGAAAAGACCTTTGAGGTTGCTACAGGGAAAGCGTTAGTGTAAAGCATTAAACTACAAAGATAGAGGTGGCTAGAAAAAAGCAACGCGAACAATCGTGTACTGCAGCCCATATCCTGCTGTGAAATTCTCAGCTATTGTGCGTTACAAGCAGCAATATGTACCATGTCTATAGAGCCTACTAAAAAGACTTCTATGTATTTTATATAAGCAGCTGCACTTAAAAGTCAGACATGTGGTGAACAGCAGGGCAATGATAGATAATTGGGATGCGATTAGGTCAAACTCAATCGCGTCATGCATGGTCCCATGGAACTGTCATCCATATGGCAGACAATATTTGAAACCTCAGAAGAAAAAATACATAAAGACAAATTTGTGTGAAAGTCAGCAGAAAATAATTTTGGAAAATGAAGCTGTGAAAATATACCGGCGGAATGCTGATTCTAGGAAGTCAAATTAGACCAAGTGTCATGCTTCATCCCAATGTAATTTCCTTCAAGCACGCTAAAATTTACGTGTCCAGTATAGCCTATCTCCTTTATGCAACAAGATCAGTGAAGCCTACCACAAGCTGAACTACAGCTACAGGCATCATTCCAGTTTAAATCCCCAATTTTAAATACTGTATATGGGGACACACAGGGAAAATACAAACAGAATGGCCAAACTGGTCTAAGTCTTTAGAATAATGCCACCAATTTATTCTATGCTCTGAGATCATACAAAGCTCCAGGGCAATTTAAAACAGTGCAGCTGCTATTTAACTTATTTCTTCTATAGAAAAGTCATGAGGCTTTAATCACCATGCAGCTTCATTAACTGGAGATTACTAATTGCAGATTTGTTAGTCAGCACTACCAGATAATGTTTTAGTGTTGATTGCTTGAATAGGGAAGACTGGAACTGATGATTTAATAATTTTAATGGAATACAAGTTGATTTGTAAGAGCTGTCCTCAGCAGAATGGATGAAAAACGCTAGTTCTGCCTTGCCATGTACTTCCAGAAAGGAGCAGTTTGAGTGTAATTAATGTGATGCTAAAGGTCAGGGAAAACAGTAGGGAACAAATGAGGCACTTACCTTAAATCATGTGTTGAAACTGCTGCCTCTACCCTAACCATTCTGTTTAAAGGCCATGGAGAAGACATGACATTTCCAGTATTTAATATTCTAGCACAGAGTAAAAATCCTATTACATAGAATGAGAAAGCCACTGTTTGCAGCATCTCCTGTTTCTGAAATATTAGTCAACAAGTACGTACAAACATTTCAACAAAGGCTAGATAAGAAAAGAAACTAAATTCATGCAACTAGATGATGAAGTTAAATTCTGCTCCTTCCCTTAGCTTCCAGCAAGAACAAAGGCTCCCACACACACCCCTCATGTGTCTTCTGACTAAGAGGGACAAGTCTTCTCTGGAATCTGTGGATCTCATTCCCTAATTAAGGATGTGGATTACTGTTACATAATGTGCAGAATGCCATTCCACACGGGCAGAGAGCAATCACTAGTCTGTCTCAGACCAACAAAAGCAAGCAGAGTCAGACCAGAAGAGTACCGCAGAACAGCCAACATAGCTGAGCAAACGACAGAACAGCGTTATCTACTGCAGCATTTTCCAACTGTAGCAAGTAAAACTTCACCATCAATGGAAGACAGATGAATGACGACATGATACTGGAAGTTTCAAAAGGGGAGGGTTCTTCTTGCTCACCTTCCTGCTGCAATGAAGCAGTTTCAGCTTCCGTCCAGTACGGCACACTCGCTGTTAGTGGGATCCCAGTTACAACTCCTTCTGAAAAGGAAGCTGGAATTCAGGAGATTCATCATCAATACGTTAAACAGATGGTGCATTATTAGAGAAGCTATAAATGGGAATTATATATTTCACTCTATTGGCTACCTTTATTACAGCAATATTTACTCCAATAATCAGTGTAATAAAGAAGGCACTGCATTCACCTCAGCTGTCTGTTTTTAATATTAATTTTCTATATCAAAGAACACAATGTCCTAGGTACATTCTGAAATCAACACTGATTTGCTTGAATTTTATGATGTTTCCAAGCACATCTTTATTCTGCTGCATACAACAGACACATACTGGCAATGAACAGGTTTTTATTTGTTTTATAAGTAATATGCATGACGTAGAGGTCACGCTGTGTATTTTTGACACTCAATCTGAATTTGCGGCCTCTGAAACTGGAGATAACTAATGTTTCAGCTCCTGGATAAGAGTTCACTTAAATATTCTGCTCTAGATCTCACTCCAATCTAGCTAGAGCACTATAGTCAGATGTTGAGCTTAAGTCCATCACGATGGGAAAGGGAGAGCTATTTGCACCTTTGTATTATAGGTGGGGGCAATTCTATACACAGCTCCAGCAAAGCAGCCAGCATAGAGTCCTCTGGCTAAACACAGACTTGCTGGCAAGCTCAGCTTTCAAACAAGTGTTATAAGACTATGAACGAGCTGGTCTTAAGAAAGCATTAAAAACACTAAGAGGAATCTTTAGGTCATAATTAGTTATTTCACATGTTGAGATGCTCCCTTGCTGCAGCAGTGCATGGCGCTCCATAGGATGCCTGTCTTCCTGCTTACCAGTAAAACATTGCTCAACCTCTCTCCGGTCAGCCCAGCTTACCACACTGAAGTCAAAGCTGTCGTGAGCAAGTGCTATGGATTAATTCCAAGAATCCAGCTGAGCTGAAATCCAACTCTGCTTGTTTTCCCCACTTACTGCCTGAACACAAACAAGGTTTTCTGTTTGTTTTTTAAAGAGCAAAAACCATGTCACTTATTGTCTGCTGGGTTTTAGGCCACAATTCGCCTTATTCCTTTTGCCTCCATCTTCCTCAGATTTCAGTAAACCAAAGGATGAGGAATAGTCCCCTAGCCAAAATACTCATTTTTAATCAAAATTTAATCTTTTTTTTTTTGAGACTACCAATTCTCACAAATACCATATTGAAAACAAGACTGTCAAATGCCAGCTATCAGTGCAAATATTCAGGCACGTACAAATGCTAGACAACACACTTTCCCTTTCATTTGCTTACATTAATATTAAAGTTAGAGAGAACTAAAAGCTTTATGGTTTCACACAAATTCTGTGTAATAGTCTTATGTTGCTTTTGGAAGCATAAGAGGTTCTGAGAGCTTATACAAGGTGGTGGGAAATCTAACTTGATACCTCTTGGATTGCAAGAGCATTATGCACAGAAGGGAGAGGTAAACACCAGAAGCCAGGACTGAAACCGTTTATGCGCTTGGCAAAGCACTGGCTGTATAAAATGAGGGCGAGAGCAGAAGAAAAAGCCACACAACAAACCAGGATCTAGTCTTCCTCCCGGATCAGTAAGCCCTCTTGCAGCTTTCTCGTATTCCCCTGCTCAAAGTTTTCCACGGCGTTATCCACACGCTCATCCTGAGGCAGCTTTCGGACCCAGCCGCCCTCCGTGGCCTCGGCCAGAGCAGAGCTGGGCCCGGGAAGGGCAGGCGGCCCCCAGCCCGCGCCCTCCTCCCTGCTCAGAACAGCGAATGCCCGAGCTGGGGCCTCGCTCTCCGCACCCGTTCCTGCGGCAGCACAGACCTGCCTCATCTCATTTGTTTCTGAAATGCAATAATAAACCCCAAAAGGGACTGCAGTTCAGTGAGTCTTGTCACCCAATGGCATGCCCATCCCAGAATAAAGTAATAATTAATACACCACTGCAGTAAAAGGGTGAGAGAGATGGGCAGTCGGGAGGAAGTTCAGTCATCAGTAAACAAACACGTTCTTCGCCGTCTCCATACAGGACGGAGTGCCTTTTATAAGGGAAAGGAACGAAGATTACTTTCCCAATACCCTGCTGCTTCTTACTAAATGCTCTCTTTGTAGGAGATGAACTTGCCCCCTCAAGTCACGGGCCATGCTAGAGCCAGTGTCCGGCTGCGATCCCCGCTCCAGCACCTCCCAAGCTTTCCAGCTATATGTGGTTTTATAGCATGAAAAAATAATTATGGCCTCTAAACTGCAAACAGATTTAAGCAGCAAGTAGCTCGGCCCTGCAAGGCCTGTGCAGCAGCCCAAGTGCCTCGGGCGCTCTGCCGAGGCGGTGAAGGCCAAGCTGCTGCAGCGACGAGCCACCGCCTTCGGGCTGCAGGAGACGGTTCAAAGCCTCATTCGAAGACAAGTCACCCAAACCAAAATCTCCCTTCGGACAATTTGAGCTGTGCTGAAAACAACCCCAAGCGGACGGCCAGGAGGTCTGGCCTACGGCACCTGCAAAGTGCGCCGGGCAGGAGACCCGCACGGAGCCAGGCCCTTTCCGAGGAGGCTCCCGGTCCAGCCGGGGCTGCTCCCCATCCATCTCCCCCGCGGCTGCAATCGGCGCAGCGCTGCAGGGCCCCGGACCAGGCCGGATCAGCAACACGCGCACGTTCACCCGGCGTCGCTCCTGCACGCGGTTTGGAGCTGAAAGTTGATACATGAGGAACAGTTTGCAAGGAAAAAAACAACAACAACTTTCCTTCCAGAGACACCCGCTGAACACAATACCATCTTTGGCTTTCCGCAGCAACGAGCCGTTGTTTACAGGGCTTACAGAATTCGACTCTGGGGGCTGCTCTGTTCTCGCTCCGAGAGGGAAAACAAGCCTGACCTCAGAGCCGGAATAACACTGCCCCCTCCTTCCTTACGCGCTCGCTCCCAGCGCAAAGGTAAGAGAACACGATACCCAGCAGTGTGACCGAGCTCACTGAGCGCGGCGTGACAGCACAAATCCTGTTTACCGCATCTCTCCATGGGAAAAAACAAGAGCCCGAGCGCCAAGGCGGTAAACCAGCCGGACGCACTCGTGCTTCATTCAGCAGGCTGCCGCTCCCGAGCTGGTGAAAGGTCTTTAAGAAGCCAGGGAATGCCGCACTTAACGTACGGCGGGCCGGCTATCTAACACCTACCTTTCGGTGCCTGGACAGCCACGTTCACAGTGGACACTCCCATATCTTCCACGCGTACCGTTTCCTACACGCTCGATAAGCAGGCTGCAATTTCCTTCAGGCGGATATTGCGCACCACCCCTTGCTGGCAACAAAGCCCGAGCAAGGGACCCAAAAGTCACTGTTTAAGAGCCAGGGCGGCTCTACCATTCTCATTAGACGCAACTGTGTCATGGGAAGCTGTCACACCAGTGGGTTTGGAAAAAACCTCTGTCATATTTGGACCTTCTTGACCCATGCCTTGCTTACACCGCAGGCCAGAACCCCATGCTCAAGCCTGCTCTGCAAACGTGCAAACGGCTAGCAAGACAAGGACCAGCGCTTTCAAAGATACCTGGGAGCGGGTGGGGGGCAGCAAGGAGGGGAACAAATGCCTGAACTACCTGGCAGTGACAACAGTTGGTAACGTAAGGCATCTCCGAACGACAGGGCCTCCAGCTGCCAACGTTCCCCCAAAGCCAGTGCAAAACTTGGGGATTGCAAACCCGTAAGGCAGAGGGATCATCCGCTCCAGCCGGGCGGAAAGCGGACGCTGCCAGGAGCTGTGCGGGAGGCAGCCCGTGCGGAGAGCCCTGCCCAAGCCCCCTCCAGACCACCGGACACTCCAGAGCCGGCAGACCGCAGAGCGGGCATTAGGTGCTACCAAGTCTTCCAACGGTGATTAATAAAAAGTTGTACAAAAAAATTAGAGATAACATGCGAATACCGAAGATCCGCAAAGACTCATCTTGCTGTAGCGGGAGATTGTCGATTATGTTTCCAGTCCTTAGGATTTTTAAAGAGTATTTGAAAATGTTACAGAGCATAAAATCAAAGACGGCAGCCCTATCACCGTTACAGATAAACATCAGCGTTCTTTACAATCTGATTTGGGATTTTAGAATGAGAAATAGAAAAAGCTGCATTTGCGCTGGCTCCGACTTCAGACTCCTCAACTGCAGCCTCCGGTCAGTTAATTTTGCCAACGAGTCCTAAGTGTTTCAGCACTAAAGAGTCCATGTATTTTTTAAAAAACAGAGCAGAGACAACTGCTCAGGATGCTACTGGCAGCAGAGGAGCCGCCACCTTCCCATTCAAGAGCGGAGCCCTGCTCGGGCAAGACCGGCGCGACCGCCCGCCCAGTCCACACCCGGGCAGCGGACGAGCTGCTCCGAGCGCTCAGCAGCGGAGCCGGTACCGAGCTCCGGCCTCCCCGGCCCCGAGCGTGATGCGGCCTCACGCGGGACTGTTACGTAATGCAGAACAGCTCATGGGAAATGCAGCCGTCAAGAGGCAAACGGCTCCCTTTCAGATGCGTGATGGATCCCCAACCAGGAATCTCGGGAGCGGTCTGTTACATGCTGTGCCACAAGACGAAATTAGAGCATCACCGACGGGCAGATAATGAACAGACACTGAGCTGTATCGGCACGTGACCGTGATTCACGACAGCGCTGCGATTACAGGAGATAACCACCCACTGACTAGCGCGGCTCGGCTCTTCGTTCTGGGCAAGTAGGTCACAGGCCCCTGCCAGCACTTCAGCTCCCCCAAAACTGATGCAATAGTGAAGTTAAAGGGAGAGAAACGCATTAGCGAAGGTGCAGCTCCTACGATAATACTTGAAATTAAATAACCTTAATGGGATAACCAACTTTGTTTCTAATTCTACTACTTTGCTCTAAATAATAGGCAAAAGATACTGCTCCAGAGGCAGGCTTTATCATGTCTCTAAAAATATACACCTATAAATAGTAAATCGTTATCAAACAGTTGCATCTGGACAAACAGTGGAAATATCCATGGCAAAGGGATAACTTGTAAAGTTTAACTTTTTCCCACTAATTCCTCCAAGGGATGAGCCGATTCCTTTTTCCTTGTCCACAGAAATCCTGCCATTTTCCAGCGTACAGCCCAGGATTCTTGCTAAGTAACAGCTGCCGCAGCCAGTGCACATTTGCTTTTGAAAGCAGATTCTAATTGTGAAGTTGCTAGGAAGTCTGTGCTGGCAACTTGCTCTGGAACCTCTTTTAAGTCCTAAAAAGGGAAGGTTTAGAGGAGAGGCAAGCAAAAGGGGCCTTCCCGGTGTTCGGCAGTCCTTCACACCTCAAGGGATCGATACTTCAGGCTCGAAACCCGCAGAAGCCATTCAACGGGAACCCTACTAATAAGCTTGTCGCTTCAAGGTCCCTCGAAAGGCACATTCTGAGCAGCACCTGCTTTCGTGAGCTTCAGCTCCGTCTGGGTTTCTGAGAAGAGCAGCGGGAGACATTTGGAGCAGCCGCTAAAGGAGAGAAAGCAGCCTGGCACCCAAGCTGCCCACATCGAGCACCGAGGGATCCACGCACGAGCGGTGTCACACGGGGGAAGGTGAAACTCTAGATAATGCAGTCGGGGTGGGGGGACGGGACCCAAAACAAAACAAAATCATCATTCATAACTGAAGCATAAAATGCTTCAACACTGATCAGACCTAAAGAAAAGGAGCAGCGGTGAGCAGGGGCAGCTGCACCCGAGCGACGCAGGTTGTGCTGTCCGGGGCAGCGGGCGAGCGTCACCTCCGCAGGCACCGCGCAGCGAGCGGAGCGGCCCGCGAGCAGCCCGGGGCAGTCGGAACAACAATTGCTTCACAGTCGTGCATTCCTACTCAGGCTTTGTTTTTCCTCCGAGCAAAAAGAGGAAAAAGTTTAAAATAAACCTTGCAGACAGCAACATTCCATCTGCAAGAGTTCATTCTTAAAAAAAAAAAAAAAAAGAAAAAGGGACAAACTAATTCCTCAGTAAATATTTGGGGTTACAACTCCACTTAGCAGGATCTTGCCAAACACTTCCAAGGTTTTGGAGAGCCAGTAATACTCTCAAGACACCAGTCCATGGAAATAACAGGCCTTATTTCAGAAGAGAGCTATTTTTAAAGACTTTACTTACAGGGTGCCAATTTCCTCAAGCTGTTTGGAAAATCAAATTTTAAAATGTACAAACACTAATGGAACAAGAATGTGCTATAGCAACAGTCGTCTTTTCCTAGGAGATACACTAGATATGTTTCTGGACTTTCCAACTTACTTGCATCCAAAAAAAAATCACCTTTTCCTCCTTTCAGAGGACTGATTAAGGATAACAACAAAAAAGCTGCATGACTGCAGTGAACAATGTTTATTTATAGAGTTTATTCCTAATAAAATCTCCCAGTTTTACAAATGCCTCCAGCTGTTATAAATAAATCGGAACAGTGACAATACACTTCTTTACCCCAGAGATGCTTAGGTTTAACACGATTAGATTAGCTCCATACCTCCACCAGGCAAACAAGCAATACAAGAAGTTCTTTCAATGTCACTGACAACCTCCTAAAAATTGGAGGAATTTTAAACTGTGCACCATCTTAACAACTGCTCGCAACAGGAAGAGGAGGTGAAAGAACACCCAGCTGAAGCAGCCAGGGAGAATTCAGTACACTGTAAATACCAAAGTGAAACACAGATGGGATGCTGAGGTTTGTAATTCTTGAAGTGCCATCAGATCAGTTATCAAAGTGTGCTGGTATTTGCTTTTACACATGAAGACACGCAGCTGAACAGCGTAAAGTATAGCTATTTTCATACATTGCACCAGCAATGCAGGAACTCTTCCAGAAAAGCAAATACTAAACACGGACAGGCTGTTGTCTTCAAATCACTTAAAACAACAACAAAACCCCCTAACCCTCCCCACACCACCACACACAAAAACCAGTGACGAACTGGTATTGCTTCTAAGCCAGCAAGAAAATACTCCCTAAAGAAGGGATCTTCCCCCTTTTTAGCAGATGGATAAAGTTCACCTCATTCTGCCATTACACAAAGTGAAAAGAAATGAAGAAAAATACCTTCTTGAGGAAGGATTTAGAAGCAAGGTTAATCGTTTCATTTTAAATGTGGATGCTTCTCCTGGGATACGTTTTTATCTCAAAGCAACTTCTGAGGTTATTTCAATGTGCTTTTATATTATACAAGTGCCCTATCTTTTAGAGGCTATCAAGCAATTTTATCTAGTCAATTAGTAAGAAAATGAAATAAATGCCTTAATGAATCCTGGGAAAACAGGGTGCTCTTGATATATCAGTGATTACTAGGCCAGGGTAGCATCATTTCTGCAAATGTAAGTCACCAATAAAGGTGCCTTCAAGTAACATTAAAAATGGCTTCCTAAGTAAGAATAGATAGCTGCTGTGCGAGTCCTGCCTGACAGCAATATGCAGAGCTGAACACAACGAAAGCGTTCAAAATAGGTCCTGAAAACAGGAACCAAATCTAGCGGTGACAATTTGTTCATAAATCTGACTTCAGGAACATGGAAAAAAAACACACAGCAGCCTGGGGGGAGATGCATGCTTCCACACCAAAACAATTTTTGCCTCGGTAGTGAACGACCAGGTCTGATTTTGAGGTAGAGATTGGCATAAGCATGTTTTGGAGTCCTAAGACAATATATCACAATACAGAAACCTCCATTAGTTTTCCTTTGTTGTTGTTTTTGTTTTTCTCCCCAATTTCCTTATGCTTTAAATTATCTCCAGTTCACTCTGACTCACGGCAAGGCTCTACACTGATCCCATCAACATCGTTCCTCTCTTGGAGGGGAGGCCAAGTGCAAAAAGTAGGCCAGAATGACGCAAGTGAAACACAGACAGAGGACGTTCTTATGAAAGTGAGGCAACAGGAAGCGTTACTGTATTCCTGCCACCATTTGGGGAAAGGACAAATGGTCACATGATGATATACAGCTCCTAATACATTTGTTAATGAGTATGCCAGTCAATTACGCACTCCAAATTGTTTCAAGGAGTTATGCCCATTCAACTTTCTGGAGGATAATGCTGCTTCTCAGATCACAAGCAGCAGTGGCTCATGCCTGGCAGCTGCAGAGGCTTCCGCGCTGTGCAGTCCCGCTCTCGGGGATACACTGCCCTCTCTTGGAGGCTGAAGTCACAATCCAGAATCCAAAACCAGTCTTATGGAAGGACACTGGAGACCAACACACTAATGGCATCTCTTAAAAAATAATTTCTGTCCAAGAGGCAAGTCAGAGACAACAAGCACTTCTGCTAAAGCTCCCTGCTTGATATACTGCTCTGAAGAAAGAAGTGTGCATGTCTGTTGGAAGAGCTGCTTTCAAGGTAGGTCAGTTCTAACTAATAACCTTGCAGGTACTTTTATACAATCCTATCAAAACTTTAATCTTTTCACCTGGAATGGTAAGGCAGATAATGCATGGCACAACTGCGCCTCTGATGGAGTATATGATAACATCTAAAAAGAACGGTGATACCCTGATATGTTAACAGTCATCATAAAGAATGGAATTCAGAGAAAAAAATCCAAATTACAGGTGACAGCTACATGGGAAAATCAGAACATTATCTTCAGACAAGGACTTTTATATTTCTGCTCTCCAGCAAAGAAACAGGAGTGGTCTCCATCTGAAAATCTGAGCTAAAACACGCAGGCTGTTGTTCAAAGCAGTTACCTTTGCAATAGCCAGGGAACCTAGTTTACTGCTGGGGAAAACAGCCTATCTATACTATTAACTGAACGCTCTGATTTTTACAGCTACTCTAAGATGCCTGAAGTTTAGTCATAAGTTATTGATCAGCCCTCTGAGAAACGCAGCCTTAAAAGACAAATACCTAAGCAATCTCCCCGTGAGTAATTAAGGGTGCAGCCTGAGCACAGCACACAGATCTAGAGTGCCTCTAGACAGAAGAGATAGTTCAAATACTGCCCTGCATTCAGTTTTGAAAGAAGTACCTTTGAGGCTACAGAGTGCCTGAAAGCACAGGAGTGTACAGAGGCAATCTCTGCGACTCTGCACAGAGGCAAGAAAACAAAGTGGCAGGTTCTGATGCACAGGGCAGCAGAACGAGAGGAGACAGCCCCTCCTGAGGACGCTGTGTGACCAGCCCTCTGCCCCTTCCCCTACGCCCTATCTCTCCTTTCGAGTCGTGATCTTTCGAAGAGCAGAACACAAAATTGAGAACGCAGCTGCCCCTCGCCAACTGCTTGCAAGCTGTTGCACAAGAAGCAGCAAGGCTTTGGTCAAACTGCCTCCAAGGGGATTGCGAGCACGCTGCTCGCGCATTCAAGCTACTCACCTCACGAGATACTACTGCTTTAGGGAGTCGAGGATAAAAGATTTTAAAAATTAATGGTGAGGCAGGACAGATATTTTGGATGACTTTGTGGTGTACTGTTGCACAAAACATACCTGTTCAGAGAATGCTCAAACTATCTTCTTTAGCACAAAGGCAGATGCTTTCTCTGGCTTGGAAAGAAATGGGCAGCTCTCCTAAAAGAAAAGAAGTAGAGAGAGTTTTCAGCAATTAAAATGTTACTGCAGGGAATGCTTTCTACTGTTTGAACATCAAGCTTTGAACCGACCAGCTGAAGCACCCCACGTATACCTGGCATTTTTCTTTTAATGAAGGCAGACATACTAGCCATATGTCTACAAAGACCCTTTGTACATTGACAGACCAGACAGTAACACAGGCGCTATTTTCTCCTTATCTAAAACAAGGTTAGACTTGGCTATTACAGAAATATTTGAAGTTGGCTAGTAAGTACGAGGGACATGTCACACACAAGTCAGTGAGCAGCAGCTATGACGGCTGGCCAGCTTTAAGACTGACTGCTGCCGCAGAGGTAGAGCACCTGTCTGCACTCAATGTAATTCATACTTATGTCTGAAGATGGCTCCATCACCACAAAAAATGCCATTCACTAATGCCTCCCTGGGCAAGAGAAAAAATATCACGGGCATACAAAGAACGAAGAAGCATTCAGAATGCTTAGTCAGCCATCAATCACACGCTACTTGTCATATGCTGACAACAATGATGCTGTGAAGGCAAGAAAGCAGTCACATACATGCATTATACTTTTCTAAAGATGTAAGACTGCAATATAGAAGCTACAACAAAAGAAACTAGAGAAAAATAGCCTGAACAACTCATGGAAGTCAAAGAAAAAGAATGACAAAGACAAATTTAACTAAAGAAAAGGAAGAGGAAGGCATATCTGCAGTATTTCATTTTTTGTTCCTCCCCACAACGATCAAATTAAAAAACCCACACGCTTAAATTAAGTACAAGTTAAAGGGGAGTTAGAAATACAGTCATTCAGAATCACTATTTAGGTTAGGAAAATTGCTGCATTATATTCCTTTGTCAAATGACAGATAATAAAAATCTGCAAAAGAAAATGAGAAGTTTGGATACATCTCATAAATGAGCCACAAGACAACCGAGGAAGTCTTAGGTACAGATCTAGCAGGAAGGACCTAGGAGCTCTGGCCCCACGACACCACCCAGCAGGGCATGCAGGGCGGACAGCGGGACACGAGCGCGGCTGCGCAGTGATCCCAACCCTTCTGCCCATCTCCTCATCACAGCTACAGCCAGCTATAATACACCCCATCAAGACACACAGCCCACCAAGTTTTAGACCCCAACAGTGATTTTTTTGTTGCTGTTTTTAAACAACTGGATACACAAGTTAGTTCTCACATTTTAATGAGCAGAAAAATCAGAACTTTACTGGGGAGGAAGAGGAGGTGCTCAGGACCCAGTTATAGATCTGTGACTAATAAATCTTTGCTCAGGAACCTTCACAATGTTTAATTTATGCATTTGAAAACCCCTCTGGTAAGATCCTGGCACCACCGAAGGCAGGCAAAATTTGTCATTGACCTAAATGTGACTAGGATTTTACCCTTATGTTTGCACTGCGTTGTCTCTAAAGCTTTAGAAGTTATCACTGAAGTATTTAATCCACGGTGGCAGACAGTTACCTCGGCATTTCCAGCACGGCCAGCCAGCCCCTGGGAGCAGAAGGCTACCAAGCCTCCTCCGAGGCTACAGCAGTAGATGAAGCCCTCTCTAGCTATGAGGAGGAGGAGGAGATCTGAGTGATGCTGGAAAGTTTAATGAAGGAAAGCACAAAGGGAATACAGAATACTAACATTATTTCAGGTAGGAACAAGCTGCAAGCTTAGGTTTCTTTTAAGTTGTGATAAAAACAGGCCACTGGTAGCAAAGGCTGGCGCTGCAATAGGCCACAGGGCAATAACACCATTGCTTCTGGTGCGCTGGCCTGTTTTCATGGCAACAGCACTAAAACAGATGCTGTAAGCTCCGTGAGGGCAAGTAGCTGCATAGCTTGTTTCTAGAGGGAACTGTTTAATGTCTAATCATTAACAGTAAAAAACACCCTAGATAAAAGTCAACTAGTGATATACTAAAGCAATGATGCATTTCAAGTCAGCAGAGCCATTACAGTCACCAGGAAGCGCGGGATGTTTGCTTGTTCCTGTTATGGCTCTACCAGGTTTCCCCTGCAGAGGGGACGGCTTCTCGGGAAACACTATAAATTAGGATTAGAAAGAGTCATCTATTTCTTCTTCATACTTCTCCAATTCAAACAGCAAGAACGTTCACTCTAGCACACTGAAGGCAGCAAGATCAGGCACGCTCACGCCAATTAGTGCATTTTAAGCTGCCACTGCCCTTAAAGATGAGAAGCAGCAACCGACTGCCTTGTGAGCCCACATGCCGCAGTGACGGCTGATTTACGTAGTCTGAAAGGTACTAACTTCCAAAAACGCACCACCCCAATTACTTACCTTGCAAGCTTGCAGGGGCAAATTAACCCCCAAGCCCAGAGTGCACGCGTATGACCCCAGTCTGTGAAAAAGCAGCACACTCGGGAGTCTCATAAAAGTCTGGTCTGAAAGAAGTGCCAGATAGAAATACAGGTGCGTTAACCACCCGCTGCACATGCAGCAAGTTGCCCTACGGAGGAGGCGCCAGCTGCCTCGTACTGCACACCCGGCCGGGGATGTGCCAGGGCTCTAACGTACACCGGGCCATCGCAGTGTGTGCTGTCCCAGCGGTGCACGCACGCTGGTCTTTTACCTGGAACTGCTGAGCAGCAGACACTTTGCTTGGATTGGTATGGCTCTCACCGGGCTGTCAGATCACCGGGCAGCGCTAAGGGGACAAGCGAAAGGTCAAGGCCTCTTACCCCTCCGGGAAACACTGCATTAAGGTACCTGCTAGACTAACTGCAGCCCAGCCGGCGAGGTATCGATATTCAGCAGCCAGCACAGTGTAATAGAAAGGCATTTGTTCCCCTTCATGTTAACCCTGGTCTCTGGATTTTAATCCAGAGGCAACAGTTGAGAGCCAAACCCCTCGGCTGCCGAAAAGATATGAAGTTCCCCTGTCCTTCCAAACACCTCAGTGTAGGAGGAGGCGCCTGCTTCAAGCCCCTCTGCCGCTGAAGTCCCCGAAGCTGCAGCCGCTGAGTGAGCGCAGGGGAGTCACTGCAGCTGGAGGCTGCGGCGTTGAGACGTGAAATGAAACAGAACTCAACCAGCCCAGTCTGAAGTTGGTATCAATTGCTCTTTTTGTGGAAGACTCCAAGAACGAGCACGGAGAGAGTCTGCATCAGAAGTGCCATCTGCATCATCCTCACCGAACTTTTCCTCTTGAAAACCTTTATCATTTCTCACACACGCAAACAGTTAAAATAGGCACAGTGTTCAGAGACAGGCTCTAAGCAAATTAATGTAAAAACGTCCAAAAAACTCTCTAATAAAAAGACAGCAGCACGTCAGCCACCCTGTCTGAGTTCACTTCCTGAAGCTAAAACGTTGTTCTGTCACCACACAATAAACCATGGCCCTCTGTTCAGCTATAAACGCGGCGGTGTCTGCCAGAAGATGCCTCCGCGGAACCTAACGTCTCCCACTGCCCACAGAGAACTTGCTGTCTTTCCACGAGCGCAGCGACAAAAGCCTATGCAACGCGGCACAGCGCAGCATTATCCCTTCCCTGCTGAACTGCGACAGCAGACAACAAAATGGCAATGCTTCTTCACATGTTTTAAGCATTCCAGTAGCTTCACACGCTGAAATATTATGAAAAAGTATTTAGGATTATTAGATGGCACTACAACAAGATGCATGTTGTTCATTGGTCTTAACAGAGCCATTTAGCACTATTTAATCTCCAAGCCTTTATTTATAGCAAAACTACTCAGATAACATATAAATCTATGCTGTGCTTGAGAGCATCACAGAAATAGACTTTTTTTAATACATATTTTTTAAATACATATTTAGAAAGTATTTAGAATAATACTTTGCCCTTCTATGGTATCTTTTATCAAAAGCTCTCAAAAGCTTCTTGAGAAGCAATAGTCGCTTCCAACTAATCTGGTGCTGAGAAATCTCAACTGCCTCATTATAATCATGTTGGTGCTCCTAAAAATCCACGATCGGAGACTTGGGAAGCTCTTGAAATCTGTTGTCCCGGAGACGGAATATCAATAGGTTCTGCCTCAGCCTTGTATCGCACCGGGAACATCATCTGCTCCACCCGCAGATGCGATGCAGAGCCAGCGGCACACGCAGCTGCGGTGCCCACGAGCCCGCTGAGCCCGCTGCGGAACAGCTTGTTCCCTGACCGCTGGAACTAGCGGAGACTCGCTGAACGCGGGTCCCCCACGACCGACCGATTTTGGCTTTTAAGGCGGCAAGAGCTTGGAGTGAAGCTCTTTGCACTGCTGAAACGCTACGAATGCTTCATGCCACACAGAAGAGAGTGGACACGGAGTCCTCCGCATCCCAAGAACCGAGCTGACTTTTGGCAATTTGATTTCCACTCTGCTCTTAGCATCTCTGTGGAATAGCACGGTAGTAATCACCGATACTGGCTAATAAGGCTGGAATTATACTCACAGACCTCACGAAAGATTGGAGGAGTCACTACTGGCAGAAAACTGAGAAAGCTCACAAATGCCAGAGGAAGCCTACTCTTAATGAGATCTGTTTCTACGTCAGATATCGGAGAAAGCAAACTAATAGTTATAGAAATGGATTAGAGTTGAATCTTCTGTAAATCTAGTTGTGCAAAGAAACAAGCAAACTCCCATTCATGACGGGATACTCGTCAGCTGTTAGTGCAAGGGCAAGAGACAGGTCACAGATTTATGAGCTCTCACTTACGGTCCATTCTTTTCTAGCAAATTTATCTGTTGAACAGCTCACAAAACCTTGAAAGAGAGTACTTGGAGACAAGTCTGCCAACAAGCATTCTCTTCCCTGCATTCTCTATGATACTGGTTTCCTATGGTCTAACAGGAAGATGTGCAGGAATTGGGGACAAGGACTACATCGTGTAGTATGTTCCGCTCCTTAACTTTCTACTCTAACAACTAGTTCCACAACAAACCTCTAAATCAGGATGTCACAGTACAAATCCTTAAGCAGAAGAGTCAAGAGCAATAGCAGTCTACTTTCATCATCCTTTAATTTTCTTAGACCATGCAAAATCATCAAATTAAAAAGCCATTTTCAGTAGCAGTGTTTCATTTGGTCTATATAACTATACAGGCCCAAAGACTGAGTGCCTAGGGCGTGAAAGCAGAGAACAGTTTTAAGAACAGAATTCTACAATTTATGAATGCCTAGTGCTACCAATACTTGGAAAAGGAAGTATTTTGTTAGCATGGTGCATGTAAACGAGCTGAAGTATTATCCAGCGTAAATTTCCATTCTTTCAAACACAAGAAACATGACCGTATCGCTCCTACCAAGCAAGCATTCAGTGAGAGAGAGACAGAGAGAAACAGAGGCATTATACAGGAGAGACATTTTGCAGTAATAAAAATGCTGAATTTGTTGCTTTTATCTCGCATGCACTTTCAAAGATGCCGGTAGCCTTTGGATAACTTATCACAGAACCTAATCGCATCGCTCCGACTGGCAGTCCAAACCCCGACCCGCCGGGCACTAGTACTTGTGCTAGCTGGATACAATCAGTCCATGCGAGAATTTAACCTGGAATTACAACATATCACAGCAGTATGCACATGAAAAATATGGAGGAGTAAGGCTTTATTTATGCAGTGGACTGCAGTTTCAAGGGTGACATTACTAAATTGAGGAAAAGTGGTTAAAAGCACAAAGCTAGCAACTTCAGGAAGTTCTTACAAGAAAAACAACTGCACTAGAGATTCTTCGGCTTCTCGGACTCAGTAACTGCAGAAACAAATTTCTGCACAAGGAAGAACTTTGAACCTGAAATGTCTCACACACATGCACCAGAATTTGCATGGTTAAAAATCCAGGAAGGCTTGAACTTTCGTACCTTCACCAGTCGCAACCCTTCTGCACGGCCCGAAGCCCCACCCTCGCCCCAGACTGTCGCGAGTGTTAACGAATTTCCTACACCGCTGGTACTCAGCGTTGTTACGCCCGAAACAAGATTTCCTGTCCCTCGACCAATTTTCCCCACGTTCTCTTCCTGACCATGATGGAGACACTCATCTTTCTAATGCTAACACAATTTCCCTCTGAAAATTCGGTAGTAGCACACTTAGCACAACGGCAAATGAAAGCACGGGTTTTGCCTGCAGACAGATATTTCACCTACAAAACAACAGCCTATACGGCGCTACCCAAACAGCCTCTCCCAGCTGTTATTTGCTGAAGAGAGTAGGAAGTGGTTACTCTCTCAAGCTACAGCTAAACCACAGCGACTTTGAGTTTTTTTAATGCAGTAAGAAAGGAGCACAGTGACAGAGCGCACAAAAGAGACGCTCACAATACATCTCCGCGGTGAGCTGACAACCCTCTTCTATTTCAGGAATGCTCATCTGCAGGTGGAATTGGATTTATGCTCCCATGACTGACAGCCCCGCTCGCTCAGCGATGCTCCACCCTGGCCTACGGCAGCTGCTGCTATTTTCAGCACGGTGCCTCTCCGGCACTGCCGAACACCATCATACCAAAGGTGAGGAACACTGCCAGAGAGCACCAGAGCAGCATTTTTCACGCTTTTTAAAAATTTCTGGATTTCTAAGAAGTTTTGCAACAGAGATGCAGACCCCTCTCTAGCAAAGCTTACACCGACATGCTTTTCTTTGGAGCAGCCCAAGGAACTGCTGGGACTATTGCAATAAAATTGGAGTCGCTGCCCTGGAGCCCGCTCGCTTCCCCGCTGGAACGGGCCAAGTATTCTCACCTGGACTATCACAAAGATGCTCTCCACCAGCGAGAAGGAGAGCACCTATTCCCCCTGCCCCGACAGGAGCCTTCCTTTCACTGAGAGCACCCGCCCCCGTCAAAATGAGAGGAGAAGAGCTCATGTCACTGGCAAAAAGACCGATAATCTTCAGAATTCACAGCTAGAGCCACACTATCCTGGACTTGACTTGTCCCCAGAAATACCCATAAACTCACAGTGTTTAACCAAAAAAAAACCCAAAAAGATATAATATTAAGATTGAGGAAAAATCTTAAGTACTCATAAAATCGTATGCTCTGCCTTTAACAATGCTTTTTCATTTTCACAAGTATGCACCGATGCTGATAAAGAACAATCTTTTTTTCTAGAGTGCTTAAGAAATTTAAGAGTTAATTGCTCCTCAGGAGCCTCTGGAAGGTGTCATCCTAGATCCCAGGAAGAAAAGCTGAGGGAGGGATAATAAGGCAAAGGATGTTAACCATTTAATTAGCAATCGGAGAACGAATTTTTTGATCAGTCAGAAGCACTGCTTTTTTAAGCCCAATACTGACCGATAGAAGCACCACAATTTAGGCTAATTCTTCTCAGTTCGTTCACCCCAAGGTCCGTGATACGGAGCCCCTCTAGCTGCCACAGAAAGCAAGCCCTGGAAGGCGAAGGGCCAACCCGGACCGGCTGCCCCGGGCCTGAAAGCAGAGCAGCCCGTCCGGCGCCTCCGCTGCACGCGCGGTGCTGGCCGAAAGCTTGCACACTGCAGCTCGCGTGAGCCGACTTCCACCACAATCAGCCACAAAAGCTGCCTCAGGTCAGCGATTGTTTCAGCTTTCAGAAGCTCGGATCTTCCCCCGTGCCCGCACTGAACAATGCCCAGACAAATTAAATTCTAGGCAAGTAGTCACCAGCTGCAGCTCGTATGCACACAATTTTTTAACTAATATTCTGGAGCAAGCCCTTCCTTGTCCTCCATAAACTGAATTGCTTGTGCCCCACAGGGCTGTTAGGAAATAATTACTTCTCTAAACCCACAGGCTACTCTTCCAAAGTAGGTGTGCCCCATGACTAATATCTGGCAGCCAACCAGTCCCATCTGCATTTGTATGCTGCAAGCACAGAGCTACTGCTGTCACTTACAACGGCCCCTGTTACAGCTATACTAACAGACATAAAATCCTCCTTTCAGCAGTGTCCTGTTTAAAATCCTGCCTATATTTCCATTCTGTTGATGTCTTTACAAAGTGTATCGGCTCTTTAGCACATGCAATAATAGATCAATCTTTAAAGAAAATTCTCCAACCTCAGCCAGTTTCTACAAAAGACTGTAACGCCATATATTTGCGTACCGACAAATGAATTTGGCATAGCACCTCTGCAGTGTAAATCAGCAGAAAATATCGGATTTTTTTTCCTTTTCCCAGAAAGATATTTACAGCAAGACCCTTCAGAACGCAGGGCAGGATTTACGCTTTAACACACAGGATAGACTGCAGACACACCAAAGCGGAATAAAAAAATCCCCCTTTTCTCTTGCAGCTTTTTCTGTGCACACACTTTCTATAGCTTTCTTCCAACCACAATCAACATCACAGCGCTGAGAAAGGTATGAATGCATTCAAATAAGCAGAGTACACCCGGTACAACCTGAAGGACAGATTTTTGAGATGGACATAGGAGCTCTAGAAGCCAAACTCAACCTAGTGAAATGGGCTGCAGGAGAAACTTGGAGATAAAGATATCGATCTGTTCACAATACTGAATGTTCCTGAAAAATGTTCTGATCATCAATTCGTTTCCCAGAAGACTAGTACGCTACTCTGCACAGTGCTATCTCTTAAATTAAACATAGCTGATCCAAACTAGCAGAGCTCAGAGATCTACTGATGGATACGCGCTCATATTTTGAAAAACAAATAGTTTACTGCTGTTTCCAGGGACAGAAGTCACCCTATCTTTTCCCCAGAATTATGAGCCCACCACAAGAAACCTAGAAAGTTAGACTTAGGGATTCCCTGAGCAACATGGAAAAAACACCGTTTCAACACTTAAATTTCCAGCTTTACAGAATTTCCTCTCTGAACTTCATTGCACTCCACATCTTGCAAGAGATTAACCTGCTCTCAATTGCTCATTACTTTATTTTAACATATTCTTCTAATCCTTGCTTGCTTTTCAAAACCGAAACCTTCAAAAGTTTTGTGTAAAGAAGAATACTTACTGAATACTTATCTAAACCACAGTTCTAGTCCTTCAGCAGAAAACACACCCAGTACCAGGAAGCTTTGCTACACTTTTATTTACTAGTTTTAATAGGTACTTTACAAAAAACTCACGTTATATCTTATCTGATGATTAACACCGCTCTTGTTGCCAGATACTGACTTCTAAATCGTGAGACGCTAGGAAGCCTATAGGTCAAGATCAACAGCATAACTCCACATGCGGTTCAACGACTGGAATGACGACAACGTTTAATCTGGATTAGCCGGCAACTAAACCTGCCCGACGCCAGCGTAACACAGCACTCCGCACGCCACCACGGCGGCTCCCAGTGCTCACGGCTTGCGGGAAAACGGCGTGCCAACACTTTGTTCGAGACACACAATGAACCTCCTGTTACAACGAGGCTGAAGGAAGGGAGCCGTGATGCTCCTCGAAAAGCGATGCCAATTCCTTTTGATCGCTGGAAACTCGCTCCCTGGAGCTACCTGCTCAGACGCCCCAGCATCGCCACACTCAATTCTGCAAGAGCCAGAAGAGGATCCACTTCTGAGGCTGCCTTTATGAGCATAACTCCAAAATTAGAAGCAGAGAACGATCATATTACTTGGCCTTAAATAAGGATCTTTAAAAAAAAAAAAAAAAAAAGCCTCTCAGACAGGCCTGAATTTTTATTCTCGTGGAAAAGTTACACAGTAACATTAAATTCACAACATTTGTGTTTGGGAATGGTCCTATCATTCATCGCAAGTAACTGAAAGGAGAAGCTGTGATACGTCATGATTTATTGAGCATAAACACTGATCCTCTGCCAGCAAAAAAGAAGTTACCCTTAAATTGGAGGAAATGAGAATAACCATGACTACAGCAGGAATAAAACCAACGAAAAGCAGTTTCTGTAGTCCATCTACGAAGAAACACTTTCCTAGTCCCAGAACTACAGCAGCAAACACTGAGCCCAAGCTGGGAAAGGGTTAAAACACAGAAAGAACAAAAACGCACAAGGTCTAAACTGCAAGAGCAGAGGAGGCAGAAATGGACAAAAAGCCTTCAGGGCTCAAAAATATACCAAATATTCTATATATTTAAAAATAGACGCATTCTTTTCTGAAGGGGCTAAGCTGAAAAAAGCCTTTGGAGAGCATTAGCGGAACGTCAGGCTCCGAGGCCGGGTGCTCCCCGAGCCTCACGGGGCAGCGGAGGGGGGAGGCTGCCTCCCCGCCACCCGCGCGGACCACACGGGCGGTGGCAGCAGCGAGGTCCCGCCACCACCTCGGGGCCCGCAGCCGTAGCGCTGGCCGCCAGCCAGAAAGCTGACACCCAAAAAAGCCCTGGTTCTGTCACTGGTACGTTCACATCAGGAGGAGTGAGGTATCTGAAAAACGACGCTTACATAGGCTGTTTGCTAGCTTTTTTCCTCTTTCTGTAGAAAGAAAATAAACCAGGAATTACCTGAGATTCCTCAGCTTTTACAGCTTCTTAAAATTCCATTAAAAACAAACAAACAAACAACTCTAACTACACATTCAGAAACGTTTTCACTTATACAGAAACAATACAGCTTAGTATAATTTAAAACTTCTTTTCTGTTAGAACCGATGGGGAAGAGAGATGTAACAAATTATGAGAAGGCATAATCCTTAACTAAATTTCCTGTTTCGTGTCTCAACATTAACAGTGTGCCTGAATTTCCCTTTTTTTAAATTCTTAAGGTCACAGCTAATCCCCACTCAATCATTTAAAAAAACCTAAACCCAAACTACTGGAGATATCAAGTGTGTTTGAGTTTGAAAAAAATCAGCTGAATTTATAGCTCATTCCCAAGAAAAATCCTGCTTCTATGCCCCTTAAAACAAAGTCCAAGATTAATCATACTTCACCTTAGGAACTGCTTAGTCCCACAACAGTCACTCGTATTGACTAGCACGCGCATCGAGAATTAACTTGTATTATTGTACTCAGTCTTCTCAAACAAATCTGTTGTCATGACCACATTTAATTGTTTTTTAAATTAGTTTGTGGGTTTTCAGGTATTTTGGAGGAGCAGCAGCAGGAAGAGGAGCAGCAGAGAAGACAAAAAGCAGTCAGCACAATTATGCAGTATAGATAACGTTTATGAGTGATTATCACGTTGGGAGGGTCACTGGGGATGGCAGATTCACACGCCAGAAACTTGAGACTCTCGCAAGCAACTTTCACTTTCACGAGCAGCGTTTAAAAGGAAAACTTGGGTTGTGTTGCACAATCGCCCATTTGTTCTGGTATTTCAATGAAGGGCTTTTAGCAGGACAAAGCAGAAAAGAGCAGATGATAACAGCGAACTCTTATACGTGATAGCAGTAAAATATATACGGCTAGAGCTGACAGTCAGGGACGGAACAGAATAACCTGAAACAAGCTGCACCTCTGCCACACGTGTACAAGGCCCACTGAAGCCAGAGGCTTCCTGCAGGTATCCAGAAGCAAAGACCGGCCCTTTGAATTCTGCATGCTGCAAAAGTTCAGCCATTTATCTTTAAATGCAAAGTGAGCAGGTAAATATACGACAAATTAATTAAAAAAAAAACCCACACACACCTCTCTTCAGCTTTCCTGGTTTTCCCTTATTACCACCACAGTCGGACCACACAGCAGGAAGGAACTGTATTTACATTTTCCTTTAGTTTTGTTCCCTTCCCATTTTAATTTCTTCTGACGTTTTGCACGTCAAGCTAGGAAACCCATACAGGAGAGTGATACCATAGCACATCACTTTGGCAACAGGCCAGAGAACTAACCAGCACACAAACTGCCAAAAAACAAACCAGACACTCTAACTTGGAAATTCTTACTGTCACTATATTCCCACTATATGCACAGGACCCCACTGAAATGGGAAGATTCCTGGTCCATAGCTAAACAGATTAAACCACTTGAATGATATTTGAGAAATGAGAGAGAGCTTTCCACTTCAAAGTTCAATTATCAGATCTTCACATCTCAATTCCTTTGATTTCTTGTAAAGATGGAGAAACCAATACTTGATCTCTCAACCACCCCGAGCAACCACCCTGCAGCTGCCGCCCGTAGGTAAGGCTGTAATGAGATGCAGCTTTTTCAATGCATTTTATCTTTGGGATCTCAGTACCTTGCTTCAAGCCCTATCAGAGGTCTCACATCAGCATTATGTTGGTAGAGCAATAGCATTTTATGAAACCCATTTTTCCTCTTGCTCCACCTCCTCATGCTAGAATCCCCTAACAATTACAAACTGTTACTCTGCTCTTTATGCAACCATCATTTTTGGGTCATCCTCCCCCACAGCCTTCCTATTTCCCAAGCAACAAAACAGCAAGATTATCATCCCTCTCATCAGCTTTACTTGCACCCACAGTGTTCAGAAGAGCAGCAACAAAACTCTTAAGTTCTGCACCACACTGGGGTCTACAAATCCAAGAAAACAGACTAATGTGATCTTTTAAATGGGAGCTAATCTTCATAGCTGAAAGGGGATGAAGGTATTTTTAAATGACAGCTTAAGTTCTGCTGTTTACCACCTCCTCCCAAACACGTCAGAGAAAACTTCCCACTAGTTGCTGGTGAGTGGACAAGCGGCTATTCCAAGGCTCGCACAAAACAGGCTTTTCTAACGGCAACTAGTTAGGCTCTGGCAGCCGGCCAGCGCCGAGGCTCAGCGGCCTGACCGCCCTGCTAATGGGATGACTTTTGGCAGGAAGAGCCATGATTCCTCCTGTTACTGAAAGCGACGAGTTCTGTTATGCTGCTCTCCCCTTCGGAAGCAGAGGTCTGTGTTTACCAGCAATAACCGAAATCGGCGTTTTCTGAAGGCCAGAGCGTCCAGTCCTTCTGGAGCAGAGTCCAAGGCCTGGTAGCAGGACCGTAGGTGCAGGAGCCAGGCGCTCACCTCACTTCCAGCGCTCGCCTCGTTACGCTAAGCAGCTAAATTATTTCAGGACATGACAACCTCACCGCGCGCGAGGTAGGGCAGTAATTATCTCCATTTTGCAGATAAGGAAATAAGGCAGGAAGGCAGAAGTTAGGCCAGTCACAGGGGAAGTCTGATGAACACAGAACAAACCTAAGCCTCTCAAGTCACAAGAGCCTGTCCTGAACACCAAACTAGTCTTGGTTAAATCAAGCAAGAAGAAAAGTCAGCCTCCCAGTATGTTTCCATTCCCCTACCTTTAAAGAGGAATAATGCCTTCTTAAGATAACTTTAGATGTCAAAAAGCATAAATTACTCTAAGTAATACTGGTTAAATACTATATCCAGAGATAAGAGGGAGACAGAAGAAAAACTGGTAGGTACATTTAAACGTGCCTCCTATGCAAATGACTAAAATCCACAACAATACTTCAGCCACACAAAAGAGCTATTTCCATTTGGTTTACAGCTACAGATGGCAGAAGAAAACCTTTCAGACAATAAGCTCTATTTGAATGTATTGATCCAGCTTTTTTGGTGTATTGTCACCCATTACAGCTATAACCAGAATATGTTAAACAATGCTAATGCTATATAGTCCGATAGCTCACATTTATGTGCTTTATGATCATACAGCTGATTCAGGACCCAAACTAGCAAAGATCAACTCGTCTGCCTGAATGCAATGGGATGTCCCACAGAGCATAAGGTTAAGACATGCCAAATCTTCAGACCTTCACAGGATGAAGGCCCTATTTCAATACTACATTTTAGAGCCAAGTAGGCTCTGAAAAGCAGTATGTTAAGAAAACCAACCAATTACCTAAAAGACCTCGAGCTTACTTACAGACTCGGACCAAATATCAAGTTACTGACTTCTGTGGTCTACCACAAGTCAGCTCTTCTGCTGGTAATAATCACCACAGTTGCGTTTGTCTGGGTCAGTTTTACAAGAACCCACAGCTATAAGCAAACCTGAAGTTGTCAGTTTTACCAAAAACCCCCAAACCCATTAAAGACAATTTAGCACTTTAAAAGCCACGATAACTTTTTTTGCCTCATTTTTGAGCAGTAGCGCAGAATACATCTTATAGTAGAATACAGTCCTATCGGTACCCATTTGTTTTTTATTTAAGGTCACATCTGAGAGCAATCGCCCACTACAGAGGTAAATCCTAATAACCCACCCCATTTATCTATTCCAGCATCGCCAAGAAAACTAGTTGAAGAGGAAATCAGTTACCATCCTCAGCTCACAAAGCGCCAACATAACCCCCTTCGGTCCCTGCTTACCTACATGTGCGTACGCTCCCCTTCCTTAGCCTCCTAAAACACACTTGCCGCTATCTAGCTTGTCAGGCCATACACTTCTATTTAGAAATAAGGAGAAGGAGACACATTTCCCTCTTGGTCTGCAGCACCCACTTATCTCTTTACCTCTCTCCGCCTCAGTAATATGGAAAATCCAGATGCTGCCACTACCCCTCCTTTATATAAATCTGTGCATTACAATTCACTAATGCCTCCAAAATACTGCCCAGAACAACAGGCAGGCTACTATTACTATCTTTCACCAGTCGTCAACTCCACCAGCTATTTTTCCCTCCTTTCCACAACCTTCTTGTACCAACCCACCATTAACTCACGCACAGAAAAAACGGGTAAATCTTGCTGATATTATACCTTCCGACAAGCTTCCCAACCTCCTTCTGGGCTTGAAAGGGGCCTGGACCCGCTACCCCTAAGCGACCCCTCTCTCATCAGGGACAATTCCCCCCTCTCACCCCGTCCGTGCAACGGCCCGAGGTCCCCGCGCTGCCCCAGCCACACACCCCCAGCGCCCCGCTGGCCCCCAGCGCCCCCCCGTTACAGGGCACCCAGCGACATTGGGGAAATTGCCCCTTTTCCCCCAGCTCACCCCATCGATACAACACAGCCCCTCTGCATCCACGTCCTCCTCACTCCACCTCCCAGTGCGACCATACCCCCCCCAGACCCACCCGTGCCCCGAGACACCCGTTACAGCAGACGCTCTTCAAGCTTCCCCCCCCGACCTGCACCGCCGGCTCCAGCACCCCCAGGACTCTCCTCCCCAGCCCAGGAGCCTCCCCACCCCCCTGACCTGCCCAGGGGCTCCCTCACCCCGGGACCCCACCACCCTCCCAAGCCCTTCGTCTCCAGCCCTGGCACCTCCCAGGACCCCAGCACCCCTTCCCCCTGCCCAGGCGGCCTCTCCTCACCAACCCGCC
>PTFA01000256.1:1164651-1174680 GCA_003342895.1 Casuarius casuarius | reverse complement strand
GGGACACGCGGACACGGACACACGGACACGGACGGGGACACACGGACACGGCGCTGGTGGGGACGCGCCGACGGGGACACACGGACGGGGAGACGCGGATGCACAGGATGGGGACACACAGACACATGGATGGGGACACATGGAAGCAATGCACACGGATAGGGACGGGACCGCAGACGGATGCACTGACGGACACACGGACGGGGCCATGGGCACAGACTGGGACACACGGATGGGGACAGGGACACACAGACGGGGCCATGGGCACAGACCGGGACACACGGATGGGGACAGGGACAGGCAGAGGGGGACACACAGATGGACACAGACACAGAAACACAGGTGGACACGTGGACGGGGACAGACGGGCGCACACAGACGTGCACACCCACACGAGCCCCCGCTCTCACCCAAGCACACGCGTGTGCACACGAACATGAACGTGCACATGGCTGACACGGGGCAGCAGGGCCCAGGCCAGGCTCGGGGACAGGCTGGCCACGCCAGCTCGGGCGCCCTGGGAGCGTGCACACATGTGCACACACATGCACACACACGTGCACACACACACGTGCACACACACGCACACGCGTGTGCAACAGGTCACTGCCCTGCGCACGGCTGCCCCACGGGGCCCCGAGCTGCTGCGCCGGCCTGGGCACCCCACGGCCACCTGCCCGCAGGGGATTTGGGGCCTGCGCCCACCCTCTGGCTGCCCCGGGGCCAGCGCCGCCCCGGCCCCTGCCCCCGGCACCGGCTAAGCCCCTGCCTGGAATAAATAACCCCGGTGCAGCGGCGGCAGAGCGGGATTGCCGCCTTAGCAGCTTAGCGGGACGGGCTTAAGGGCCGGCTGTGCCCGGCAGAGCCCCTCTCCCCTGCCTGGAGCAGCCGGGGCCCCAGCAGAGGCCGGGAGCCTCGGCGCCTCCTTTTCCGGGGAAACCTCGCTTCCCCCCGGGCCGCGGGCAGCAGCAGGAGCTGGGCCAGCCCCGGCCGCAGGCCCCTGCCCGGCTCAGGGCACTCGCGCGCCCGCTCGCGTCAAGGTCTTTGCAAGGTCGGGCCCTGCTCGGGCCGGAGCCGGCGGCTGGGAGCCCGGGCGCGGAGGGGAGAGCGGCGCGGCTCGGAGCCGGGGCAGGGGCAGGAGAGCCCGGCTCGCCCAGCCGGTGCTGCCCGCGCGGGGCAGGTGGCCGGCGCTGCGGCGGGGCAGCATCGCACCGGTGCCGCACAGCGCAGCGCCTCGCCGAGCGCCCGGGCCGGCAGCGTGACTCACGCTCCCTCCGAGCAGCGGCAATTAAAATCCGCAGCTGCTATTAATAGCTGCCAGCAGAGGAGCGGGGCCGTCGCCGCCCGAGCGTGGCACCCACGCAGCCCCGCGAGCAGCGCTGCCGGAGGGGGGGCCACGGCCGCCGCGGCTTCGCTCTCGGGTGGCCAGCGCTGAGCCCCCGCGGGGGACCCAGCCCCAGGGACGAGCAGGAGCAGCCGCCTCCCACCAAAAACCCATCCCGACCCCGGTGGTGCCCCCGCTCCCTGCCAGCCGGAGAGGGGCTACGCGGTGGGGGACGTGACCGAGCTCCTCGCCGGTCCCGGCGGCGGCTCCTCCTCTGCTCACTCGCGCCCGCGGCCCGGCGAGGCTCACGCAACGGCGAGGCTGCCGGCTGCTTTGGGAGCAGGAAGGGTGACAACTGGGGGGACCCTGCCCTCATGCTCCCCCTCCGATCCCGGCTCTCCACGGATTCGGGGAGCCCCGGTGGCAGCCACGGCCCCGCGCTGGCTCCTGCCCGGCTCCCCAGCGGCCCGGTCCCGGGCTCCCGGGGGCTCGGCAGATGGGCAGGGGCACGGCCCAGCACGGAGCACATGCGCCTGCCGTGTGCTCTGGGCACGGAGCAGCCGGCAGAGCAACGGGGGACTTCACACAAACAAGCGACACAAACCTGGAGAAGGCCAGAGCATTTATTGGGAGAAGCGGATCAGCTCTCTTCCTTCTCCTTTTCCGAACAAACCTGGGAATACCAAATCCCGCTGCTCCCAGAGCTGAACACGCTCCCCCCCAACACCGGAGCGCAGCCTAAGCGCCGCAGGAGAGCAGGGAACCATCTCGTCACACCCTGCAACCCCCGTCCCCGCTCCCCAGGCCCCGCCGCGCTCGGCTCCCGCGAGGCCTGATCCCGATGGAAAAGGGGCTCCCAGCTCCCCCGGGGTTGGGCTCCCTCCCGGGGACCCGTGGTGGTGGCAGAGGGTCCGTGTGGCCGGCGGGTGCCTCTCCTGGGACGGGTCCCCCGCAGCAGTCCCGGGGGGACCCCCGCTCCCTGCTCGGCTCCACAGCGGGGGCCTCTTGGCCCTTTGGACACGGGAGATGGGGCTGCTGAAGAAATCTCTTCCCCCCTACGGCTTCGGCGGGTGTGGACAGGAGAGAGTCTCGAGGGCCAGGCCAGGCCAGCCCAGCTCTGCTGCCATCTCCTCATCCAGACGCAGGCCAGTCCCCATTTCCAAACCCATTCGCACCAGCACCAGACATCATGTCACCACAAAAACTTCCTGTTTACAGCCTCAAATTAATAAGGTCAGAGATAGTCCCACATCCTCCTCAGTTAAATAACAGCAAGATCAGGGATTACCTGTCTTCAATTTGCAATCTCCCTGCAGCCGCCGAGGCCTCTCGAGAGAGCCCCGCTCACCTTCGCGTCTCCAGGAGCCCTCCTTGCCGAGGGCTGTCGCGCGGTGCCCAGCGGACAGCGAGCAGGACCCCCCACACCCCCACACCCAAACTCTTGGAGATGCTGGCATTTGCCCAACTAAAAAAAATAAAAATCAAAAACTAAAAGGAAACCGTCATCCCCAGAAACTAAAGGACGCACAGGCAAAGCGGCTGCAGTCGGTCTGTGCATGAGAAGCAACAACCGAGCAGATCCACAACGCAGGGGAAGGGGCTGTAGCTCAGCAAGGCTCGTTTCCCGGCTGCTTGTCCCGCAACACCGGCCCCAGCCCTGCGCGTGAGGGTGGATCCAGGTCTGGGGACAACGGCTGTGCTAGAAAGATGAATTATTTCCAAACACAAAAGAGCTGCAGAGCTGGGAGGCTTCTCTTGGCCGTCACAAGTGCAGTAGCAGACCTGTCCTCTGCGAGAGGATGTACCGAGGAGATGCACGGCGGTTCACTCCCTAACGCAGCCCCACGCCCGACCCTTCCCCGTGTGCCACCTGCCTGTGACAAAAGCCAGCACAGTCAGCGAGCGAGAAACACCAGATGGGAAGGGCTGTGATTCGGCTGCCGTCCTGCACCCGCAACCCGCGTGCACTGCCTGTGAGGAGTGGAACAACGCACACAAGTTTACCACGTCAAGCCAAATTACCTTCTAATCAGGCCTTGCTGATTTGTGTCATCTGAGGCCTAAAATAACCCTCCCTCCCCCTTCCCACTCCAGGTTTTTCAAAGCAAGATTAATTGACTCTGGTGTGTTGTAACAATTAAAATACTGATCACCAGAAGCCGTGGGATGATCCTCATCAGCCTCCACATGGTGCAGCTGTGCCAACCGCTGGCTTCCCGGTCTCGCCAATCCTTCCTGCCGCTCGGTTCATCGCGACTGCGCCGCGAATGAGTCTGCCCTAAATCATTATTATTCCATCAACGCTTCTGAAAGCTTTGATTTGCCTGTGGAAGCTGCTGCAGGATTGAAGGCTATGTCTAATTAAAATGCATCTCCTACTAGAGGCCTGCGAGGAGCATGACTGCGTTACTCTGCCGGTCTGCGGAGCTGGAGCTACGGACATCTTGAGCGAGCGCGCCTGCCTGCTTTCTGCGCTCCCTCCCTACGCTGCTCCGCACGCGGCACGAGGGCAAAGCCACAGGAGGGAGAGGAAAGGGCATGTTCCTGTGCCGGCCTTTGATCTGAGCTTCTCACCTAGGAAGACGAGTATGAAGGATCACAACCGGATCCGCAGCAGGCTGAGCCTCCCAGAGGGAAATGCACCCTGGAGACACAGCAAGCTCAGTCGGATCATACCTGGCTCTAATCAGCCCTTCCACAGTCCCTGCCCTGCAGCCCACAAACCCTCAGGGAAGAGAAGGTTTCTCTCCTCCTTGAAAACACTGACAAAACATCCTGCAAAACCCCTAGAACCAGCTCTCGCTCGCAGAGCGGTGCAAGCAGGGAGCGTGCAGACACCGAGAGGCAGCAGCTCCGGGAGCCTCCCCGCAGATGCGTTTGATGGTGACTGCTAAACCCATCTCACTGCAGACAATCTCAGCACAAGTCCTTGCCCTAAAATATTATAATGCTGGAAATTGCTACTGCCGACTTGCAAACTAATGGATCCTGGGCTCACAGGATGCTTTGGAAGGGCCTTCAGATATGGATATTAAGGTTTTCAAACCAATACATTAACTTACAGCTGGAAGATTTCTTCAGGGAATGTGCAACATATGGGTGAGATAAAGAAAATGCAGCATAGGACCTGGGCATGGCCTGGCCTCATTTCTTCCGTTAATCACTCTGAGAAACAAAAGCTCCCAGAGCCATTTGGGGGTTAAAATGGAAGCTCTGCTAGGAGAGAACTGTGGCACCAGTCACACTGAGCAGCCCCAGAAGGGATGTTATTTTTGGCAGCTATTACAACCAGGTTTCGCTCAAAACTAAGCTAACAAAAGCAGCTTAGCGCAGCTGCGCAACTCATTATCCCACCTGCTTTTGACTTTATTTCTCTGGTACCGATTCTCACCTTCTCAGAACCTGAGACTGAAGGCAGCAGACTCTCAACCAAAGTTTCTGAAACGGGTGTGAGGGGAGGAAGGGAAGGGGTTGGATGTGCAGATCAATAGGAAAGACATGCTTGACAAGCTCTCTTTGAAGGCGGTGTTAGAACCGGATACTTAATGTTTGTGTCCAGTAATCTCTGCACGAGCTGCTGACCCACAGATCCAACGGGCAGGGACAATATCTTGTGACATCTACACTGGGACACTCCTCGTTTTTATCTCCCTCCATGTCCACAGAAAGTAATTCTCCTTCTTCAGGTCGATACCGAGATACCACCTGGACTACGTTGTTTCGCTTCGCTTTTAAACTTCAGTGCCCCCCTTGGCTGGAGAGCAGGCTCATTTCTGGTGCCGTCTGCAAGGGGAAGGAGGTGACGTTTTCTTCCCATCGCTTCCGTGCTCACCATTTGAAGAAGACCAGCCCAGCCAGAGCCGTGTAGCCCAGCACCAGGAAGAGGACCTTCAAGAGACGATCGTTCTTGTCTTCCAACTCCTTTGCAAGGATCTCAAAGAAGGTGACGAACAAGAAAGTGCCTCCTGCAATGCCTTGTAGGAGCACTGAAGCAATGTTGCTGGCCACGTTCTGGGCGCTCTCGATCCCCATCCCAATGCTGATGCCCAGAGGAATCATCAGGCTCACGGTCACAGCTACCTTGGCAGCATCCTTCAGTGTCAACGAGGCCTTGGCCATGCTGATACCCAGCGCCACTGCCACCAATGTCTCGTGAATAGCAACTCCCAGGAACAAGCTCATGACTTTGCCACCCTCTTCCTGCAAGCCCAGGGCCAGTCCCTCGAAGATGGAGTGCGCAGATAAAGCGAACACCAGGCTGAAGAGTCGTAAGGGACTGGACCGGGAGAGCTCCTGGATGTTCAGACCATGGCTGTGGGAGTGGTGACCGTGTTCACTGTACAACGTGCGCCCTCGGGAAGATGCTATGAAGGGACTCTCATATTCAGAGTCACTCCCGATATCTGAGCCAGCATTGAAGGTCTCCAAGTCGATGAAGGAGGGCTTTTCCTTCTGGAAGGTCAGGATGAGCTGCTCGACGAAGACCGTCATAAAGAAGCCGACCATCATGATGGTCTCAGCCACGGGGTAGTCCGTGGTCACATTCCCCTGACTGAGAACTTCACTGAGCTGGAACAAAGGAAACGATCGACAGTGAATCACATCACCTTTCGCCCGCCAAAGGAACACAGGAAGCCACCAAGATGCTTTAACATTTTCCCACAAAATCCATTCCAGGGGAATAAAGCTTCCAACAGCTGGTACCTAGAGGGAAAAAGTCTGGACTCCTGCATTCCTTAATTCCTGCTATGTTTACAGAGCTCTGTGAGGACACTGAATGGATTCATGATACTTAATACCCACGTATACATGTCTCAGCATTAGAGACTGGGAACCTATCTGCCTTCCTAGTGGCTCCCTGAAAAGGTGTTTAAACACGGACTCCATGGCAGGAGTTTGAGCCTCATGCCAAAGGCCAGGTTCAGCCTCCTTCTGCAGCAAAAACGCCTCTGGTTACTCAAACAGGTCAGTTAGAGGCAACTGAATGGGAGTATGGGAGTGGGACGCACCACTCCCTTCTGTTCTGAAGCACCAGGCAAAGCACACCCGTTTCTGAGCTGGCTTTGGCCAGGGCTGGGCCACAGCCTTCATTTATGGAGGGGCAGAGATCTGTGCTCGCGGCTGCTGGTGACCGCGCTCCCGCTCCTGGAGGGCAGGAGAGCGGAAGGTGGCCGTACAGGAGTCCCCATCATAGCAACTGCAGGGGTTCATTAAAATTGCCAAAGAGGCTCTCAAGTGGTTACCTTTTCTCTCACAGCAGGCAGCAAGGCATTGAAGCAGGTGGCCAGGAAGACCCCTCCTCCAAAAGAATTGCAGAGGGCAATGACCTTCTTGGAGCGATGAGCTTTCTCGTAATCTGCCTCGATTATCTTGACGGGTAGGAGGGACCCGACCAGCATGAGGACACAGACGCCCAGCAGACACAGCACTTTGGCTATCACGATCTTCATTGCGCTTCCTGGTGAACGTTCCCTGCCAAGGGCTCTGCAAAATCAAGCTGCTGGGAGTCCCTCCGGCGGCTGCTAAAACAGTTACATCAGCAGGCAACAGCACAGACAAACATCAAGGGAAATCTGCTCCTGCACTCAGTAGCTGTGGACAGGACTGAAACAGAAGAGGTTTTCCTATTTAAGTACATACTGTATAGAACAGTATCTTTCATCCCAAACTGCATAACAATCTCAACACAGGAATCATTTTAACTCCCCAAAAGTAACAGGTAGAGGGATCCCAGAGAGACTTGCATAGAAAGGTGCAGCGGGGACAGGTAGAGAACAGAAAATTTAACTGCAGCAAACAATAACTCAAAAATCTTGTAAGAATTGTAACAGCCATATGAAACAGACACAGCCTCAGTTTTTAGAGGTTTTCTTTGAAACACCTACACAGCAACACGCACAAAGCACTTGGTCTCACAACCAGATCCATGTGGACAGAACTCTGCCCACCTGAATCCCACCAAAAGATCAAGTCTTTGGTTTCAACCATGAGAAAAGAATAAAGGCTTAAGCTGGTGGCTTTTTGTTACTGAGAAACTAAAAGATCTCCCTTCAGCATTCACATGGGTTTCTTTTTATGTTGCCCTTGAAACTAGACTGATTTGATTAATTCCTGTTTGTTCAGTTTCCTGAACTACTACCATCATTTCCCTAGGGTGGGTCGCAGCCTGTGCAGTTGGTTGTTTGCTCCGTGCTAGCGGTCAGCGCAAGTTTTGATTACTCATCAGTACGCACCTATCTGAAGGGAAACCCTGCGGAGACATTCGCTGCAAGATTCTTTGCTGTCCATAGGGTGTAACAAAGGAAGAGGCAGATGGTGCTTTTACACAAGATAAAAATGCGAGATCTGAGTTGTCTGGGTCATGATCATTACCTTAATCCGAAATGTAAAAGTATTTCCCTCCAGGTTAAGTGCAGTGACAGTGCAACTTGTTTTCCTCAAGTCGTTTTTTAAAGATAACAAAATTAAATCTACTTATAAAAATACATAAACACAAACGTGTCCCTCTACCGATGCAAGAACGAGCAGCAGCACAGCCGGCATCTCAGAGTATTTCACTTACCACTTGTACCAAATTGACTTATAAAGTCAGATCAATGGCACCTTGAGAGGCCTCTCTGACGTGACACCAAGGTAAAGGGTACCAGACAGCCCCGAGCACCGACGACGCGCTACAGGGTGTATCAGGCTAATGAATTAACGCAGAACAGTTTCAGCCATGCTGATATTCAAGCCAGTGATGGACAAGGTAAATAATTGGATACCTGGTTACTGGACCAGCAAATTAATTTTAATACATAAGAGTCTGGAGGCTAAAGCCTCCCTTGAGGGCTGACAACATTAATCACTATCACCATTTCTGTGCAGTGGGCTGCATAAATTGTGCCTTTTTTAAAAAGGTCAGGGACTGAATGATTATGCACTTGGTAAGAGAATTTAAAGCCTCTTTCCAAGTTTGCAGTTCAAGCCCAGCCCAGGCAGGAGTGAGAGAGAGGGGTCATTGCGGGCTGGCCATCTGTGGCAGGTTCGGTTTGCAGTCAGGTATCTACAGGAAATGTTGTTCAGCAGAAAAAACGCACTGTTCAGGTGATACTGATTGACTCACTCCCTGGTGAACCAGCAGATGAGCCAGGTCTGAACAAGTCCGGAGCCTGAATTCTCCGTGTACCTTGACAGGGCTCCCACAGCAGGCAGCCGACGTGGGCTGCTGCTGTCACTGTGGCTGACATGAAGGTTCACTCTCCAGAGATGTTGACTCCAGGACTGCGAATGCTTGTCAACATCGTGCTGACACAGCTACCAAGTCACACTGCCTTTGTAAAGTACATGCTGTGGTTTTAGCGTCAACAGAACAACAATGATTTAACCTTGCACGGCGCTGTTCCGTTGCTATGCCAAGCTTCTCAAATGAGCTCTCAGAAACCTACGTTCACAGCAGCACGTTGGAAGCACAAACCACAAGAGCTTGCGACTCGACTCCTTAAGCGAGAAGGCACCACCCATGTCTGTTATGCGAGGTATGCAGACAACTCCCAGGACAGGGACCCCAGAAACATCAGCCAAGAGAGAAAGAAAAGCCTCCGTTTTCCCTGAATTCACACCGCCTCTGGTACAAGCCTGGCTTCCGCTCAGAAATTCAGGAGACCTCTAGCCTTTTCTTTCACCTAGCAACAGCCCCCAACAAAGACTAAAGCCTGACAGCAGGTGGAGCAGCCGCTCTTTCCTGCCCCATGACCTCAGGAGAAAAGCAGCTTAGTGAAAAATGGGGTGGTATAGTATATAAAAGGAATACCTTGTGTTTCTCTCAACCTGCTCTGACAGCCCAGCATTCAGCACCTCTAACACTGGGGTTATCTGGTCAACCTAACAACTTCTGCAATAAAGAAGTAACTCAGGACAGGTATTACTTGGTTTACCGGCCCATAACAAAATGTTCAAGCAAGCAGGTACAAGTATTATATAAATGGGCAGGTCTCTGTGGAAGAAAAAAGAGGATTTCCTTGTGCGTGACCCTTTAAATCTGTTTGTCCATCAGAAACACATTTTCAGAATGCCCATAACACACTAGCACAGCAAAGATTGTGCTAGAGGCTGAGTACTGACACACAGCTCGCGGAAAGCAGGCTGGATTCCCCCCGAATCTCCCTTCTCTGAGCACCTCCCAACACTTGATGTCCTCCTGAAAACAACCAGGTCACGCTGGAAAAGAGAAACGCTGCGTGCAGGGAATTTCTCCCAGGACGTCATCGGAGCAGGCTGAATCTGAATGCTGGGAAGAGGACAGAGACGTGCGAGACTAGACCAGCAGCGAGGAGAGGGGACAGCAGCAGGCGCCGGGGTTTCCAGGCTCCTGTGCTCCCGGGCGGTCACCGCCGCGAGGGGTCCTGGGGACAGGAGCTGAGCGGAGGAGCCGAGGGACGGCACGCCGCGCTCGAGGCGCCTCACGTCCCACACCAGGGACGCCCCGGTCCCGCCAGCGCGGAATTTGGGCACAACCTGGCCCCCTCCTGCTGCCACAGCCCCTCTGTGGGGCGGCCCCACCGCCACGCTCCTCGGGCCGGGGCAGCCCCGGCTTCGGCCCCCACACAGCCCCTCGGCACCGGGCAAACAGCCCCGGGGCTCCCCGAGGCCCTGTCACCCCCGCACGGGCCCCCTGCCCCCTCCTCTGAACCTGTTACCCCACAAACCGCCCCAGACCCCCGCGG
>PTFA01000256.1:1152010-1164210 GCA_003342895.1 Casuarius casuarius | reverse complement strand
CCGCGCCCTCCCATTGGCTGCGGAGGAGGCAGCGGCTCGGAGGCTCGCCGGCCATTGGCCGCAGCGGCCGCCCATCAGCCCCGCCACCGCCCACGGGGGCAGGACAATAGGGTCCGCCTCGCTCCCCGCGGGGCGCCCCGTCCGACGCGGAAAAGCGCCCGCCACAACCGCGCGCCGCGGCGGCGCGTTCCGGGGCAGCGCCGGCCCCGCTGAGCTGTCCAGGGGCGGGCGGTGCTGACGGGGACCAGGCGTCCGGGCCGCGGAGGGCGCCGCCGCCACCGGGCTGCCCGGGGCACGGGCAGGGCCGAGGGGCCGGAGCCCCGGCCCTCCGGAGGGACAGCGGGGCAGCGGCAGGCAAAACACTCACAGCGACGCTCTCCGCGGGCGGAGGAGCGGGGCCTCGGGGACAGACGGCACCCAGGAGGGGCATGCGGCCCGGCTTCTCCCACTGCTTCCCCGGCAGCTCTCTAACCAGCTTCCTCCTCTGCAAAACAGCCCTGCAAGGAAGCGCATTACAAACACGAGACAGAATAAGCCATTCCCATGGTGCTCAGATGGGACAGCGAGTCTCAGCCAACTGCCCTGCACGTGACAAACTCATTAGCACCCCGGGAAAAGGATTTGGGCTCTGGGAAATCTGCATCCTGACCTCAAATGCCAAGACACAAACGAAGTGCACACTGCAGGCTTGGTCGGGGCCCCACACCGACACACCCCCACCCCAACGCTGACCTCTAACACGAGCAGCGCAGCACATCTCTGCCTCGACCCCACGCAGCTAAACCTCGATGCTTCAGCTGAGCACAGGAAAATCCGTAAGCCGCAGGTTTAACAGGCTGCGGTGTCGTGGAACCATTGTCGAGGAGATTCGCAGGAAAGGAAGAGAGTCCTCGGCTACTACTCTCATGAAGTCCATAGTTCAGTAGTTTTTTGGCTGTTTTTATTTAAAAGGTAAATCCATTCATTTAAAATACAGTGCTGCAGGTATAGCACAAATGGCTAACTGCAGAAGGCCCCACGGAGAGCAGAAATGAAACTAGAAATCAGTTCTCTTGCTGTCAGCATGCTCTACAGTTAAAAAAAAACACACCCAAAACCTAAGAATCTAGAAGGAAATCCCCTCTGCTGCAAGTAGACTATCTGCTTTCTGCTTCAAGTTCAACCTCAGACACAGCGCTGGAGGTGCGGATATTACCAGGAGCTGCACAGCTATCCAAAACCTGCACCACACTCTGCCAGCCGATCTTCTCCATCGAGGATGGCCGCGCAGCCTTACAGCGCCAGGAACACTTCCCCGCGTGGAGCTGCATGTTGAACCCAGCGGTGTCAAAAAATAGCAAACCATCAACAGACATGAGGAAATAGATCTAGAGATACAAGAGAGCAAGCGGGGAAAGGAGAGGGCAAACAGTCCTGGAAAGGCAGAACCCCCCTTCCTGCAGTTTCCTTCTTTTGGATAATTCTCGAACGTTTTTCTTCCCACACTGTCCGACAGTCCCCGGCTGTGAGACAGGCAACCTGAAACTTTTTTGCTAGGTTACAGAAGCCAGATGGAGAGAACTTAAGATAAAAGGAACTGGGGAGGCAGATGTAGAAAGAAAGTACCTCTCTGCTGTGCTGCCGAAACAAAAGAGGAGCATTTCAGCAGGGAAAATGAAGAACCAAAGACTGTAATAGGATCAAGCATGTAGGTTGTGTCTAGCAGCTGTCATTGCACTGAGAAAGCAGAGCTCTGACCCTGCTCAAAAATCTCTGCAGTCAGCAAAGCTGGGAGCAGCTGCAGCAGCCTAACTACGCGGTACCAGCGCGGGACTGGGCCCAGTGCACCCAGGCCGGCCAGTCCCAGGCCCCAGGTTTATGGATCTTGCTTCAGTCATCTGGGCAAAAGGGATAACAAACAAAGTGTCCAAATATTTTATTCTTCACAAGTTACATTAACCACATAGCAATTTATGGAGCATTTACAAATCATTTTTCTTGATATTAATCTTCAAATATACCCGCTCACTCACACACAGGGCTTCCTGAAAGGGCATTTTCCATCTCACACCTATCCATCTTCAAACTAGATACTTATCTGCCTGGCAGTACGACCTCAAACATGCCTTTCCCAACACAATCTGAATGACTACTTTAAAAAAGGACTCTGACATTAATAAAAACCTCTCTGGCTTCAACACTAGTGAATTCTAGGGGGACTTGCTAGAGCTTCCTGGTCACCCAGGGAACACCACAGGTAGTTTCAGAGGGCCCCAGAAAGCTGCAGGTAACTCTAGATAGCTGCAAGAGCATTTTTTCCTCATCCCCCACACTACACACTGAGGCATAATCACTCCTTGTCAGTCCCCCACATTGAGCCAGCAGCCGTTCAATATCTCACAATCCAAGTAGCATTTTTACTCCTCCTGCTCTCTCCAACTGTCAGACCCTCTGTGAAACACGCGTCCTCTAATCCCACCGTTAGCACAGTCAGCCAGGTTGATTACTCACATGCATAAAAGACAAATTAAAAAGCAAAAGAAAAACCTTTTAAACATCAAAAAACATTATATCTTTCTTACTGTCCACCTCTGACTAGTTCACGGATTGGATCATTCCAACAACATAGCCATGACTACTAAACACTAGACGAATTTTGTCAGAACTGGGAAAGAACCCCAAGAAGCGTATCTGCAAACACTCACTCTAAAGGAGTAGTCACAAATGAGTATGTTCTACCTGATCGGTCCCAGCTCCCTCCCCTAACACGTTTACACTAACCTTTGAGAGGCGATCACCAAGCTCCTGTGTATTAACAGCATTGGCAATGTTGCTACAGACCTGAATGAGAAACGTAGTGAATCTAATCAACAGAAACCCCGTTCCGGGAGGCGAGAAGATCCGGGGATCTCCAGAGTGTTCAAACACTACCTTCTCGTAACTGTGGCAAGAAGACTGAATGGGGCAGGATGGGGTAGGACTTAAACACTTCTCTGAAGTGGCACGTGGGCAGTAAAGTGAAGACATCCTGTAGTGAAGAGTACATTATTCTTGAAAAATGGGTAAAAAATTCCCATGTAGCAAATAACATAGAAATGTAACAGTATCATTAATTTTCTGAGTTTCTTTAGAAAGACTGTTGATGCTGGTTCACGTTCAGCTTGCTGGATCTTCCAGAAGAAAAAAAACGGATGGAAAGGCTGAGGGGGAGGAGCAGGGATGAAGACCAGGGAAAGAAAGCGTGAGTTTGTCTTTAACATGCAGGTCGTATAAAGTGTTTTGTTTATCCATTTTTTCCCCTCTCTTGGACACTTCCAACTCAAGAAATGGCAACACGCACATGGCTTCCAGTTTTTAAAGCAAAGAACATAGTTTCCATGGATTGCGCTGCAGAGACAGGAAGACAAGACATTTGCAAATTCAATTTTTAAGAAAATGAAGTGTCCCTCTAACCAGTTTGAGCACTAGATAATGAAATTCATTTGCCAGTCACCCAAGGGGTACACAAACGTGAGGGAGGTTCTTATTCACCACTCTTCAGGGCTGAGCCTCGTGTCTCTGAGGCACAGTACTAGTGGTGCTGACGCAGAGAGCCCAGCGTATAGGTAGGGGAAGGGAGGCACATCAAATTGCTAAATTAAGACGTGAGTCAGATATTGCAGCTACATACAGAAATCCTCTCCACTCAGCTGGCCACAGTACAGCAGCACTGCTGGCTAAGGCCTCACCTGGACTCCTCATTCCTGCTGATCTTCGTTACTGGCACTTGGAGTCCGACTCCTAATCTGACTTCGTAGCTGCTCTATTAGTTCAGGATTCTGCTGCTGCATCTGCTGAGCGAACTGTTGGCCCCTGAAGGAGAACATGCAACAGTCATATTAATGTTCTCACACACACACTCTAACACGGTCTGGATGCCAAAGAATTCTTTACAGCTGATTGTCAAAACTCTACTTTAACAAATAGTTCAGCCACATTAAAATCTTGCCGTTTTCAGTACTCAACCTTTAAGTCTTCCTCAGTTGTTAAATTAAGTTTGGGTCAGGAAACCTGAAATCCATTTAATGGTCAAGGCAACAGGAAAGACCCGGCTCCCTACTCACGCTTGTATGAGGCTGGCGAGATCGTTTGTGGAGGGGCTGGTGCCTGCTGCTCCCATGGGGTTATGGCCACCAGAAATCATCCCAGACATGCTGCAGGAATAAGTCATTGCTCAGAGCAGAAAAAACAGAGATTTTTTGTTTGTTTTATGTTGGGAAGGGAGCATTAGCATAATGGGAGCCCCTTCCCACACAGACTGTGAAGTTATCTATAAGGGATTCTTCTGCAACAACAACTTTTTGTTCATGAATGGCAGCAGAGTCTAATTGCATCATTAAACTGAACAACATGTAGAAATATTTGTAACAGTGTCAGTTATTGTATTCCCAAAGATTCCCCCTTTTGTGCACAAGTCCTACTTTACATATATTTAATTAAAAACAGCCCTTCCTTTCACAAGATGTTTGCTTGCTCTGCATCAAATGAGATCTATTGACAGGACAGCCTAAACACTGATTCACTCGTGATGAGCAGCACGGAACATGCCGGGGCCTGCAAAGCCCTTTCCTCTGGAAGCTCTTAGGTTGTGTCTACGGCAGAACCTCAAATGGTAACAGTGATGGAAGGAGCAGGCAGAAGCAAATGGAGATGACAGCAGACGTTTAGCCCTCTAACCAAGCTGTCTCAAAATACAAACCAAAGTATGAGCTCCAGAAAGCCTCTAACCCACTGTATTCTACCTGTGCTCTGAAAGAATGGTCAGGAGAGGCGTGCGCCTGACAACTTCACATCTCCGCCTTGTTTAGAATGGGGATACATCCATTCTTTGTACAGGGTTATGAGGATCAATTCATAATGTTTGCAAGATGCTTAGACGATATAAAGCCTACCTTCAGATCGTATATACACCCCGCATAGCGGAGCCAGAAACTGACCCCAAGCTTCCCAAACCCAATTCCAATGCCTCGGCCATGATCTGTCCTACCTCCCTTCTGCAAACATCTACAAGATTATCCTTCAGCATAGTCTGGAGCACTCAAAATACACACTAGCTCAAGAGACTGGATTGCTTTAAATGCTGCCCTCCACACTTCTGGTCCCAGCACCCTCCCCTCTCCCACCAATGCAGAGATTCAGCCCTACCGCAAAAGCCAAACACAGAGGAAATACGAGATGGGATCAAACTTACAGCTGTTGTACTTGTGGATTGTTCATTAGGTTAGATGCCTATTTAAAAAGGGAAAAAAATGACACCCTATTTAGTCAGAAATGCCTGGGTAGATATGCAGATGTTGTGCCATTCAACCACAAACAAAGTGAAGGCAGAAATACTTGGAAACAGATCAATAGGACAAAAATAGCTAAGAGAAGAACAGTACAACACACAAGACAAGGCTGGTAATGCAGAACAGGCACCCTTTCCATGTCTAGCATATTACTAGGAAAAGCCTGTGAATAAGTCACTGACCCTTTATTTGACTTTAATGAGATACAAGCACAGTTTCCTCACAGCAACACTGAAATCAAGAAATGAAATGAAGACAAAACTGCTAAGGAAATACAAGAACTTCCCAAGCCACATATCAATACATTTCATCCTGAAGAGACAAATACACAGACCAGATACAGCCTGGCTGTGATCTGTGTCCAAATTTACCATACTCATGAAGCCGGGGTTGTTCAGCAAACCAGCTAAATCAAATCCTCCTGGACCTCCGGTCTGTAAGTATAAAGACACCACATAGAGCTGATGAAATCCTCTCATTTTCTGATGCAACAAATAGCACATTACAATTAACATTATTTTAATCCTTTACTTCAACTGTTATCAGCATCTGGTCTTTAAATCACGACAAAGGTAAGAGGTTCTGTTCATACCCGAGGCATAGCCTGCACCTTCATAGGCAAAAAGGCTCGCTAAGGGAATCAAAGGGCCCACACCAGCGGTGGCAGTGACTGCGCTGCATGATTTACCGAGCAGCTCTCACCAGCTGAGCCGGGTTAGCAACGTACAACCCTAGCCCATCACAAATGCCAAGTTAAACACGTTCACTGGGCCACCTTTGCATTGGAAAAAATCTTTAGAAAATTGAAGTCACCTTCAAAATGGTAAACTGTCATGTTCCCGAGTGGAGCATGTCAGCAGTGTTCAGTCACTGGCTTGGTGGCTAGAAAACCTCCAGGATTCTTTTCTTAAAAGAAAATGACTTTTTAAAAAACCTTAAATGCCCTTTTGGTATTGCTAACAGGTCACTCGTAAGAACAGTTGTATTTTAGTAGTGACTTTAATTAAAGACAGGTGCTTAAGGCAACAAAACACTGCTTCAAAATACTCCTCCTAATCAGTCTCATTTTCCAGCTCTTTCAAATGAGCCCAGGTGACTGTGCCCAAGCAGTGCAGAGACACTACTCTCTCTGGATTTTAGTGGAAGTGTTCATGGCAGGACATGTCTCTCCGCATGCTAGATTGCTATTCTAAACATAATCCAAGTCAGCAAGCCTCTGTCAGACAGTGCCTGCTAACACAGTAGCACAGCGAAGAAATCTCCTTCTGATCTTACCCACATATAATAAGCATTGGTTTGAGAACTTACTGGACTAGGGGTCTCTTTCATTTTTTGTTCAGCTATTTTGAGGTTTGATTTGTACGTTTCATTGTCTGGATCCAGCTCCAGGGCTTTTTTATAGTAGACAACAGCTTCTGTATGTTTATTTAAACTGGAGAGGGCTAAGCTATTAAAGTGGAAATAAAATAAAAAGTTATTTAGATAAGCACTTGCAGTCTTCCTCCACCCCATCAGAGTTGAAATACTAGGTATTTTTGCATGGCATTCCAGGACAGAACACCATTAATAGCGTCACCGCCACAAGGCATTTTGAGATTAAAATCCTAGCAAGAAAAACTGCTCTCTTACTTACCCCATTCTGCCATAAGCTTTGCTGTAGTTTGGATCAATGCCTATAGCTCTTTCACAGTCTCTGACTGCTCCAGCATAATTTCCTAATTTACTGTATGCAGCAGCTCTGGAGAGAATGGAGAAAGATGTGCATAAAACACTTATTGGCTTGAATATGCTAATCAAGGTCACCTCTGTTTCCTCTCTGCAGTCTCCTATTGTACAAGGCAAAGTCAAGTGTTAACTTGATATAAATCCAGGTATTATTTGGGTGAGCAAGTTGCTATGCAAATACCCAGCTCTACATTCTGTATCAAGGATATCATGTATCAAGGATTTTACTTCTCCACGGGGACTTTCGAAGAGGGGCCTGGGCTCCAGGGAGGCACACAAGTATTACACTGCTAGTTCAGATGGATCTCTCTCCAATTCCCTTGTTTTCTTATTAAAAAGACTGTTTTGTCCATTCCCCTACACACCCCACATACAGGGGAAAAAATGTAATTTGAAACCGTAACATGCTCATTCAAGCCTCAGTCTCTCATCTCTTATTGAGATCGTGACACCTGCCCAACACCTCAGAAGACTAAACATCATGCAGCTCAAGTACAGCGTCAGCTGGAAGCTTTGTTCACAGTCCCTCACCCCGTGAAATAACTCACCATGTCATTAGCGTGTGTGCAGACAAGTTATTCACATAGCCAGCTGTATATATGCACTCGTGATAAGTAGATAATTAAAACAAAGCCTGATTCAAATTCTGTTTTAGTCAACAATCATCTTTCCACCAACTTTCATATCCTTTTGCTTAGAATGCCACAGAAAATTAGATAATTTACTTGCATTTTGCATACACATCAACATACATAATTCTCAATAAAAAGCCTTCAGTCTGTCTCATTTTACCCCTTTGTTTTTAGTATCAACACAGTCTCTTCAAATCTGGGCTCTTTATTCCACTTAGAGTTGTTTGTATGAAAGTAGACAGCATTACTTGGCATCCTTGCGTCTCCTCGAATGCCTGTTAGTTTGCTTCCACACCCATATCCTATCTAGGGAAGCCAGGGCACAGAGCTGGCAGGAGGCACAGGAAAGTATGTCACCGTGAGCTTGGCGGGGAGAGGGAGGGAGAGCGAGCAAGCAACAGAACAAACAGTCTGAGGAATTTTTAAAAAAGGAGTATTTCACCAGGCGGGAGTCTTAAGATGCAAGAAGAAAGAAACAAAAGCATGAGCGTACAAGGGTGGAGAAAGATACACTAAGTACCTGTTGCAAAAATACACTGCATTGGATGGATTTAATTCAATTGCTTTTCCATAGAAAGACACAGCAGCTTCAAAGTTTTCTGCCTTCATTTGTTCATTTCCTAAAGAAATGGAATAAAGGCTCAATAACAAGTTAAAATGGGGACAAATGAAAGCAATGGGCCTGGATCTTTGCTGTACTTCAGAAAATAGAACAAAAGACAAACCAACAGCTTCCGGTTTTTGCTAGTCCATCAAAACGCTTGCAGCTGTGAGGCACATTCAGCAGTGACGTAGGGGGTCTGTGTGTTGGCAGCTCCAGGTTACCTGCCACTCTGCTAGAAGGGATCCTGCAAGCTTTCCCAGCAGCCTCAGCTGCCTCCCATCAAGGGTGCACCTAAGACCTCCCCAAAGCAGCATTTTGATGTGCAAGTCTGCAGTGCGTTGACTCAAAAAAGCTCTCTCTATTGTACGTCAACATTAATCGTGCTCTCTTGCATGACAGAGAAAAGGCAATGCACACAGAGGAGAGCTGAACAGGAAACATGCTGTATTGTATAGAATGCCATCTTTTTAGGATGTAAAAGGAAACGCTGACCCCGCTGTCTATCCAGGCTCTGTGGCAGTTACATTATGCCAAACTACACACACTCCTTGAGCACAAGCAGAAATGTACGGGTTGATCCCATTTTGTTATTCTTGTTCCATGCATGCCCCAGGTGCCGAGTGAATTAAGCCTTCCTCCCCATAATCATTTAAACCTCTTCTATACAACAGCTCTAGAGGAGGTTACCTTCAGTCTTGAGTCTTTCAGCTTCAGCTATGTCATCTTCTGAGGGGGTGATGGGCTCCGAATTTGCTCGGGTGCATTCAGGCTCCTTACAAGGAAAGGAAGAATGCTGTGCTCTGATAAGAAGTCCCACAGAAGTAGCACACCGCTTCCCTTCCCAAGCACTGGCTTGTCCAGCCCAGAACAGTTCACTCCTATACCCCTCTGAGGGGGGCAGCATCACCACAAAAATCAAGCAAAGCTGATCCTTTCGGCTATTTGACTCGAAAGTCAACACATTTTAAGGCACTCACTCACCTTTCCTGCAGCAGCTTCAAATATTTCAGGAAGAGTCTGAGACACAGCCAGATCTTGGTCTTCCATGGAGACACCAAAAGCTGTCTCCAGGCACTGGATTGCCACTGGACAAGAAGAGTCAAGCAATTAGCTTTCCCTATTCCATCTAAATACTTAGTCCTCTTCTACTCCACAGTACTCGAGTTTCTTACAGTTGAATATACCAGTAAAATACCCAAACAACCAAAAAACAAACAAACAATACATTTCCACACAGCAGACTTGATATTTGTGGCATATTCTCAGACTCTCAATTCTCTCTTCCTTCTGCAGCCACGAAGGGCTGGGACTGCGGGTTGCCACTGGCTGTATGCTAACACGGCTAAATGAGGGTAAGATTTCGTGAGCTCAGCTTGTTTTAGTACAGCTCTCCAAGCATCTGTCCCAAGATCAGGGAGGGAAGGTGCAGCAGGGCTAAAAACTGAGCGCAGATCTACTGCATCCGAGCTGTAACACCTCTTTACTTTACGCCAGAAAGTAACCCAAGTCTCCTACTGCGATCTTCACATACCGATTAGAGAGGTTCGGTGACTTCACAGCCCCTCTGGTTCCTGTTGTAGAGATGCTTGAATGGTTGTTATCTAGCTGAAGCAGAACACCACATGTGCTGCCAAAAACTCAACAGAGCTGTGCAAACATTGGCTCTGGAGAGCGACCTCCTAGAACAAGTCAGTCACGACTCCCATCCCCACGGGCGACTCTAGGGCAGGTGTTGCAGGGCAGAAGTTAACAGAACTGGCAGCGAGCAAGAACTAGGGCTTGGCTAGCGTTCCTGCAGCTGTGGATGGCACAGAGCGATGAGATCTCTGCATCTTTAACAAAATACTGGGAGCAAGTGACTTGTCAGCAGGCTCTGCAGTCACTTGCTGCAAGGTGGCTGCTCTGTTAAGGGCTGCGATGAGGCAGAGGCGCAAGGACAACCCAAACGGGGCTCTGGCCACAGCCACCCCCACCTCCTCCGCTGCCAGCACTGGTCAGAGAGGGGCTCCCAGCACGGGAACCCCAGCAACGTAAAAGAGCTCGGCTTTACAAGTCTCTCGTGCCGTGTTTTGCATTCCACAAGCGCCAGAAATAAACTCCTTCCCACCTGACACCCTCCTTGCACCCTCTCTCCATTCCTGCCTCGCCCAGGAACGTACCTACCCCTTTCCGCAGACGGGCCTGTGCTCTGTCAGTGGGACAAACGTACAGGCCAAAGACTACGGTATAAGCTCCTTAAGTAGATCTTTTAAGATCAGTGTGCTCTCATTTCTAGTAAAGCCCTCTGAAGAGACCTGTGTAAGTACTGCAAGGTGTGCTGTGGAAAAGCATTTTGATAGCAGAACAGGAAAAGCACTCTGCAAGCGTAAAACATCTCCATGTGCTATGAGCCCCTTGACCTCACCCCACTCAAGATAAAACTTGGTAAGTCTGAGACCCAGGATCAGGGAGGCTTTTGATCCGGAGATATATCCCTTCAAGTTAATCTACTTTTGAAAGAGATAACAAGAAATCAGATAAACAATGAGCCTCCTAACTCCCTGGATATCTTCCCATGGGACAAGATTAATTTTGAATCTTGAACAAGCTTTTATGTTAAAAACAGTCCAGCCAAGGAAGAGGTAGATGATGGTGACTAAGTGTTGAACTGCCAGACCTGGGAGCACAAGCAGAGGAGCGTATACCACCGCTTACCTTCCAAGCTCTCCTGAGCGTCTGGAGAGAGACCCCCATTCTGTAGCTGGTCATGTAGGAACTGGATGATGGAGTAGGCAAGGCGCTTCTGGTCTGCCATTCTAGGAGGCGGTGATCAGTCTGCTCTGACTTCTTGTAACTTAAAAAACCTGTAGAGAAAGAAGTTAGACGATTTGATGGACAAGAAATCAGAGGGCTCCTCTTCCCCAGTACGAAGGGAAAGGATAAGCGAATGGTGTGGGACCGGCCAAGGCCTCTGCAGCCTTCACCAAACTCTTTGCTCTAACAAAGACTCCTTCACCTCAAGGGCATCTGGACCTCAGCTCACCCTCTTCAAAGGGAGCAATACAGCACTATCCTGCCCCACGAGGCTCCTGCGCAGGTAAGTACACCACAGGCATCACAGGGACGCAGGCCACCAAAGTGTCTTTGACCAACCAAGACTAGACAAAATGAGCACCGAGGAGCTCACCGCTAACAGAACTACAGCCTTCCTCTTCCGAAGCATAACTTGGTTCTGAAACAAAGACAGCAGCTGAAGCAACTTGCCACTGTCAGCAGAGCCAGGGTTCAGGGCTGTCAGTCCTCCACTTAGCTTCCTGCCTACTCTGCTCATATTCCCAGACAACCCAGTGAAGTAAAGCACGACAGAAAACGAGGACACCCGTAACACAATGTGCCCCATAAGCATACCCCAAAGCAGGGGGTGTGCAGAGATCCCCGTGCAGGTCCTGTAAGGAACAGGCAGATGCACTTGCACGGCATCGCTGCTGAGCTAAGGTGCTCTGCCTTTCCAGAACGCTTAGCTAGGCTCGTGGCGCAGAAAAGCCATGAGGGCCATTTAACTGAGGAACTAAACTGTTTAAATGCAAAAAGCAAACGCAAGGGAACTGCCCTGGCCCCAGCGCCCGGGGAGGCCCCAGCAGGTCCCCACTCCCGGCCCCACCAAGCAAGGGCCGGGGGGACCACAAACCCAAACAGGCACCGGGGGGCTGCCAGTACCGGGGGCGGGGGGGAGGCGCCTTTCCGCCCCAGGGCCCCCAGCCCGGTGCGGGCCGCAGCTCCCCGCTGAGGGGCCCGGCCCACCGCCGCCGCCCCAGGGCCCGCCGCTTTCGGGAGAGGCGGGGGCAGCGGTAGGGCTCTCCCGGGCCTGCGGCGGCAGCGGGGCCCCGCGCACCGCCCCGGCCCCCCCGGCTCCCCGAGGAGCGGGAAACGCCAGGCCCCGCCGCGCCCCACCGG
>PTFA01000256.1:1139716-1151374 GCA_003342895.1 Casuarius casuarius | reverse complement strand
CTCGATGGGGTGAAGGGAAGGGGAGAGCGGCCGAGTCCGCCACTCTCCCAGAATCCCTCGGCGCGGCCGCTCTGACTCCCTGTCTCTATGGTTGGGGCACATGCTCCGTGCGTGGGGCCGGCGCGGTCTCCTCCCGCCTCGTCAGCAGGAGCGGGGCCTCCCGGCGGCCCCGGCATGGCTCCCCCGACAGGTACCGCCTGGGCGGGCCCGGGCGCGGGGAGGGGACTGGGGGGGGCGAGAGGGAGGGGGAGCCGGGGCGGGGAGCTGGGGCGAGGGGACGGCGAGGGGCAGCGAGGACGGGGGTGAGGGGAAGGGGAGAGGGCCTGGGATAGCGAGGGGGACAAGGGGGAGCATGGAGAGGGCCCGGGATAGCGGGGAGGGGGCGAGGGGACAGGGATAAGGGCCCGGGATATCAGGGAGGGGGCGAGGAGACAGGGATGAGGGCCTGGGATAGTGGAGGGGTGAAGGGGAGGACAGGGAGAGAGGCTGGGATAGCGGGGAGGGGGTGTGGGGAGAGGGGCTGGGATAGTGCAGGGAGATGAGGGGATGGTGGAAGGGATGAGGGGAGAGGGACAAGGGGCCGGGATAGCAGGGGGTTGCTGAGGGGCTGCATTTGGAGCAGAGGACGAGGGAGATGGGGGCAACCGGCTGCATGGGGGGCAAGAGAGAGGGAGCCGGGGTAGCCCCACAAGGGCCTTGCAAGGGGGCTGTGGCCTTGCCCTGGCCCCAGCTGTCACCTCTCCTGCGCAGCCCCTTCCCCAGGCAAGGCCTGAGGCTTGCGCCGGGGCTGGGACGGCCACCCTCGCTTCCCCTGGCCAGATGCACCTGCTGGAGGTGCAACGGGTGAGGGAGCAGGGAGGGAGTCAGGTTTCTGTGAAGGGCTTGTCATAACTGAGAGGGTAAACAGCGCCTGGAAAATAATCTGGCTGCCGTTCGGCTCCAGCACTCGGGTTCCTCGGGAGCCCCGTTGCCCGTGCACGCAGCCCGTTTGCTGGGCCTCTCCTTGAGGTGCTTGTCTTATCAAGCTTCAGATATGCAGCTGAATTTTCCTTCCAGCTCACGTAAGGGGGAAACACATAACACTTCATGCGTGGGTTTCCTTCCTACTTACGCAGGTAACGTTGTGGACAGCCAGTCCCCCAGGCTATTAGCAAATCAGCTGAGATGGGACCTGACTGCCGAGCAGATAGAAAACATGGCTGTGGAGCTCACAGAGAGGACGAAGCTGGTGTATGACCGGGTGGGCTCCCAGGAGCAGGGAGAGGTGTCCTACGAAAATACTCTCAAGGTGCTGGCTGATGTGGAAGTGGAATATACGGGTAGGTGGACAAAGTGAGAGTACTTGCTATCTGAAAGTCTACAGGTTACGAAGATTTTTTTGTGACTCTGCTCTGTACTGTCATCTCCTTTTTTCTTTCCTTGACTCCCTCAGCCTCAGTGCTATGGTTTTTTTCCAGTTAATGTTTATACAGCTAGATATAACCACAAAGAAAGGAGCAGATTTGGAACAGAAGTATAAGTGGAACATGAGGACAGAGCTTTGGCAGTGGTATTGCTTTGGCAATGGGGTGGTGTCTGGAAAGAGTAACAAGGTTTTCAAGGTTGTCTCATGCTTTTATACGTCAAGGTGCATTTAGCAGGAGTAAATTGTGCATTGGCAGAAATGGTTTGGATGATATAAGAAATCTTCAGCTCTTTCTCTTGTCTACGTGGATAAATGTATCTCTGTATCTTGTCTGTTTAAACAGAGTACTAGTTTTAGGGATTATGTGTAAAGTAACATGATGTCATGGTGTTATGTTGGCAAATAATGCAGGCTTCAGTTTATCTCAGGCTAATTATTTACAGCACTAGAGTGCCAAAGTCCTGCAGCCCCCCTCCTGCCTCATGACATCTGTTGGCTGCTCTGACCGTCTGCGTTGCAAGGTGATTGCATCTGTCTAGAATAGAAGCAAGTTTGCAAGCCTCCTTTTTCTTTTACCTTGTTTCTTTTCTCTCAAAAAAAGGAGGGGAAAGAAAAGAAAAGGAAAAAAGAAAAGAAAAGCCCTTGCTAAGCAGCGATAGTGTTAATTTTAGCAGAATTGTCAGCACTTTCTGTGGGCAACAGAGAGTAGCCGTCTCTCTGAGTGGAGAGTCCTCTTGCCTGGAGAGCAGTGCTTTCCTGCTGGACTGTTGTTTGAGGTTCTGCAAAGATAGTGGTAGGAAATATTCTCCCTGTATTCACTTCTGAAATGGAAATAAGTCAGGACAGAGCACACTGGGTATGTGGTAGCTTTTGAGAAGCATCTGTGCTGAAGTTGTGTCACTTTTAGCCTGGTTTCCTAAGGGAAGGAGACAGGCAACGACGCTGCCTGTGTCTGCCAGTACAGAAATCTGTTCCCTTTGTGACTCTTGAAACTGTTGGTATCAGCTATAGCTGACAAAAGAGTTGAGATCTCACAAGCATGAAATTCCTGCAAGTTTTGTGTGAGAGATTGTTTGCAGTGGGAAATCAGCGGACAGATCTGGTCAGCAGGCTCGGCAGCAGCAGGGAGCGAAGGGGTGCTGCGGGTGACTGAGTGCTGCTTCTGGGTCTGTCTGTTGGCAGCAGCTTGCCTTGCTCTCCCTTTGCAGCTGTAGGTCAGGCTCTAGGGCTGTCAGACTGTCTCCCGGTTAACACAGACTCTCCCTGCACGCTCCCACTCACGAGCAGCTGTGGGACACGAAGCCATTGCCTTTGCCGTAACCCACCTTTTGTCTTTTCAGTCCGTCGGAACATGCTGGACTTCCCCCAGCACGTCTCTCCTTGCAAAGACATCCGTGCAGCAAGCACCGAGGCTGACAAGAAGCTCTCGGAGTTCGATGTGGAGATGAGCATGAGGCAGGACGTGTACCAGCGGATTGTCTGGCTCCAGGTGTGTGCTTGGGAGGAGGCTTGGTGACCGACCGGGGATGAAGAAGGCTCAGCATCTGAGCAGGGAACTGAAACCTCCAGGAATTACAAGAAACCCTTTTCTCTCATCCCAGAACTTTGAACCAAATGGTATTAAATCAGGTCTGTAGGCAGTACGGTCCAATTGTTAGAATGAGAACCGGGGAGCTGGGTTTCGAGGGCTCTGACCTCCCTCAGGGCTTTGATTACCTCTTTGGTAAAATGGCATTAGTAACCCTGACCTGCCTCATTCAGAGAAGGGCTAGGTAATGCCCTGAAAAGTGCTGTGACATAGCATAAAGGTGAGATGTTTAAAGCGAGTTCCTGATAGGAACTAATACATTAAACTGAAGCCTTCTCGTGGGGTGTTTCTGTCTGCTTCTGGGTCATCGTTATTACAATAACCCACAGCCTCCTCCAGCAGCAGATGCAACAGCTTTCTGCAGCAGCTGTGTGAGTGCCTGTTCCTTTGGTTCCCTGTGCTCACAGATTTTGTTTTACAGGAGAAATCAGAGAGTACTTCACTGAAGCCTGAAGCAAAGAGATATCTAGAGAGGCTGATCAAACTGGGTAAAAGAAACGGTCTTCATCTCCCCGAGGAAACACAGGAGGTGAGACCAAAAAGCTTAAAATGAGTACCTGTAGAGTAGGCCTTGAAGGTCTAATGGGACATTGCAGTGGTTAGAGCAGAGGCCTGAGGCTCAGACTCCTGAATTTTGTTCCTGGTTCATGTGACCCTGGGCAAATTGGGTGATGCCTCTGTTTCCTTCTTTGTCCTTTCTTTTGGATGGGGACAATGTTTACAAAGTGGGGTTCATGTTTGGGGTTGGGGGCTCCTGAGAAGCTGAGAGCCCAGACAGGGCTGTGCGAGTCGGGAGAGGAGATAGGACTCTGACACCACAAGCAGAGGGGCAGTCACAGCGGGTGCCCCACCGGAGCTGGGATGGGGTGAGCAGGCTGGGCTGGGCTTGGCTGGGCTGCTTCGGGGCTCCCTCTCTTCTCCTGAGCTACTGGCTCAGTGAAGGAGCTTGAAGCTGGGTTAAAAATAGAAGAGAAGGCGAAATGAAATAAGGGTGGAGGAGGCCGTGGCTTAAACACCTGCAGCTCCTGAGCTGGCAGGAGACGGCTGGGACCTTGCTGAGGTGGCTGCTTTCCTATGAGGTGTGATCAAAGGGAGCCTGTTCTAGCATGAGGGCTCAGCGCCTGCATGCAATTAATTCTGCAGTGCTGTGTTTGAATATAAGCCAACTGCAAACCAGTGGGTTACTCAGCAGGCAAGCTGCTGTCTGGAGATGGTGAACGGTGCTGTTTGACTCCCCCCCTTTGGACTGACTTTGCTCTTTTCATCTATATTTTAAAGAAAATCAAAGCTATTAAGAAAAAGCTGAGCGTCCTTTGCATAGACTTCAACAAGAACCTCAATGAAGACACCACCTACTTGCCCTTCTCAAAGGAGGAACTAGGTATGGAGCGCTCAGGCTTATGTCTCTTGGGTCTCGGGCCTGACTCGCACTGCAGCTGAGCCCTCGCTGCTTCAGTCCTGGCCAGGCCTCCCTGGGGCTGTTCTCTGCGCCCGGGTGCAGGCGAATGAGGGCGTTTCAGCAGCGATGAGTAGCCGTGCATCAACTGAGCCCTGTATGCCCTGTCTGTGTGGGACAGGCACAGTTAAAAATGGCAGTCTAAATCTTCCTGTGAGAGGGTTCAGAGCACGTACTGCGGCTCGGCCACTATGCGGGAATTTGTTAAGCCCTGGGATCTTGCTCCTTCCACACCATGTAAGGCTGATGTGCTGCGAGTGCTTAGATTCCTCTGGTCCAAAGAGCAAGAACCTTTCCCTGTGCTCAGTCCCTGAACTGGTATTCCTGGAGGAGAGGCCTGGGCCATCTGTCACGCATGTCTGCTCTTTTCTCAGGGGGGCTCCCTGAGGACTTCCTGAACTCCCTGGAAAAGACAGAGGACGGCAAGCTGAAAGTCACCTTGAAATACCCGCATTATTTCCCTCTCTTGAAGAAGTGCTATGTGCCTGAGACAAGGAGGAAGGTGGAGGAAATGTTCAATTCCAGGTGCAAAGAGGTAGGTGGCCTTGCTGCCTGCTAACAAGGCTGGATGGGATGTTGAGTCAGGACTCTTCCGTGCGTAGATCCGCTAGTGTTGAGGACAGCGATCCTCAGTAGCGCGACGACTGTCCGTCCCACTCAGGTCACTACGGGAGGGAGATGGCACGCCGGGGGAGATGGAGACCTGCAGCATGCAAAGGCATCACAGTTGGTAGAGCTGGGGAAGAAGACAAGGGTTAGGGCCTGCTGTGATGACTGAGCTTTGCTCAGCCTGTGTGGAAAGGGGTTCCCTGGCTGTGCTCCAGTGAAGGATTCTGAACGTTTGCCAGGCACTGGAGGGATCTCTTCCAAGATTTTGCTTCTTTACATGTTGGGGCTTGTGCTTCCTTTCGTGCCTGTGTACCCTGCTTCATGCTGAGCTCTTCATCTGGCTTTATGTTGCAGGAGAATTGCTTGATCCTCAAGGAGCTGGTGGACTTGCGAGCACAGAAAGCTAGTCTCCTGGGCTTCAACACGCACGCTGATTTTGTGCTGGAGATGAACATGGCTAAAAGTAGCAAAATGGTGGCTTCTTTCTTGGGTACGGCACTTTGCTGTGGAGGGAAAGGGTGGGGGCACGTGCTGGGCTGCATGTGCTGCTCTCGCCCCTGGGGACTAACCCTGCTTCCCTCGCTGCTTCCAGATGAGCTGGCCCAGAAGCTGAAACCCCTCGGGGAGAAGGAACGGGCTGTGATCCTGGACCTGAAAAAGAAAGAGTGTGAGAAGCGAGGCCTAGAGTTTGACAACCGTATCAATGCCTGGGACATGCGCTACTACATGAATCAGGTGGAGGAGACCAAGTACAGCGTGGATCAGAACCTGCTGAAGGAGTACTTCCCCATGCAGGTGGTCACCACGGGCCTGCTGGCTATATACCAGGAGCTGCTGGGGCTCACCTTCCATCTGGAGGAGAAGGCTCAGGTCTGGCACGAGGACGTCCAGCTTTACACGGTGAAGGACACCTCCTCCGGGGAGACCATCGGCAAATTCTACTTGGACCTGTACCCGCGGTGAGGCCTTGGGCAAGCCGAAGAGAGGGAGGAGGGCCGGGGCAGCGGGAACAGAGCCTGCGACGTGCCTGGGAGGAGAAGGGGCTGTCCTGCTCCCGGCTGCGTGCCTGTGGCGGAGGGAGAGGCGTGTACTTGAGCAGGGCGATCCCGGGAACTCTGGGCCTGTGTGAATCGCAGCATCGCCGGGGTCTTCCACTCTGAGCGGGACCTCACCGCCCTGAGTGGTGGCTCACGGCTGGCTGTATGGGAGTGTCCAGCTAACAGTTTCCTCTCCCTGACTTAGGGAAGGGAAGTACGGGCATGCGGCCTGCTTTGGCCTGCAGCCAGGCTGCCTGTTGCCAGACTCCAGCCGGCAAATCTCGGTGGCTGCCATGGTGGCCAACTTCACCAAGCCCACGCCGGATGCGCCTTCCCTGCTGCAGCACGACGAGGTGGAGACGTACTTCCATGAATTTGGGCATGTCATGCACCAGCTGTGCTCGCAGGTAAGGCCTGGCTAGGCTGGCAGAGGTCCGAGTCAGGGCTGGGAAGAGTGTTGTAGCTGTCTGTCCTGGCCACAGATCCTAGAGCCCTGGCCAGGGCTCGGTACCAGGCAAGACCAGTATTGGCCACCAGCCTGTCTTTTGACTGCTGAGCCCCTTCTCTTCCCGTCTGGTGCTAAACAGCGCAGCACCTTGGTCCAAATCACCTTCCCAGGGCTGGAGGCATCTCATCGTTTACAAACCAGGGAGCTTTGCCATTCAGGTCCCAAACACTTGTTTCTGGGCTAATCCTGTCAGCCCGTAGTCAGTGGCTGGGTCTGCTCTGATGGGATTTATTACCTTTTCCTTGTCGTACTCCCTGGTGGGGGTAGATGATGTCCAGCTCTGAGCTGCCTGTGTTAACAGTCTGGACGTCTCTCTTAGGCGGAGTTTGCCATGTTCAGCGGGACACACGTGGAGCGGGACTTTGTTGAGGCACCATCCCAGATGCTGGAGAACTGGGTGTGGGAGAAGGAGCCGCTGCTGCGCATGTCCAGGCACTACAAAACTGGAAACCCCATCCCTGACGAGCTGCTGGAGAAGCTCATTAAATCTAGGCAGGCAAACACAGGTGGGTCCCTGCAGAGGGAAGCGGGAGCCGGTGAAGAGGGGCTGGAGGGGAGCAGAGGTGGAGTGCTGTTCCTGGAAGTGCAGTACCTCGCTGCGGTATCCCCTTGCGCGTAGGGAGGTGCAGGGGACCCTCGGTGACCTGGTGGGTAGAGGATGGTCAGAGGAAAGGCTTTGTCTTGCTCCCTGCAGTGCTGTGGGGACTGGGAAGATTGGAGGAAAGAACTGCATCTGCTTGCTATTAATCAGCAGTCTGGGAAGCGCGAGGATGGCGCGGCAAAGGCAGGAGGTGCGACAGGCGGGGCGGAGCGGCACAGTCGGCAGGGATGCCGGGGGGATGCCGGCCCGTATCCGCAGGCAGAGGATGCTGCTCAGGCCTGGGCGGGCACCGCTGAGCTGGGGTGGTCTGGGGAAGCAGAGCAGACTGGGTGTGGGGACAACCGTGAGAGCCCCCAGGCCTGCCCTGCTGTGACCTGGCCTCGGAGACGCTCCTGCCTTCAGGCGGGGTCTCAGTTTGCCTCCTCCTCCTGCGAGCAGGGCTGTTCAACTTGCGTCAGATCGTCCTGGCCAAGGTGGACCAGGCGCTGCACACCCAGACGAAAGCCGACCCAGTGGAGGTGTTTGCCCGGCTGTGCGAAGAGGTGCTGGGCGTTCCTGCCACGCCAGGTATCCAGGGGTGTTGGGGGACGGGGGTCCCGGTCCTGCTGGCTCTCGGGGCCTGGCCTGGCACCGTGGCTCAGCAGGTTCCTTTCGCGTCTGGGGCTTGAGGCCCCGCCTGGCTCAATAGGGTGAGAAAATCGGTTTCTGTTTGTCACTGTTTCTGCTGACTCCAGGAAAGGCAGGGTGAAATCTATACAGAAATGTCTGGAAGGTTCTTTCCTGTTTCCCCTGCGATTGTGAACTAGCTGATCCAGTGCCTGCTCTGATAAATTTACAGCATGGAGGTGTTTTTCCATGCTGTGAGCAGTCCCTGTGGCCCCGGTTTGAACAGCCTTTCCAGTTAACACCCCTGCTCTCCCTTTGCTGCCAAGGTACAAACATGCCAGCTACGTTCGGCCACTTGGCTGGAGGCTACGATGCCCAGTACTACGGCTACCTCTGGAGCGAGGTGTACTCCATGGATATGTTCCACACGCGCTTCAAGCAGGAGGGGATCATGAACTGCAAGGTAGGGGAGGACGTCCTGCGCGGCCCGACTCTGCGCGTGGCGGGGGCTGCCTTCCCGGGGGGCGGCTGTGCTGCGAGGGGCAGGGTTGCTGCAGAGCGAGGTCAGTGGCGGGCTGGGAGTCCTACACGTGCCCCCGTCTGTGTCCCTGCAGGTGGGCATGGATTACAGGAATTGCATCCTGCATCCTGGCGGCTCCATGGATGCTTCCGACATGTTGAGGAAGTTCCTGGGTCGCGAGCCCAAACAGGACGCCTTCCTGGCCAGCAAAGGACTGAAGGTAGAGAGCAACTCGCTGCCTTCGGCCTGCTGAGAAACTGCTCCCGCCCATTCGAGTCAAGCCAGCTCCTTTGTCTACGCACCAGTCCTCCCAGGCCAAGCCGTACCTGGTACTTCTGTCACCAAACGCTTCCTGGGCCAACCCCCCCCGGGCGGTTGTTCCTCCAGGATCCTTCTCCGAGCTCACCTTGGGCTTCAGGAGCTGGGTTCAGTCCTGGTCCGGGGCTCTGCAGTGACAGCTCCGCAAAGGGAATTGCATTGCCTTTGTCACCATCCCTAGAAGGGGGATGAGGCTGTCACTAGCCCACACAAATTAGCTGAACTTTGAACCTGATGTCTGCACAAGGGTGAGTTTTGGCCTCGTCGTTAGGTGGGGAGGAGGGCAAGAGGAGTTACCAAGCCTGAATCATCGTTTTAAAATCCCTCTTTTTAAGAAATGAGACTTCCCACAGGGCTCGGCTTGTTTTGTGCCCCAGGGCAGATTTACTGTTCTGACCACAAAACAAACAGCCTGAGAAGCTGTATTCGGAGTCGTGCTCTCCCCACCTTTGGCAGCTGGCAGCTGTGGAATAAAGATAGGGAGATCCCAAAGCTTAAAAACTATCGCGTTTACCTCTCCTAACCCCATGTCCTTCCTTTAGCCCTTTGAATGTTCCTGTCTGGGCAGGGCAGGCAGCCTGGGAGGGCGCGTGTCACCCCGGCAGGGCTGCGGAGGCAGGAGATGGCTAGGGCAGCTCCGCCTGTGCTCCCCACAACAGCGGGCTCCGATGACCGTGGCCCGGGCTGCTCGCAGAGGCGTCCCTGGCAGGTTGTCCCCGTGCTGGTTGTCCCTGTGAGCTGCTGCCCACGCGAGGCCCTCACGCGTCCCGGGGCTTGGTGGCTTGGGTCTCTGCTAGCCCGGGGAGCCCTGCCGCGTGCTGTCCTGTTCGGTGCGGCTCTGCCCCGTTCTGGGTGCTCCCCTTTCCCCGGGGGTGTTCGGCGGCAGTCTCGGGGTGTCCTGGAGCTGCTGGGACCCTCTGCCGAGGGCCGTCCCGGGGCAGCCGATGCCCGCAGGGCTCAGGTCATGGCGGCAGAGGGTGCGTTGCCATTGCTGTCACCTCTAAGCCAGGGTGGGACTGGGAAGGGCTGTGGAAAAAAGCGGACAGCTTCAAACAACGCAGATGCCTGGGCTAAAAATACCGAGCCGGCCTCGTGCCCGGGCAGGGCCCTCGGACGCGGTGCCAGACCGGGGCGGCAGCCAGCCCCGTGCCCAGCCTGGCAGCGGCGCGGCACGGCCCTAAGGAGGTCTCGGACGTGCCGGCGTGGCGTGCGGCGTGCCTCCCTCCGCTCCCCCTCGCCCCTCCGCTCCCGCGCTGTTCCTCCCGCGCCCTCGCTGCCGTGCCCGCGTTCGCGGGATGGCAGCTCCGCGGGGGCTGCCGGCAGCACTGATCCCAGAGAGCGAAGGCTGATTTCTGGCTTTGCTCGTTTCTGTATTTCTGTCCTTGTAACTGCAGGAGGAACCACTGTGCAGGCTGGCCGAGGGCTCTGATAGCGAGTGTTTGGGGCAGGCGAAGGATGGATGGTTCCTCGCTAGCTGTGGGGAGCTCCGAGACCCCCGTAGGCGCTGGGGACCTGCAGGTAGCCCCACCGCCTCGGGGGATTGCTCCTGTCCCTGCAGTGGATGCCGCTGGCACGAGGGCAGTTCTCGTCTCCTGGTGTCCCTCCTGCCGGGAAGCCGGAGCGATCCTCCAGCCGGGCCCCCCGCTCTTCAGGTGCTCTCAGGTGATTTCCTTTCTGTTCCACCCCTCCGCCGGCCTTGGAGTCGCTCTGTGTGACGCGGTTATTCAGGGCCGTGGAAATCGTCCCCGCAGGGCTCTTCCGCTTCTCCCGAGCGGGGTTTTAGCGGGGTTTTGCCGGCGCCGTGAGCGAGCGGAGGGTCGGGGGCCGGGGGCCGGGGCGGCGCAAGGCCGAGCTCCCCGCGCAGCGTCCCGGCGGCTCCCAGGCCTCGGGCCGGGGCTGCGCGTGAGAGCTGGCAGCTCCTCCCCGAGACCTCGCCTGCCGCCCCGCGCGCGGAGGCTTCCCTTCCTGGGCCATCGTTCCCGGGGCTTCTCCTCTCGTCCCTGGCGCTTGCCTTGGAGCTGCGTCACAGAGCGGCTCTCGCTTCCCTCCCCTCCGATTCCAGCTGGTTTCGCGGAGCAGCTGCTGCCGAGAGCGGTGGGAGAAAGCTCGCCCGAGTGCAGACAAAGTCATTGCAGTGACCTCCCCCCCGGTCCCCAATCCCCCCCGGTGACATGGGAAGGCCAGCGACATCCTTCCTTGCCGGTCACCCCCTGTGCTGGCGTGTGGACGGGTCTGTAAGCAGCAGAGCAGCTCCTTGGTGCTCGTTGGGGCAATTTTAAGCATATTTTCTTCCTCCCCCCTCTGTTTTAGGCATAGGCGAGTGCCTGTCCGGGTGCCGGCGCACGGCGCTCTTGAAGTGACGCTGTGGGTGTTTGTGTCATGTTTTACTGAGCTTTCAGGGTTTTCTTCCAGACCTCTCCTCCTCTCGAGGGAGAGAACCGAAGCCGAACGGGGAAACCGCGCGCTTTCCTCCCTTCTTTTCCCAGGCCACAAATAACTTCGTCCCTCCCTCAAATAGCTCGTGCTGATGCTTGTGCTGTGAGAGGTGCTGCCGCAGGCTGCTCCCAGCCGGCGCCCGGCCGGGCTGCGACCTCCGCCGGGCGCCCGGGGCCGGTCCTGCGCCGTCCCGGCTGCGCGATCCCGGAACCGGTCCTGCGCCGGGCTCCCCGGAGCTGCGCCGCGGCCCCCGGCTCCGGGCCCCCGTCCCGTCCCTGGCTGGGGGACAGAGAGGTCCCTTTTTACTTGTGTTAACCTTTCCTGAGGGCAAACCGGTGTGTGTGCCGTTCGTACTGGTCACGTCCCCCCCGCTTGTTTCGATGACTGGATTTTAGACGGTTCCTAGCACTAATAAAGGTTTTCCTAAGTGGACGTTGGCTCGGTTCCTACCTCGGCAGCCGGAGACGGGGGGGCTCCCCTCCTGTGCGGCTCCCGCGAAGGCCGGGGCGGTGGGGTGACGGGCTGCCGCCGGGGCGGGCAGGGAGCGGGGCCGCCGCCACGGCCACCCCGCCAT
>PTFA01000256.1:1118890-1129737 GCA_003342895.1 Casuarius casuarius | reverse complement strand
CCTGCAGGAGGGGACCCTGGTCTGCTCCTCCGTGCTGGCCGGGCGCCCGCGGGACGCCGCGGCCACCTTCACCACGGCCTTCCAGGGCGATGCCTACGAGGTGGGACCCCCCCGGGGGTTTGCTCCCAGGGTTTGGGGTGCAGAGATGGGGGGGGGCACGGACAGCTGGGGCCGTGTTTTGGTCTCCCTGCCCACGTCCTCCCATGCAGCTGGAGCAAAAGGGGGTCCCTGCCCCAGCCGCAGCCCCAGGTTGAGGTGCCGGGGAGGGGGGTGGCCGAGGCTCCCCCGCTGTCGGTGGGGCTCGGCCCCGGCAAGGGGAGCGCCGCCCCCCCCCCCCCGCTCTTGGTGAGGACCCGGTGGCAGGTCCGGGGCTGCCTGGAGACGCTGCTGCCTTGCAGGTTCACCTGAAGCTGCGGCCCCACGTGCGGCAGTTCCTGGAGAGCCTTTCCGAGACCTACGAGGTACCCGGAGCCCCCAACCCCGACCGCCCCGGGGTCTGCGGAGAGCCGGGGAGGGCATGGGGGAGCCTGCGCAGGGGCTGGTGGCGTGGGGGGGGCCAGTCTGGGCAGTAAATCCTCCGTCCCGTAAAGCCCAGCCTCCGAGTGCCGGGGTCGGTCCCAGCCCCGGCGGCTCCAGCCTGGAGCGAGGGGCCGGGTCCCGCTTCGCACCAGGGAGAGGACCCCCCGTCTGCTCTCCCCCAGATCTTCGTCTTCACGACCGCGAAGCAGGACTACGCGGAGAAGGTCCTGGACGTGCTGGACCCCCGGAGGAAGCTGATCAGGTGATGCCGGGCAGGACCCCCAGGCGCCGGCCACGCGGCGGGGGCTGCTCCCCACGGCCTCCGCCTCCCTCCCCAGGCGCTGCCTCTCCCAGCGGGACTGCCTCTGCGCCCGGGGCTGCTACTGGAAGGACCTGGCCCTCCTGAGCAGGGACCTGGCCAAGACGGTGGCTCTCGACCACGCCATCCAGGGCTTTTCCTCCCAGGTACRGGCATCGCTGGCTTTCGTGTCGGGGGGAGCCCGGAGTGGCCCCGGGGGTCTCGGAGGAGGCCTGATCCCACCGCACCAGCCGCGGGTGCAACGGCTCCTCCGYGGCCAGCGCTCGCCCTCCCTCCCCAGGCTGCCAACTGGATCCCGGTGCCGAGGTGGCGGGGGGACCCCCGGGACGAGGAGCTGCTGCGCCTGCTCCCGCTGCTGGGACAGCTCTGCCAGGCGGTGAGGAGCCCGCGGGGGAGTGGGAAGGGGCCTCCCCAGCGCGGAGCTCGGCGTGGAGCTGCTCCCGCCGCTCCGGGGCAGAGGCCTCCTCCACCCCGCGCTCCCTCCCCGCGCAGGGCGACGTGCGCACCGAGATCCGGCGGCGGTTCCCACTCGGCAGGCTGCTGGCCAAGGACTGAGCCAGCCCGCGTGGGAGGGCAGCGAGCGTTTCCCAGAGAAACCCCTCCTGGCCGGCAAGTGGGAAGCGCCCGGCTCCCAGCCTTGTTCGGACGGGCTAGCGGGGCTCATGCTGCTGCGGGAGRAACCTCGCTCCGGCGCATCCAGCCCTCTCACCCGGGGCAGGGAAGTTGGGATGGTCGTTAGCTGCTTTTTAATCTGGCTCCAATCAAAGTTTCAGTTTCCTTGGCTGTGGCACGAATCCCAGCCTGTCCCTCGAGGGGGACGAGCGGGGCTGCCGATGGGGCTGGGGTCCCCCTGGGAACAGCTGCTTGCTCTCGGCTGCCTTCCCTGGAAAACCCTGCGGATGAGGGCTGCCGTGCCGGACTGGCAGCTGCTGGCTCCGTCCTGGCCCGTCCTGCACCCTCTGTGCCCTGTGTCCCRCCAAGGCGGTGGTTTGGGTGATTAYATGCTTGGACAAAGGTCTTGCTCTCTCCTTTAATTTCCGAGCGTGTCTCAGCTGTGCAAACACGCTGAGCCCGGGGATGGCACGGTTTGGTGGTGGGACAAACCGCTCCCAGCCTGGGAAGCCGCATCTCCCCTTCCCCTGGGCTGCTGCGGTTCGGAGGCGGAGGCCGAGCCTCCCCGCGGCGGCAGCGGTGCCCCCGGGAGGGCCCCAGCTGGCAGCTCTCCCCGCGCCTGTCCCRGCCCTGCCTGGTGCCGAGCTGCGTGCCGGGGCACGGCTGCCGCTGCGCCGCTGCCAGCCGTCCTCCGAGAGCGTTTGCCTCCGCTCGCCCACGCCAGCTCCCGCCGTGCTGCCGYGGCGGGGGGTAACGGCCCCCCATCCCGCCTGCTGTTAATCGGGAGCCTGGGACCACCCCGGGCTTCCCGAGCAGCAGCTCGGAGTCCTGCGCCCTCTCCCCYGCCAAAAGCTGCGTGAGCTCATGGCCGAGTTAATGCTCGAGGAGCTGGACGTGTTTACTCGGGTGCAGCTGTTTGGAGGGAAGTCACGTCTCCTCCCACCGCCGTCCCTCCGCGCCTGGGAAAGGGCGCAGGGCTCCGGCTCCGKCCTCGGACGTGCAGCTGAGCCCTGCTGGAAATAGCTCACTTGCAGCGCGCGGCCTCCGCCAGCGCCCGGCCAGGCCCTCCCGGCACGCTCGAGCCCCTGGGGTGACGCAGGGGACAAGCCGGGCGGGGAGGTAAGCGTTGTCCCTGCGCCCCTGCCGATGCAGGGAGCTGGGAATGGAGGGGGCTCAGCCCAGGAGCTGCAGGCAAGGGAAGTCCCTCCCCTCTTCCCAGCAAAAGAGGGCAGCCCAGAGTGGCAACAACCAGTTTATTTTGGAGGCCCAGTAAGGCCAACTCTGCCCCAGGCTGGGGGACAGCAGAGTGTCTGTGCAGGTTTCTGGAGCGTGTCCCCGTCAGCCGGGGCTGCTGCAACTCTGTCCTCCCCGTCCGAGGCCACCACGCGCCATCTGCCACCGGCGGAGGCAGCCGGTGCAGAAAGCCGCGCGGCACGTGACGCAGAGGACGGCTAAGAGGATCGGGCTGCCGCAGAGCAGGCTCAGCAGGACGAGGACGGGGAGATGCGCCCGCTGCGGCGCGGCGCGGCTGGGCGAGCCCCGCGGAGGCGAGCAGGAGTGGGAGAGCTCGTGGAAGGTGCCGGCGGGGGGACAGGCCGTGCAGTGGTTGGCCGAGGCCCCCTGGCACGTGTAGCAGGAGGGGTGGCAGCGGGCGCAGACGCCGGCTGCGCGGGGGGAGGCGGATCCGCGGGTGCGGCTGTAGTAGCGCGGAGGGCAGTAGGACAGGCACAAGCGCCGGTAGGCGTAGAACGAGTCACCGCACTCTGCGGAGGGAGAGCTGCTGTGAGCCGGGGCTGAGGGCGGCTGGGGGCCTGCTGGCAGCCCCGGGGGCCTGTGACAGCACCGTCCCCTCCTGCCCAAAGCCTCGGTGCCCCGCGCCCGGCATGGGGACGCCCTTGGGAAGCCTCCCGGGTGGCGCAGCGGCTCTGCCTGYGTCGGGCAGCCCAGGAGCGTCGGTGCCCGGAAGGGGAGCACTCACCCTCGCAGGCTCCCCGCGCATCCCGCTTAACGCACTTGCTCACGGCAGAGGCCACCAAGCGCCGGCGCGTCATGTCCTCGTCTGTGCCGTGGAGGTGCAGGAGGAAGCTGCTCAGGACGCCTGCGGGGCGGGAGATGGGGCTCCTGGTCTGCTGCCGGGAGCTCTGGGGCTGTGCGGAGGAGAGCAAGCAATGCCCCCCCCCCCCCCAGCCACGTGCTGTCTGGGAAGACCCTCAAAATGCAAGCAAATGTGACCCTGCCCCTTCCGAAACCTTGCAGAAAAAGAGGGATTGGGCCAGACCCTGCGCCCAGCAGGGATTAGGAAAAGAACAACACCAACAAATCGCTAGTCAAGAGAGGGAAAAGGAAGAGGAAAGAATGACTGGGCCCTGGGTGAGCCTGGTGCATGGGGCTCGCTGCCCTGGGTGCTCACCTGTGTTATAGGCATCGCCCTTATTCTCCAGGAGGAGTGTCCAGGTCCCACGGGGGTCCTCATCCCAGAAGTGCGTGGACATGAAGGTCCAGTCCTTGTAGCCTTCCCTGCTGGTGTCATAGGGGCTGGGGGAGAAGAGCCRTGAGCGCAGGGCTGGAGGGGAGGGATGCAGTCCGAGGAGGCCCTGGAGTCTCCCAGCTCTTGGTATAATGAGGCATTGCCAAGGCGTAGCATGGATTAGAGGAGTCTCGGCCTCGGGTACTGTGAGCCCATTTCCCTGTGAGGGCCAGAAGGAGCCACTTCACTGTGGGGTTGGGTCTTCTGGCACTGGGAGAGACTGCCGGAGAAGACCCCCCACCCCACCCACACCCCAGGGCAGTAGGTAAATCTCTGCACCAGGATGTTTCCATCGCAATGTGCTTCCCCGYGAACTTGCTGAACACCCATGGAGCCCCCTTACCGCACAGCCACCAGTGTGGACGTGGTCCCCATTGGGCTGGTCAGAGCGATCGCCAGGTCTCCTCTCCTGCTGTAGCTCAGGGAGAGCTGGACCTGGACGTGCTCCAGTGAGCGGATGCCCTTGGTCCTCCCTGAGCAGAAGGAGCCGTTCACAGGGATGGTGAGCTTGGAGCCTATGTTCCTACGAGGTATGAGGCAGAGGTAAGAGCTTCTCTCCCCCCTCCACGGGCATCCTGCCCTCTGCACCCTCTAACAGTGGCCCTGTGGCTACAGCAGARGCCATGCAGCGCTCTCCTGGGAAGCGAGGCCCAGTTCCTGCACTGGGCACAGCATGACTTTGCTGTAAGAAAGTGCCTGCACCAGCTCAGGTGAAGTTGGACCTGGGGGGGAGGGAGAGRGGTTCTTTCCTTACCGGGGGGTGTGAAGTGCCTTGACCGAACACTTCTGCTGAGGCCGAGTTCCTGTCCACTTCTTGGCCAGCTCCACCAGCAGGCCAGCGTCCAGGAGCCCGTAGCCGTAGTGGTGGCTCACTGAAAAGTAGATGTCACCCAAGAGAAGGCACATGAGACCTGTGACACGAGAGTGCCGGAGGGCTCCTCTCCAGAAACGCTGGCAAATAGTTTAAGGGGGCAACACGTCCTCCCAGAAATGGCAGAAGGGAAGCAGAAGTGCGCAGGACGGGCAATGGCCAAGCCATCCACTCACCCTTGCGCCCGACGCCGTTCACAGCCCAGTCTTCTGCCTGCAGGTGGGCAGGCTTGGAGGCCCTGACCACGAGATGCTGCATGTCACGCCAGGTCAGTGCTGGGCTGGAAGCAAGGAGGACTTTGGGACAGAGGTCTCTATTTTGGGTTAGCTTTTGAGGCTGAAATTTGGCCCTTCTAACTTTTGATATCGGAAAGTTAGTTGTCTGGGTCCAAGCTAGTCCCTCCCATGACTTTCCTGATTGCCAAAATGGGAGAAATGGGCACCTCCAGAGGACAACTCCCTTCCTGTCTCTGGCCCCTGTCCCCCAGGAGAACAGGCTGCCCCATGAGAGCACGGGGAGACCTCAGCTCCACACCCCAAAGCCCCCCTGGCAACAGGGTGAAGCCCCTCTTCCTCGGCACTGCAGGGTCTCAGTGAGGCACCACACGTGCCCCGGGCGGAGGGACGGGACCGCTGCCTCGCTGGGACCTACTTGGCCTCCAGAGCAAGGGCAATGATTCCAGCAGCCAGCGGGGCGGAGGCAGAGGTGCCCGAGTGCTTGTCGGTGCAGCGGTGGTGCAAGTCAGTGGTCACCTAGGGAAGGAGAGGGGGTTCTTGGTGCGGTTGCCTGCTGATGGAGCAGAGGGCAGGACTGACTGGAATGGATCCATTCAAAAACCACTCCTTTGGGTTCTGTTTGCCTGGTCCTTCCATGCCTTCAAGGCCTAATACAGATACTTTCGTAAGTCCCCCTCTCCCTGCCCAGGTAAGAAGGGTCCAGATGAACCCGCTCTGTACTGGGAACGGTGTCTGCTAGAGGGTCGCTGCCCTGGGAAGAGCTGGGGGGGACTCACAATCTGCTTCTCGCTCCTCGTGCCGCTGCTGTAGGTGGTGGTGAGGGTGGAGGAACAGGCCTCGCTGTACCAGGGTATCTGACCGCTTGCAGAGGTGCTGCCGACTGACAGGGTGTAGATGCTGTTGGTGTACCCGTCGCAGTTGCAGTCRTCGTGGTGGAGCCCGCCATTGCCGGAGGCCCAGACGAAGACCGAGCCGAGGCCTCCCCGCCCCTGGCAGATGGAGTGGGAGCAGGGAGTCCTCCCTTGATGCTGTCCCAGCAACACGCTGCGGAGAGCCTGGAGGATCTCTTCCCATTGCAGCGCGAGGACCCAGCGCCAGCCCAGCTCCTGCCAACAGCAGGTTGGGTTCAGAGCCAGCAGACTCGGAGGTGCCAAGACTGTGCTTACATTTGTGACGCCTTTGTAGAAGGCCTCGGTGGCCAGCACTCCCGGCCCATCCACAGTCTTCCCGTCGTCCTCGGGGCCCCAGCTGGCACTGTAGACGTGGATGTGCTGGGGATGGAAGCTCAGGGATTGAGCCTCCACAATGTCGGTGATGAGACCATCCARCATCCGCACACCTGCAGGGCCAGGAAGATGAGAGCAGCAGCGTTYGAGAGGCCGCAGCAGCAGTCAGGTAGCCAGCGATGCCTTGCGGCAGGTGACACGAGCATCTCGTGCTCCAGAGGAGCCCAGGGACAGGGCGGGATCGCGCTGGCCCCTGGCTTCGCTCCCTGGTTGCTGTGGGCACCTTTCGCATAATCCTGCCATAAGGAGATCAGGCTCCTGCAGGTCTGCAGCCCCTGCTGTGAGCGTGTACCCGAGGCTCCTTGTTAATCCTTTCGCAGCTAAGCTCAGCAAGTTATCCCAGCTTTCAGCCCCATTTGCCACACATGCTTCCTCAGGGGAACCTAAGCCTGCGTGTTGCTGGTGCTGCCTGGCCAAACCTTCTGTTGTAGAAGGGCATTAAGTCCCCACGGCTCCGGGGACCCTAGCAACCCCAGGACCGTGCCAAGGGGAGCTCTGCGGACCAGGCTCACAGCAGCGGAGCCTCGCACCACTGCTCGGTTTGCTGTAACTAAGCAGCACCCTCTAGTGTCTTCCGAGCCATCAGCTTCCTCCAGAGCAGCCCAGCCGCTGTGGGAAGCTCTCAGTGCTTTTACACGCGCAAGACAAGATCCAGAGATTCACTCTCAAAGCGCTGCTACAAGGCTCCGGTTCAAGGGCCTGATTTTTTCAGAAAGCCCTGGCTCCTGCCTCCCTTCGGAGTGGGGACAAGGGTCGCAGAAATCCCTGCCAGCAAGGACTTTGCAATGCTGACTCAGCCACGCTGCTCTTGGGGAAGCCAAAGCTGTCTTTGCAGCATTTGGATCAGGATGACGTTAGCATCAGCCCGATGAGGTACAGCCTCGCTGTGGGCCTGGAGCCACACACTCCTCCGGGGCATTGGAGCTCGTTCGTGACTCCCTTCCCGCACCACGCCAGCGAGTGGGAGTAATTGCTCACCTCCAACTTTTGCGTTGTACGCAACRCCTGCTCCACAAATTCGGTTGTTGGCTACAGCTGCCACTTCTCCTGCACAACGTGTGCCGTGCCTGAGGGGTAGTTAGATTGTGATCAATCCACAGTGAGGAGTAAAAGGGCCTGGAACAGTCTCAGCCCAGAGAGATAAGAAACACCCAGCACAGGGAGCAGAGATTTGTCTGGACAACCAGCCAAGAAAACTCACCGGTTCTCGTCCCAGGCGTTGTATCTGGGCTGTGGATCGGGGTCATTGCTGTTGAAGTCGTAACTTGCAAGGGGATCCTGTTGCAGAAAGGGGCACCAGCATGAGAAAGCTGCATTAAGTAGTTTGTTGTTGCAACAACTTGAGGCAGCCTTCCTGGCGCTTAGCCCCGTGTCTGGCCCTTGGAATCGCCCTGCCTCTCAGCAAGCCTGCCGCTCCCGCAACCCCGACAGCGCGAGGGAGGCCCATCCGCGCCCAGCAACTGCATCAGATTAACCTGAAATTGTTTTAAACGGGGTTTCATTATATCAGTGTAACTTTGCATGTCATGGTACTGGTTCACAGTACCTACATTCACATTCGGTGAGAAAACACAGCACAACATGCCAGGGGCTATGGGTGAGTCTAACCTAACTCCCTGCAATGGAGTTAGCAAAAAGGAATCAAGAACTATGTTTTTATAAAGAACTGATTAAGATTCACTTGTTCCCTTTGCTTTCTGAGCACGTGAGGGCTTACAAGGTTTACTTGCTTTGCAGCTTGGTCTAATTACATGACTATTTTTGGAGCTTGAGTGTTGCCTTTACAAATTGCATGTACAAGTTCTAACGTTTCCTTGATGTGAGAACTCATTGTGAAAATACAAAGCCTTTTGATCCAGCCAGGGAGAGGTTGAATTCCCAGTGCAAAGTCCCATCAGCCGGATAAAGGTATCGGCTCCCACCCTCCCCTGGAGACAACATGCCGTAAAGCAGCAGCGTGCAGCTTCCTGGAGCCTTCGTTACTTAGCCCTGGAGGCAGTAATTATAGTTACGTAGTTAGGAGACAGGTCTGGATGATCCTTCTCAATCCCGTCGTCCAGGATGGAGAGCACAACTCCCAGACCAGTGTATCCTTTGCCCCAAGCAGTGAGGACATTCAGATCTGGACTGACATCGTTGTTCTAGAAAACAGATTAAATTTGATCAGCCAGGGTGGCTCTGGGCAGCAGGCTGTGAATGTCCTTCAGAGGCTGCTCTGCTGTATCATCACTGTCAGTATTAGTCCTATTTATGTGCAGGGGAGATGATTTGCTTCAGGACATCGGGATTAGAGGGGGAGACAGGAAGCAAGAGCAGCAAAAATCTCACCATGTACCACTGTTTATGGAACCAGGGATCTGTCGGCACCACCGTGACGCTTCTCTTCACACGCGTCTTCACAGTTTGCTGCTCAAACCAGTGAACCTGAACAGCAAGCAGGTCCCTCGTGGGTGTCGGGCAGAGCTGGGGGCTCCTCCTGGGGCCACCCGGCAAGCCTCACGCGTGCTTTGATCCCACAGCACCTCCGTTCAACCTCTACGTGCCTGCAACACTCACAGCTGGTGTGTCCCAAAATCTGGGATATTCAGTACTCACAGCTGGTGTGTCCCAAAATCTGGGATATTCGGTACTCACAGCTGGTGTGTCCCACCCCTTCGCACGGCTCTTTTACCTTAACAGGAGGAGAAGGAGCCTTCGACACTCCTAATCTCTGGCTGCGTGGCCAGATGCCGGTGTGATGCTCGTGTCTCTGGACCATGCAAAACAGTGTCTCAKAGATAACCACACCGCTCAGGTAGGAACGGTACAGCGGCCCCGAGGCCGGCAAACGAACCTGGATGCGTTAACGCTGCTGCAGTGTTTCCAGGCCTGAACCCTTATCTCTGCTCACCATGGCGCGCTGGCAGCCCCAGCCCCCTGCAATCACCTGCTCCTTACCTTGGGCTCTTTCTTCAGGCGCATGTTCCAGCCCCAGTGTCTGCTTAAGGATTTCTGYGCGGTGCCTCGGTGTTTGAAATGGTAATAAGGCTCTCCCTCGATCACCTGCGGGGACACAGAGCTGCTYAGGAGGTCATTTCCAGACGAGCAGCCAGACGAGGGGCGTGCGTGCCACCGACRCGGGTTGTAGAGATCAAAAGGAGATGTTTAATACATGAGTCGGGCGCAGCAGGACAAGCAGGGAGCACCACCGGGAGATGAGGCACTCTTCAAGACGAGCTTCTGTTTCCTGCTCAGCCAGCCCCTGGGGGCAGCCCTAATGCAGGCACCCAAGGCCATTAATACCTAGGTCCGTGCAGCCCTATTGCACCAATTTCCTCCTTAATTTTCATTTGCATCTGCTTCAGCATACTGGAGAGCGTTTAAAACCACTAGCTCACACTGTTAGATGGAATAATTGCATGCCCTCCTTTAAAATAAAAACAGCACCCTGCTAAAAGCTTCCCCGTACAGAGGCATGCCGGAGAGAGGTGGGGAGCAGACAGACCCAGAGTGAAAAACACCCCAGGGAGCAAACGCGGGTGCTGCCCCGGCTCCGYGCGCTGGCCTCCTCCCTGCCCCGCGAGCCCTTCCTCGCCGCGGCCGCAGCAGCTCTGGGCGGCCGGCTGCCYGGYGCCRCGGGGCGGGGAGGAGGGGGCTCCYGCTTCCCGCGTCCAGACGGGAGCTTTGGCACGAGGAAGGAGGGGCTGGATCGGGRGCCTGAGCATCCCCTGYGGCCCCRGGGGGCACARAYRGGGTGGGAGSRTTGGATTYGGGGGGGYCKGGCCTGAGATGGGGAGCCAGAGGRGGGACAGGCCCCAAATGACAGATTGGGCCCCAAATGGGGGACCAGGTCCTGGGTGGGGGGGACAGACCCCAGATGGGGGACTGGGTCCCAGATTTGGGACAAGCCCCAGAGGGGGGACCGGGTCCCAGCTGGGAGACAGGTCCCAAATGGGGGGACAGACCCCTAACAGGAGATGAGCCCCAGACAGGGGACGGGTCCCACGTGGGGGAACAGGCCCTAGATGGGGGATGAGCTCCAGGCAGGGGGATGAGCCCCAGATGGGGGGACAGGGCCCAGACAGGAGATGGGTCCCTGATGGGGGGACAGGGCCTAGATGAGTGGATCAGGGCCCAGATGGGGGGGCTGAAACCCATACGGGAGACAGGCCGCAGGTGGGGGGCCGAGCCCCAAATAGGGGGACAGGCCCCATATGGGGGACAGGCCGCAGGTGGGGGGCCGAGCCCCAAACAGGGGGCCAGGCCCCATATAGTGGACAGGCCCAGGCAAGGGACCGAGCCCCGAAGCAGGACAGGCCCCACACGGGAGACAGGCCCCATATGGGGGACAGGCCGCAGGCGGGGGGCCGAGCCCCATAGCGGGCCAGGCGCAGGGGGGCCGAGCCCCACAGGGCCCAGGCCGCCGCGGGCCGGGCCCAGGCCGCCCTCACCTGCCCGAGGCAGAGCAGCCCGTGGCGGCGGGCCAGGCGCGCCGCCC
>PTFA01000256.1:1096919-1111167 GCA_003342895.1 Casuarius casuarius | reverse complement strand
GGAGGGGGTCTGTGTGTCCTAAGGGCAGTGAGGGCGGTTTGTCTGTCTGGGGGCACAACGAGGGGGGGGTCTGTCTGTCCAGGGCAGCGAGGGGGGTCCGGCTGTCCGGGGGGAGCGGCGCGGCCCCCTCAGCTCCGCGCCAGGCTCCGTGCATGAGCCCGTCCCGTGATGAGCTCCAAGGCCAAGAGGGTGCTGCCCACCCGCCCTGAGCCGCCCACCGTGGAGCAGATCCTGGCGGACGTGAGGGGCACCCGCCCGTCCGACCCCGTCTTCGTGCTCGCCGCGGAGCCGCGCCGGGGCGGCGGGCATGACGGCAGCCCCTCGCCAGGTGAGCCCGCCCGGGGGGCGCGACGGGGGGCGGCCGCGGCGCGGGCGAGGGGCAGGCGCTCTGCCAGCGGCCGCTGATCCGCCTCTCCCACCCCGGCAGATTCCCCCGCCCCTGCGAAGCACGTGGACGCCGAGGACGAAAGGGAGCGCCTGTATCGGCAGAGCCGTTCCTACGTGGAGATGAACCAGCGGCTGCAGGAGTCCTGCCGGCTGCTGAAGGAGAAATGCGAGGAGCTGAGGCGGGCGGGAGCGACTTTGGAGCAGGATATCTTGGAAATGAGGCAAAAAGCTTTCTGAGACCGCTCGCCTCCCCTGAGCGGCTGGGGCAGCGGGGAGCTCGGACAGAGCTCACCCAGCCAGACTCCTACTTGATTTGAAAAGCTAGAGCAGGTCCCCGGCACTCGGGACTCCTCTCTCCGGATCCCAGAGGACTTTGGTAGGTGCCGACCTGCAACAGGCGTCCTGAGGACGTCCCTCGTGACTGTTTGCATATTCCTAAGTCACTGAAAGCTACTACGGAGGCAGCTCTGTTTGTGTTAGATTTACCAGAACTGACGCTGCTGCTGCTTCCCTGCAGCCCCGAGGCCCTGGCAGGCCGCGTGCATGCGGCTCCGCTGCCGTCTCCCCTCGCCAGGCCTGCGAGGGGCTGCGGGGCTGTTTCTGAAGCTCAGGGCTGTGCCGTGTTCGCAGCCTGACCTTTCCCCTGGGAGTGGCAGCGCTCTCGCTGCTCATGCTGGGGAGGGATCCTGGGAGCCGGCCCTCGGATCCGTCACGAGGACGCGGTAGCAGGTCCCCAGCAGGAAGCCTGGCCCAGCCCGGCTGCAGGAGCAGGAGGCCGTGCGCAGAGCTCGCGCTTGCTTTGTCATTGCTGTGAGCTCGGTGCCATCGCCCCCGGTGAGTGGCATGTCTGTGCCCTCGCACCACCGGTTCACCTATGACTTCTCCATCTGGTACTGCCCTGAGGACGACAGCATCGCCTCGGAAATCTCCAAGGTCTTGAAGAAGGAGGGGTTTCAGGGCTACACAGAGCATCAGGACCAAGTGGCAGGGACGTCCGTCGCCCTAACAGCCACCCAGGTCATTCAGGCCAGCCGAGTTGCCATCATTCTCCTGTCCCCCAGGTCTGTAGGTGACTGTTGGTGCCAGCGTGTCTGTGAGTGGAACCTGCACAACAACATCCACAAAGATGGGACCAAGATCATCCCTGTTTATGTGGACATAAAGAAAGATAAAGCACCCATGTTTCTACAGCACCTTACCGAACTGGAATATAGAAACGCCTTCTTCTACAAGAGGCTTGTGGACAGCCTGAGAAAATCTCAGTCATGGGCAAGCAAAGCACAGTGCGCGTGTTCCTCCAGAGCAGCCCAAGCGAAGAGCTGAGCACCCCGCGTGGCTGGGGGCAGCGACAGGCCCGTCCCCGGAGGTCGGCGTTGGGTTTTGTGGCCCGTTCCGTTTCTGGGGTTTGCTTGTCCATCCCTGCGACGACAGCAGGGGCGGGAGTGGAGTTGTGTTGTCTGTTAATAAAGATGGTGGTGGTGGAAACATGTCACCCCAGCGTGCTCTCTGCGTGCTGTGTCGAGGCCTGGGGCTGCGGCTGTCACAAATCTCTGTGTTCTTGCTAGAAACTCTTGGTGGAGGATGGAGGATGCGACTTCCTGCAAGCTCTGAGGTGCTGGGGAGAGCTGCGAACGGGCTCTGTCAGCCCCTGAGCTCATCTGCCCCATCCTACACCCTTGCTTCAGCTGCGGAGCTGAGGAGAAGGGATCCCAGCCCGCTCTCTGCCCACCAGCTCGTGCCCAGAGATCTCTTGGGATGTTTTTTGCAAAGTAAAACCCCAGGGGCTGCGCAGGCTGTGAGCGCGGTGGGACTCGCGTGCATCTATCCCCTAAAGCAGCAGCTTGTGCTCCAGCCCCGGCTCTTGCCAATGACAGAAAAGACCTGCATGTGGCCTGGACGAGCGGAGGGGACGGGGACGGGGCTGTTGGGGTGGGAAGCCTGCGTCTCGGGCGGGCGAGGGCTGTGAAATGGCACTGAGGGCTGAGGGCCGGTCTGAGCTACGTGCTGCTGCAGGTGGATTTGGACTCTTCTGTTTTGTCAGTGGTTTTATCACATTCGCAAACTTTTGCCGCCCTTGCAAGCTCCTCTCCCCGCTTCCTGCGCAGCGCGTCTGCCCCTCTGCAACCACCTGCTTTCGCGTGTGGTTTGGGCTCCAAGCGCCAGAGCACCGTGCTGCCTGCGCAGAGCGGGACGTGCGCCGAGCTCTGCGGCGCGGCTGGCTGCTCGCGAGGGTGGAAGCGGCATGGAGGCGAAGGGGAGCCTGGTGCTGCTCCTCGCACTGCTGATGCCCTCTTCGGCTGGGCTGGGTGAGCGGGGGGCTCGGCATCGCTGCCCTTGGGGGTTTGGCAGCAGGCGCGCAGGGATCCGGTTGCTTCGCGCGCTGGGGGGCTGCCGGCTGGGTCCCCCCCTCGCCTCTGGGCTCGGCGCCGGCCCCGTTCCCCCAAGCCGCGGCGGCACCCGGACGGGCSATTCTTTCCCCAGCAGCCCGGGGCCGGCTCCAGCCTTCGGTCATCGGGGGCCACGAGGCCGAGCCTCACTCCAGGCCCTACATGGTGTCCATCCAGCTGCRGGACGTTCACGCCTGCGGGGGAGCGCTGGTGCACAAGCAGTGGGTGCTGACGGCTGCCCACTGCCTCTCCCAGACGTGAGCAGGGGACGGGCCGCGTCCTGCCCGTGCGGCGGGGCCGGGCGGCGGGGAGACGAGCCGGGGCGGCCCCGCGCTCCCRCTAACGCCGGCTCCCGGCGCGGCGCAGGATGGTGGCCCAGGGGAAGGTGGTGGTGGGGCTCCACAGCCTCAAGGAGGACTGGGCCTCCGGGCAGAGCTTCGCCATCCGCAAGGCCTGTCCTCACCCCGGCTACAGCCCCATGACGATGGACAACGACATTCTCCTGCTCCAGGTAGGGCCGGCGCCGGCCGCGGGGTCCGGGGCGTTGCGGCAGAACCCGGGTCTCGGCTCCCCACCGCCTCTCGCTCCTGCCTCGCTTTCCCCCCTGGGGAGGGAAGCTGCTCCTTTTTGCTGGGAAGAGCCTTGCAGGGGGGCTGCCTGGGGGGAGGACAGGAGCTGGGGGCAGCAAGCAGCAGGGAGAAGCCCCGCGGGCGGCACGTTCGGAGGTGCCGGCGCGCCAGGAAGCCGAGCAGCTCCGCACRCACCTGCAGCCGGGGGCCCGGGTGGGTGACACTTCCTTTTCTCGCCTCCGAGCGCCCGCACAGCTCGGTGACATCCCCGGATGTCACGCCGCTGTGCCCCGTGCCGCCGGGACCCCCGGGCCTGACGCCGCCCCGGCCGTGCCCGCAGCTGCAGGGGAAGGTGTCGCTGGGCACGACGCAGCGGCTCATCGGGCTGCTGCGGCGGGAGCCGGCGGCCGGGGCGGCGTGCAGCGTGGCCGGCTGGGGCAGCAGACGGGCCGGCGGCCGCCCCTCGGCCCGGCTGCAGCAGCTCCAGGTCACCGTGCTGGACGCGCGGATGTGCAACAACAGCCGCTTCTGGGACGGCGAGATCGGCCCCACCATGATCTGCTTCCAGGGCTGCCAGAGGGGCTCGGCGCCCAGCAAGGTGAGGCCGGTCCCGCGGGGCTCCCGGGACGCCGGCCGGGGGCTCGGCAGGGCACGAACCCGCCTCCGTGCAGGGCGACTCCGGGGGCCCCTTGGTGTGCGGGAAGAAGGTGGCCGGCGTGATCTCCTTCACCGGCCGCAACCTCACGGACCCCTTCAAGCCGCCGGTGGCCACGTCGGCGGTGAAGCACCGCAAGTGGATCCAGAAAACCCTGCGCGCCGGCTGCACCCCCGGCCCGGGCGCGCGGGACGCACAGACCACCCCCTCCCATTTACACCGGTTTGCTTTTAATTTTTAATACTGTCCAGAGTCCTGGTAAAATAACATCCTTAGTACATACATACAGCGATGGGGGAGGAACCGGGAGCGGGAAAGGGGCCGCCGCAGACCCCAGCGCGTTTCTCCGCAGGGAAGGACCGCCGCCGGCGCTGGGACGCGGGGGAGAGACGGGGCCGGGGCCGCGGGGCCGCGGGGCCGGCGCCTGAACACGGTGCCGCAGCCAGGTACACGGGTCGGGCGCTGAATCGCGGTGTTGGGGAGAGGGGCTGCAGGTTCCCCGGGGGCTTTGGCCTCCAGTCCTCACTCGGACACGGTGCTGCGTCCCCCGGCGCGGTGCCGGTTGGGGCTGGGATCTGTCCGGGCCCCGGAGCAGAGCTCCCCTGCGGATGTGCATGTCCCGGGGCCCCACGGGTGTCCCCACAGCCCCCCTGGCATTTCCTTGCAGTCCCCACGGCATGGGCATGTCCACCCGGTCACCCCTGCACCGCTCGCGGGCGATGGGCAGAAACCCCGGCAGCGCCCCGGGGATGCCCGCAGGCGCCGGAGCCCGGGCTGCAGCCGGGATGCTGGGGTGGGCGGCAGGGACACCCGGGGCAGGGGGACGCCGAGGCGTGCGGGTCCCTCCGTCCCCATCACGGGGGTCCCGCCTGCTTCCCGGAGCTCGGCGCGCCGGGGTGGGGGCCGTGCGGGGCCGCGGGCGTAGTCCAGTCCTGGGTGGACCCGTGTCCGCGGGGACGCGCCGGGGCCCTCGTCGCGGGCCGGGGCTCTTCCCCCTCCCCGGGGATCGGGGCGGTGCGGATGGGGTGAGGAGCCCAGACCCTTTCCCTGGAGCTGGGCACCCCCGAGCCGGCTCAGCATCCCGGCCCCCTCCCCAGGCAGCGCCCCGCTCCCCGGCCCGGCGTCGCCGCCGCCCCCCGAGCATCGCCCGCAGGACGCATCTCCCCACGGCCGCACGCTCCGTCCCGTGACGTCTCTCCCTGCCGCGATCCCCAGCTGCATTTCCAAGCGGAGAGGGGGGATCCCCCCCCTTTTTTAATAAATTAGCTGATTAGTGGCAGAGCTGGGTGTTAGTGCCGATGTGTGAGCTGAAGCATGCAGCGGAGCCCCGTGAGGCGTTAAGGCTTTGCTTGGCGCGGTCCCGGAGCGAGCGCGGCCGGACCCGCTCCCCCGGCTCGGCCCACGCGGGGCACGGACCCCCCTCGCTCGCTGGCAGCGTCGCCTCCCGCCCTGGAGCCGCCGGGAGCCGGAGCGCGGCAGGAACCCACCTCCTCCGCCAGCACCACCGCATCCCGCAGAGGGATGCAGTGCTGCTGCCATGGAAACGTCCCGCTTGCTCCAGCATCCTGGTACCCGCCGCGGTCCCAGTGTCCCCCGGGCTCGGCCTGGCCTCCAGCGGCGGACACGGCGGCGCTCCGTGAAAATACAACCAAAGGCGGGGTGGGGAACGGGTCGGGGTTACTTGCCGTTCTCCAGCCGTCCTGCGTCTCCTTCCCCGTCGAAACGGTCCCGGCCGGCTCCGAAGGCGGACGGCGGCTCCCGGGCGCAGGGGGTCGGCGCTCGGCTCCGGGGGCTGCTCCCGCTCCGGCGGCGCGGGGACCCGCGCGGAGGTGGTTTATCTGCAGCAGCTGCTTAAGCCTGGATTTTCTCCACCGCCTTGTCGGCCACCACGGCCACGGCCATGGGGCTGGGGACGTAGTTGAAGGGGGTGATGCGGGCGGCTCGGCTGGGCGAGCCGTGCCGGCTGGTGGGGAAGCTCCCGCCGGCCGCGGGCTCGTGGCCGAAGATGGGCAGGGGGCCCTTGGCGGGGGCCGGGCCCTCGCTGGCGCCGGCAGCACGGCCGTGCTCGGGCCCCGCGCGGCTCTCCAGCGTGGGCGAGGTGCTGGAGTTGGTCTTGGCGGTGGCGAAGTCCTCGGTCTGCACCACGGCGTCGCTGGTCTTCCTCGGGGCGCCGGGGCTCGCCTCCGCCGCCGCCGCCGCTGCCTCCTCCTCCTCCTCCTCCTCCTCCGCGGCGCTGGCCAGCGGCAGCGCCGAGGGCGGCAGCGTGCTCTTGAGGATGTGCGGGATGTCTTCGTCCCGGATCCTCCGCCACGTGCCCTTCATCATCAGCGGCGGCGGCTTCTCCGCCGGCACCGCGGGACCCTCCTCGGGCCGCCGCTGCCGCCGCGGGGCCGAGGCCTCGGAGCCGGCGGAGAGCACGGAGGAAGGGCTGCCGGCCCTCCTGGCCCCGACGCTGATGTTGGGCGAGGACGAGTAGCGCTTGAAGGGCTCGGGCGCGGCGGCGCCGCTCTTCACCGGCAGCCGCGACGGGCTCTCCGAGCTGGTTCTGCGCGGAGGCTTGGGGCCGGCGGGCGCCCTGCCGCCGGGCTGAGCCCTGGCGCCGAGGGGCCGCGGGCCGGGCGCCGCCGCCTTGGCCGCCTTGAGCTCCTCGCAGCGGGACGAGCAGAGGAAGACGGCGGGGAGGGCGGCGCGGCTGCGCGGCGGCGGGGAGGCGGCGGGGGCCGGCGCCAGCTCGGCGCGGTGCCGCAGCAGCAGGCTGGACGACTCCTTGATGAAGGTGAGCTGGCGCAGGAAGCCCGAGCGGTCCGAGTCGCTGCCGCTGGAGCGGGCCGACGCCACGCGCACCAGGTCGAGCCGCCCGGCCGCCGGCACCCCTCGCCCCCCGCCGCCGCCGCCGCCGCGCAGCTTGGCGCTGCCCGCCTGCTCCTCCAGCGCCGGCAGCGCGCCCCGGCCCGGCAGCGCCTTCTTGCTGGGCTTCTGCATGAAGGGGATGCGCACGGGGGACTTCTGCGTCTTGTGCTGCTTGGCCGCCGGGGACTTGGGCGCTTTGCCCGGGGCGCCCGGCGGCGGGGAGCTGCATCCCGCCTTGCCCGCCGGCGCGGGGCCCGGCTTGGCCAGCTGGGAGGGCGACGGCAGCTTCTTGGGGGCGGGCTGGGATGGCGTGGAGGTGCGGGAGGAGCCCGAGGACGGCGGCCCCTTGCCCATGCGGGCGGGCGGCGTGGTGCTGCGCTTGGGCAGCGCCAGGTCGCCCAGCTCCGAGGGCTTCCCCAGCCGGTGCAGGCTGCGCGACCGCTGCTGGCTCAGCGACAGGTTCTTGGCCGGCGCCTCGGGCTTCGCCGCGGCGCTTTTCTTGGGGGTGGCCCGCGGGCTGGCGGCCTCCTTGGCCAGGCTGGGCATGTAGATCACGGTCCTGCCGCGGAAAACCACGGGCAGGTTCGGCATCGGCTTCTGCGGGGCCGGGCTCCTGGCCGCCCCGGCGCCCCTGCTGCCCGCGGCCCTGGCCTCCGGCGCCTTCTTCCCCTCCGGGAAGCCCTTGCCGTGCTCCCTCTTCGCGGCCTCCAGGCCGGCCCCCTTGGCGGCCCGTTTCTTCTCCGTCCTCTCCAGGGAGAGCTGCAGGGTGGAGCCGACCGAGAGCCCCGACACGAAGGAGAGGATGGAGTCCGACTCGGAGGACGGCTCCCGCGACAGCGACGCCGCGGCCTGGTGCAGCCAGGTGACGATGGAGTTGGCGCCCTCCTGGATGGCTTTCCACTCCACGCTGTCCAGGTCGGAGCCGCGGTCGGAGCCGGCGTCCTCGGCGGGGCGATGCCTGGCCTCGGGCTTCCGCTCCCTCCCGCCGACGCTCTTGGCGCCGGAGACCGTGAGCTTCTGCTTGCGCTCGGCGGTGCGTCGCCGCGCCGAGGGCCGCCGCCGCTTGGGCATGGCCGAGCCGATGCACTTCTGCAGCAGGTCGTCCTCCGAGTTGAGGCTGAGCAAGCTGGGGGAGCCGCCCCGCGCCTGCCCCGGCGCCTTGCCGGCCCGCGGCCGGGCGGCTTTGCCGTAGGGCTGCGCCCGGCCCTCGCCCTCGGAGAGGTTGGCGTCGCTCAGGGAGCTCATGGAGGAGCTGAGCGAGTAGCACGGCGGCGTCTCGTCGGCGATGAGGTTGTGCTGCAGCTTGGCAGCCGCCTTCGCCTTGGCGGGCGCCTGCCGGGCGCTCGGCTCCGGCTCCGGCCGGGAGCTGGAGCCGCTCCAGCGCTCCCTGCGCGGGGCCCGGCCGGGCTGGGCTCTCCCGCCCGGAGCATCCCTCCCGGCCTCCGGCGGCTCGTCGGAGTCGTGCTCGTAGAAGCAGTAGACGGCCTCCTCCGTCGGCGTGGTGTGGCACAGGGACTGGAAGGCCACCCCGCCGCGGCCGCCGTCCTCGCGGGGAGCTTCCTTCCTCCCGGCGCCGCTGCCGGGACGGGGCCCGGGGCTGCCGGTCCTGCCCACGTCGCGCTCCAGGCTCGCGCCGCTCTTGGAGGGCGGCCGGCCCCGCTTCGCCTCCGTGCCTTGGCCCCTGCTCGGCTGCGCCGGGCCGGCCCCGCTCGGCGCTGCCTTGGGCTTGTAGGCCGAGCTCCCGCGGGTCGGCGGGGAGCTGCTGGAGGAGGACCTCTTCCCCGCGGTGCCGCTGGCGCTCCCCGGCTCCCGGTGCCCCTCGGCCCGGCCGTGCCCCCCGGGCAGCGCCGCCGCCTCTCTCCTCTCCGGCCTCTTCCCGGGGCCGTGCTGGAGCTCGGCCTCCTCCTTGGCGGGGTAGCGGAGGGTCTCGTCGCTCAGCGAGGCGGCGCTGGAGAAGTTGACGGGGGTGCCGTCCGCCGAGTCGGTGAAGGAGTCGTCGTCCTTGAAGAGGTCCCGGGTGGCGGCCCGCAGGTGCTTGGGGACGCCGGGGTGCGCGTGGGCCGGCACCAGCATGTAGACGGGCACGTGCACGGCCTTCTTGGTCTGCGGGTGCAGCACCTGGCCGGAGAGCAGGGATGTCTTCACCTTGCGGAAGCGGGAGGGCATGGCGGAGTTGATGCACTCCTTGAGGATCTCGATGTCGTCGTCGGAGTTGGGCTCGGGGCGGTCCGCCCTCCTCCTGCCCTCCAGGTACCGCTCCTCCCGCCTGTCCTCCCGCTTTTCGTGGGCCACGAAGTTCAGGCTGTTCTTCTCCGGGAAGGTGGGCATCAGCTTGAGCTCCACGTCTTTCTGGACATAGTGCTCGTGCAGGGGCAGGGCGCTGAGGCTGGAAGCGCAGGAGAAGTTCTCGTTGGGCTTCTCCACCGTGAAGTAGACCATGGAGTCCAGGTCCTGGGGCAGCTGGAAGCGCTCCTTGAAGTCAGTGATCTCCATGAACTTCTTGACATTGTTCTCCCACTGGATGTTGAACTGGCTGGTCTCCTTCTCGGGCTGGCACCCCAGCTCGAAGAGGGGCGTCTTGCTGCGGCTGGGCGGCATGGTCTGCCCGGGGCTGTCGGGCAGCTCGCTGGGGCTGATGGTGCCGCTGATCATCTCGCTGCAAGGGTCGCTCTGGATGGAGCTGGCGATGGACGGGCTCTCGAAACTGCCCAGGGAGCTGACGGAGCTGCACCGGCTCATCACCAGCGGTGTCTCCTGGATGTAGTTCTCCGACGAGCTCGAGGGTGTGAGGTCCTCGTGGCGTGACGGGGATGACTCCCGCAGGAAGACCTTGTCACGCTTCTGGAAGGGGATTGTGATGGGCTGGGAAATCCCAACCGGCGTGGCTGGGCCCGGATCCACCGCCTTCTCCTTCTCCTGCCTCCCGTCCTCAGGCTCCCCGTCCCCTTCCTCCATCTCGATGATCTCCAGGGAGGAGTCGCTGTCAATGTCGTTCTCGCTGTGGCTCTGCCCGTCCAGCACGTTGTCGGCCGAGGAGAGGGAGGAGAGCGAGCTGCATCGGGAGAAGCAAATCGGGGTGTCCTCCACCGAGTACTTCTGCACCGACTCCTGCTCGGCCGTGGCTGGCGGGTGGGCAGACAGCTTCTCCGGGATCTTGCTGAGGGTCTCGGCTGTCTGCAGGAGCACGGGGGGCAGCCAGGCTTGCTTTCTGCCCAGCAGCGAGGCGTGGTGGCCGGCACTGGCCAGCCCCCCGGCGCTCGCGGCCGAGCTGCTCTTGGCCAGGTTCTCGAGCAGGGGGATGTGCTGGTAGGACGGGGAGAGTTTGATCGTGTGGACCTGCGGGTCGGAGGAAAGCTTGCTGCCTGCGTCCTTCTTCCACTCGGGCTCCTTGTCCAGTGCCTTGGGACTGGGGAAAGTCACCGTCTTCTTGGCTCTTTCGGGCAGGTCTCTCTGCTCTGGCTTGTCCGGCTCCCCTGGGTCTTTGGCCTTGAGTGCGGGCGGCTCGATCCGCTCGGGCTTGTTGCTGAGGATGTTCTTGAGGTCGAGCCTGCTGGGCCGCTTCTGGTACCGCTGCAGCTCCTCGCGGTAGTCGAGGAAGGCGGCCCGGGTGCAGGGCTTCATGTGCTCCTTGGTGCAGTAGCCGTCGCTGGTGCTGCCGCTGTTGAGGCTGTCGTTGGACAGGCTGGTGTAGGCTGTCTTCAGCCGCAGCAGCGTGTGCGCCCGGTTCAGGTTCTCCCGCTTCACGAAGCCGCTGGTGTCCGAGAGGCGGCACGGCGAGCAGGACTGGGCACGCGCCTCGTGCGCCTCCTCGGCGCCGTACTGCCAGTCCAGGCAGTGGTCCTCGGAGCTGAGGCTGAAGCTGTCATCTGAGGAGGTGTGCATGGTGGAGATGTCTTCCACCAGCTTGTCGATCTTGGCCACCGTGCTGGAGATCTTGTTGGCCAGCTTCTCGGCAGCCAGGGAAACGTCGTCCTCTGGCAGTGGTGGCCTCTTGGGCTCGGCCAGCTTGCTGCTCGTGTCCTTTTCCGGCTCCGGACACCTCCTCTGCGTGAGAGCCCGGGGCAGGGCCTGGCCTTGGAGGAAGGAGGAATTGAGGAACATGGAGAGGACGGAGGCGTTCCCTGTCTCCACTCCGGTCGAGACGTTGGGCACCTCGTCGTCATCAAAGCAGCCGGAGTCGGAGGCGTAGTCCTTCACGAGGCTCTCCATGTGCCGCATCGGCTTCTTCACGCTCTGGCTCTTCAGGCTCTGCTTCTCCATGGTGTCAAAGGTCTCGGCCAAGTGCTTCGCATCCAGCTCGGCCTCTAGAGCCTTCTGCTTCCTCATGTAGAGGGAGGGCATGCAGGAGCCCGGGGAGATGACGGCGGCATCCTTGTACTTGGGGGGCCGGTTGGTGAGCAGGTTGCGGAGGGCGGCAGCGCTGCCCATGGCGATCATCTTGTGCTTGGAGTGGATGAGGTTGCGCAGCATGCTGACGGCGCCCAGGTCCCAGAGCAGCTCCTGGTCGCGGGGGCTGCGGGCGGAGAGGTTCCAGAGCGTGCCGCAGGCGTTGCTCACGATGGTGAGGCTGTGCGAGCGCAGGTGCTGCAGCAGCGTCTGCAGGCAGTTGTGGTCCCGGAGCACTTGCCTGCGAGACACAGAGCACCCCGACCCTGAGCCCCGCTGCTCCGGTGGAAGCGAGCACGGAGGAGGGAGCTGGTGGCCAAGCCACGGCCCAGGGCGATGGCAGAACGCCCGGGTCCCCCATGCCCCAGCTGGGAGGGACGCGCATGGCATGTCCCCAGTGGGGACCACATCGCCTTCCTTCTCCCTGCTCCACTCCCTGGGACAAGGCGCCCCAAGCCAGCCGGGCCTCTTCCAGCGAGGGGCAGGAGGGACCATGCGTGGGCCGGGCCAGGAGGGACCGCCACACCCCCAGGAGCACCCTCGGGTGGGCTTGCCGGCTGCGGGAGCAGCTCCTCCCGCCCCGGCCGCCCTCACCTGTAGTCCTCGCGGGTGGCGATGAGGCTGGACACGTTCCTGAGGATGCCGCCCCCGCTCTCGATGATGGCCAGCGAGTTGCTCTGGCACTTGTAGGTGAGGGTGCTCACCAGGAAGCCCAGGGCCCCCTCCACCACGCAGATGGCAGCTTTGTTCTCCGTGCTGTGCGCCGACAGGTTCCAGAGCGCGCTGAGGACGCTCTTGAGAGTGGACTCCTGCCCGGGGACAGGCGCCCGTCAGCCCCCGGCAGCCCCCCGCCCCGCTGCAGAGGGGCCCCCCCGCCCCGCGCTCACCTTGGTGGCGTGCAGCGCGCACTGCGTCAGCCCCGTGACGCTGCCCACCTCCCGCAGCACCTTCTTGCTGTTGATGTCGGCCCTCCAGGAGAGGTTCCTCAGGATGCTGGACACCACCTGCGAGGGCAGAGCGAGGGCACGGGCAGTCCTGCGCGCCGGGGCTCTCCTGGGCATCCCGGCAGCAGCAGCACCCCAGGGCGGCCCCGTGGTGGGGTGCGTGGCCTGTCCCTGTCCCCGTCCCCGTCCCCGTCCCCAGCCCAGCCCACCCACCTGGTGCAGCTCCTCGCTGTCGGAGGCCAGCTGGGCCACGATGGCCTCCATGCAGCCGCGGCGGGAGCACAGCGTTGCCTGCGGGGAGGACGGGCGGTGTGAGCACGCGTGCCGCGGTGCCCCGGACCTGCTCCCGGGCCCGCCGTCCCCTCCCTGCGCCCCCCGACCTTGTTGACCACGTCGCCGAAGGTGAGGTTGGTGAGGGCCATCCCCGCGTAGCGCCTCAGCGCCAGGTTCAGCGGGTCGCTCGTCATCTTGTGCATCTCGTAGTCCACCTGCAGCAGCTCAGCCACCGCCTGCAGCCCACCTGGGGGGATGGCAGGGGACACAGGGTGACACGGGCCCGGACACTCCCCTGATGCCACCGCCTGTGCGCCAGCCGCAAGGGGCAGAGAGGCGGGGGGGGTGGACATGGCAGGGCACACGTGGGGGCATCTGCAGCCCCGCGGCCTCCCCGCTGCGCCGTGCGGGGACGGGGACGGGGACGGAGCCCCGCATCCCGGCTGCCCCACACTCACCCAGCTCGTTCATGGCGCGCCGGTACTCCTCGTCGAAGGAGAGCTTCATGATGGCGCAGGTGGCCTGGCAGATCTGGGGCTCGATGGGCACCGGCGCTGCGGGGGAGCAGAGTTGAGTCGGGCCGCACAGCCGGGGCCAGCCCGGCCCCCCCCGTGCCCCAGCGAGGATGAGGAGGGTCCTGAGGGCTCGCAGGGCCGAGCATGAGCAAATCACCCCCCTCCATCGCCCCTTCCTCCACGCGCCACATGCACGGACATGCGGCCACGTGCACGCCGCAGGCTGCAATCCGACGCATGCACACGCATGCACACGCCTGCGCACGCCGGCGCCCCGCTCCCCCCGCACCTGCTCCGCCCTCCGGGCCCTTGCCCCCCTCGCGGCTCTGCATCTGCAGCCAGTCCCAGCAGGTCTCCGAGTAGGAGCGGATCTGCTCCAGCACGTGCAGCACCCGCATCTCCTTCTTGGCCTGGCCCTCGTCGGGCTGCGAGAAGACGATGTTGTGCAGGGCGGCGTTGGCCCGCATGCGGGCGTCCTTGGCGCCGGCGGGGCTCTCGGGGGGCCCCGGCTCCCGGTCCGTGTCGTGCAGGATCTGGATGAGCAGCGGCAGGCAGCCCGACTTGCGCATGGCCAGGCAGCTCTCCTGCGAGCTGGACATGGCCAGCAGCGTGCGGGACATGTCGTCCTTGTCCCGCGTCGCCAGCATGGACAGGAGCCAGAAGACCACCTCCACCTGCGGGCCGGGGAGCCGCGGTTACGCCCGGGGCCGGGCTGCGTCTCGGCTCCGGCGCCCAGCGGGGCCGGCTCCTACCTTGCTGTTGCCCAGGCTGCCGCCCCCGTCTTCGGGGTGGGTCGGGATCTCGAGGCTGCTGTCCTCCTCCATGCCCGGCAGCTTCCCGCAGAGCTGCGGAGGACGGGGCAAGCGGGGCCGCGTTGCAGCACGGCCACCCCCGGCCCCGGATGGCTCGTGGTGGCCACGCCGCGACCCGGAGAGGCCGAGCGCCCCGTGCCCCGCAGCGATGCACGGCACCCCGCCTTCCCCACGCGCCGGGCGCTTTGCACGGCCCAGGCTGTGCCGCTAAATTCTGCGGCATTTCTCAACCGTTGCAACTGCTGCTTTCTTAAATGCCGCAGCCGTATTTTTAAGCTGAAGCCGGGGCTGAGCAGCGAGTGCTGCCACGATAACGTGTGCGGGAGAGGCAGCGCGTGGGTAACGAGCAGGGTGGGAAGCGGGGACCGCGTCAGAGCTCGCGCGGGCGGGCAACCAGGGGTGACAGCAGGGCCGTGCGGGATGTGGGGGTGATGGAGGGGACGTGGGGGTGATGGAGAGGCCATGCAGGA
>PTFA01000256.1:1055119-1090927 GCA_003342895.1 Casuarius casuarius | reverse complement strand
CCCAGCCCAGCATCCGCGCATCCCCCCCCCCCAGCTCGGCAGCCCCCGCCGCCACCGCGGCCCCCCGCCCGGCGCCGCAGCCCCGCTCGCGATGCAGCGCACGTCGGCAGCGCGAGCCGGGAGCCGCCGGCAGGGCTGGGAAGAAAGGAAGAAAGGCGGGGAGGGATAAAAAAAAAGGGCTTGGAAATAAAAATAACGCYGCTGCCAAGCGGCCCCGGCGCAGGTGCCCGGCCGCCGGCCCGGCCCGGTACCTCATCGCCGAAGAAGGTGGAGTGGAGGAAGGAGAGGAGCCAGAGCAGCCCCATGCAGCCCGCATCCTGCACCGCCGCGCAGCCGCTGCGCCGCCTCGCGCGGCCCCTCCTCGCGCCGCTCCCGAGTGGGGTTTTTCCAGCCCAGCCGAGGCCGCAGCCGTTAGATGGCAGCAGCCGGGCCGCAGGCCCCCCCGGGAGCCCCCGCCGCACGCGGCCGTCGCGCCCGGGCTCCCCAAAAGCCTCGCCGCGCCCCGGGGTTTGCGCCCCAAACCCTCGGGGGTTGCAGGATCCAACCCGTCCTAAGCACCAGGCTCGGGGGCTGCGGTTATGCAGCATCGGCGAGCCCAGGCCCCGGCTGGGGGCTCCCCCGGCCCCCCCAGGCGCTGGGCTCGGGGCCCCCGTCCTGTACAAAGTCCCCACGTGCGGCCAGGCTTGTCCCTACCCTGCCCCAGTGGCTTTGCAGGGCCTCCCGGCCCCATCCCCTTCCCCATCCCCGTCCCTGTCCCCATCCCCATCCCCGTCCCTGTCCCCATCCCCGTTGGCGTGCAAAGCCGCAGCACCAGGTACCGGCTGGTACCCACCCGCGGGCGAGCGGGACCCCCGGCAGAGCAAGACCCCCCCGCGCCGGGGACCAGCAGCCCGGGAGCATCCAGCAGGGCCCGGCCGGCTGCAGGCTCTGACCGTGGGGGCCGGGAGGAGGGCGCTGCCGGAGGGGGGGCTGCAAGGGACAGACGGAYGGACAGACATCTCGCTGCTGCATCCAGGGCTCCCCACGGCCCGCAGCGCTGCCCGCACCCCGGATCGCCTCCGCCGGCCGCGACGGGTGCAGGCCGCTCACCCGGCGGTGCCGGGGCACCGGGCCGCAGCCCTCGCCCTGCGCCTGGGCGCGCCGGGGGCCGGGACGYGGGGGACCGAGGCGGACGCTGCTCTGGCAGCAGCTTCCCCAGCACCAGCCAGGTCGCGGGGCTTCAGCCTCGGAGGCTGGCGAGAGGGGACCTTCCCTAAGGACACTCGGACCAGGCTGTGCTGTGACATCTCCCGGGCTCGCGGGGGGCCCAGGCCGCGCTGCCCTTGCTGCCATGGAGCCAGTGAGACCCACCGCCACCGAGGCGCCTTGGGACAGCATCCGCCGGGGAGCCAACGCGGGGGAGAGACCTGCCAGCAGCGGGGGGGTGACAAACCGCCGCTCCCCCGCCGCTGGCGGTCACTCTGCCCGGAGACCGTCCCCGCGCAGCCCTGCCAGCCCCCCGCTGCGGCTGCAGACATTCCCGTGCTCGTTCCCTGGCAGGCGCAGAGGCACCGCTCCGTACCCGGAGCAYGCGCTGCTGCCAGAGGCGCTGCAGCGGCAAACGCCGGTCCCTGCGTGGCCCTTCCCGACGCCGAGGCTGGTGCAAAGCCTCCGCCTGGAACAAAGCCACGGAACCGCTCGGCGCCCTGAGCTTCCTGACAAGCGAATCATTCAGGGCCAGGCGGGAGGAGGGGAAGCGCTCTGAATCCGGGATGCTGCAAGAACAAAGCCCGAGGAGCCGCCTCGGAGCCGCCTCGGAGCCGGGCCACCAAGGCTCCTCGCTGCGGAGCRGCTCCGCGACGCCGCTGCTGACAAAGGCGAAGGAGCGCAGGCGCCAGCGGCAGCGACCGCGAGCCTGGGAGGAGGCCGGCGATGGAGGGGACGACGCGGGCCTGTCTGGCTCCCCTGCGGCGTCGCTGACCRCAGCGCAGGGCCCCCGTTCTCGCGTCCGGGGAGCGGCTGGCGGGGGCTGCCAGGGCCCTGCGTTATTGCTGTTTTTCCTCCGCGCGTGTGGCAGGGAGCCCGCGGCAGCGAGGGCAGAACAGCCCCCAGCCCGACTGCCGCACTCGCGTGCTCCAGCGGCAGCGCCCAGGATGGGCCTTCGCCTTGATCTAAAGACCAGCACGGTCCCAGCCCCAGCGGGGGCGGAGGCGGAGGCCACCACCGCCCCACCAGCAGCCGCCCCACGCCAGGCGGTCACCAGGCCGTCACCGCGGGCGCTGGCAGGAGCTTTCAGCAGCCTCGCCGCAGCCGCCCCCTGCGTTGTGCACACTCAGGCGTTCTGCTTTTGTGAGTGTTTTATTTAGCTACACCCTGGCCTGGGAAAACCTCCTGAACCACCCAGGATCGGCCGCTTCTCCACAAAGAGCTGAAAAGCGGCTGCRGAAAGATCTGCTCCCCTCCCGGGCCGTTCAGGAGACCTCCGCACCCCCCTCCCGCACGGGCAAAGCGGCCACRGCAGAGGCACCAGGTGGTTGCTGGAGTCCCGCAGGGAAACGCTCATCCCAACACCGAGCCTTTGCTAACGGCCTTATCCRGACCTAGTGACTCCGACGTGGCGGACTCCCACCCCTCAACTTGAAATCCCAATTTTCAAGCCACAAAACTRTTACACTGTGGGCATCACCTGATCTGTCCTTTACTGCCTGCACGCAGAAGAGAGGACAAGAGCTGCTGGGGCTGAAGCGTGAGGGACCTGCACCTCAGCAATCCCTTCTACTCGACTCCCAGTTTTTAGTTGTCTTAATGTCTCGGCTAAGGTCATCTTCACATTTGCATCGAGCTTCCTGAAGTGAAGTGATGGTAGCAGACGCTTAAGTGCATTCCCAGGTCTATCCAAGYGTTGCCTGAAGTATCATTAATAAAAGCTAACTGCACAGAGGTGCCATAGAACATGGAATTCCATGAATCTAATAAACCCATTTAAGAAAAGCCTTTACCTTGTATGTTTACCAAAAGGGAGTGCCAAAAAAGGGAAATCATCTTTAGGAAAAGAGCCAATCAAGATCAGAACCAACATGTTTTGCTTGCTGATTTGAGCGACTCTGCCCCAGCTACACCCAACCTCCACCTGAGCTAGGGGCATCCGAGGAATACGAACGGGTATTTCACCAAGACGCAGCTCCAACACAGACCAGAGACAGTTGGGAGAAATTTCTTTATTTACACATAGAAAACATTTCCCAAAACTCTGTTTATTTTAGAGGAATGAACCTGGAAGAGTGGGTGGCACCGATACCAGGGCGACCGTGTTTCACTGGCTTGTAAGTGATGGAAAATTCCCCCAGGTAGTGACCGATCATTTCAGGCTGGAAAAGAAGGGAAAGAGACGTTAGTGACGGTGCCGGGACCGGCTGGGAGGGAGGGAGGGAGGCCGGGAGCAGCCCGGGAACACCGCAAGGATGCAGAACTTGTCTCTCTGTAAAACTATGGCCCCACACAGCTGCATTTGTCAGGAACAGTTATAACCGTGTCTCTGGGCGCTGGCAGAATCCCCAAAGGCAGCCGGTTCCTCCAGCCGTGCCGTAGCGCGGCTAATCTGGGAACACCGCGTACGGAACAGGCTCTGCCGSCGGGGACCGGGCCTCCTGCTGCAGCCGGGGCCTTGGGGCAGCAGCCGCTGCCGCTTCCGTGGGGCCGGAGGGTGTGGGGGGACGCAGAGCGCTCCCGACGCGCAGCGCGCCGCGCCCCCGGGAGGTAGGGAGGGAGGGGACATGCGCCTCGGGGGCCTTCGGCATGTGCTCCGGCTGCTTCAAGTGTCAGGTGCAAGCAGAGCCCTCGGAGAAGGTGCCATTTAATCCAGCGGCAGGACGGGGTCACGCCACCCCGCTCCCCACCGCTGCTGTTATTCCACTCCCGGGAAATCTTAGCGATCCAACTTCAGCCGAAACCCTACTCCCGCGCGAGCGGGCGGCGAGCCGGGGCTCAGTGCGGCGAGCGCACACCCGCCCCGGCTCTCCCCGGGCCCGCCTGACGCGGCAGCGCCTCGGCACGCGCTCACGGTGGCCCAAGGACTCTTAGTTACGTGGAAGCTGYGCTGAAGTTTTTGTTTAAGGCCTGGAATAAACCTCCCTGGCAAAGAGCCCACCTTCAGAAACACAACACCCTTTTACGTATCTGCTACCCAAGCACAAACTTCCACTCCCCCTTCCTCGAACACAGGGCASGATTGCAATCACACGCGGCTAACGAGGCGACGCAGCAGCGCTCGGGATGCCAACGCGCTGCCACAGCTCAGCGCGGAGCAGGAGGACACCGGCAGCAAGCGGCGTCCCGGACCCGCCACCCTCCCAGAGGCCACAGCTCGGCGGGGAGGGGCCGCTGCCCCGCTTGGGGACCCCCCCGCGCTCACCTTGATCTCCACCTGGTTGAAGGTCTTGCCGTTGTACACCCCGACCATGCTGCCCACCATCTCGGGGAGGATGATCATGTCGCGCAGGTGGGTCTTCACCACCTCTGGCTTCTCCATGGGAGGTGCCTCCTTCTTGGCCTTGCGCAGGCGCTTCAGCAAGGAGTGCTGCTTGCGGCGCAGGCCCCGGTTGAGGCGCCGGCGCTGGCGCGCGCTGTACAGCTGCATCAGCTGCTCGCTGGAACAGAGGAAAGCCTCAGCCCCCGGCRCCGCTCACGTGGAATTAACTGGGGACCCCCAGAGCACCGCGTTACCTCCGCAGGGGGCTTCAAGCGATTTCTACCCGCCCAGGCAAGAAACTACAGAATCACCCCAAAACACCCCGCTATTTCCGTTAAGTTTAAGCCCAGCCCGGCCGCCGGGCGAGGCAGGACGGCGCGCAGCAGCCTGCGGCCCCCGCCAGCGGCCCCGTGCGCCGGCTGCGAGCCCCCCCTCTGCCCCGCGGCGGCGGCTCTTACTAGGACATGTCGAGGAGCTGGTCCAGGTCCACCCCGCGGTACGTGAACTTGCGGAAGGTTCGTTTCTTCTTCTGCTCCACCTCCGCCTGCAGCRCGGGGGAAGGAGCGGGGAGGCGTCAGCGGAGCAGAGACCCCCYGCCCGGCCCTTCCCCCGCGGGCGGCGGGCATCGAGCCCCGCCGGGTACCCGAAGCGGCACCGGGCACCCCACGGCGGAGCCCGCCCGGCGGTGCCCCGGCCCCGCGACCCTCCCAGCCCCGGCTCGGGCCGCGCAGCCCCCGGCGCCCCGCCAGGCCCAGCCCTGGGCAGAGCTGGGGGAGGCCCGGCCCCGCTGAGGCCTAGCCCGGCCGGGGCATCCACGGCCCCGGCAGCGGGCCGCCCGCCCGCCGCCATCCAGCCCCGCGGGGAAGCGGCGGCGGCTCGGGCCGCGGGGAGCCGCCGCCGCGGAGGATGGAGGCGGATCAGAGCCACCCGCCCCAGCGCCCACACCCACCATCTTGGCCGCGTCTCCTCGGAAAGGGCGGAGCTCGCGGCGGAAGCGCCGGATCTCGCGAGACCATGAGAACAAGGGGCGGAAGCGGCAGCAAGCCCCGCCCGCCGCAGCCTCGGCGCGGAGTTTCCGCCCTCACTGCCATTTAAAGGGGCCRCTGCCCCTTGGGGCCTGGGCCCGAGCTGGGGTGAAATGGGTGGGTTTAGTGGTGGGAGCAGCATTTCGGCAGGGACGGGAGCTTCCCCAGGGCGCCGGGGCTGCTCGAGGGCGCACGGTAACCGCAGGCACTATGTTATACACCAGTTATGTCAGCCCCGGCAGGGAAAGGCATGTCAGGAGGGGAAGAGCAGGGTGGAAGAGGGCAGAGCCCCAGGACGAAGGGGAGACAGGCAGAAGGTGCAACAGGGGAGGACGGTTCACCAGGAGAAAGCAGCAGGGAAGGGGCAGGTGCAGGGAGCACAGCCGCACCATGGGGCAGAGCAGCCTCCAAGGCTGATCCCCACCAGGGAGCTGACCTGTTTCAGGGCTGGGAGAAGACTAGGCTATTTCCTCATTTAAATGGCTTGTTCCTCCTGGGACCAACTCCTGTCCAAGCCTGACCCTGGGCAATAAGACAAAACGCAAACCTCTTACTTGCGGCCCTGAATTGTCATCGTCCTCAGTTTAATCACAGAGAAGACAAGGAAAGGAGCACAGAAGTGAGAAAGGCTTTGAGGAAGAAAAGCTGCCCAGGAGCAGAAGAGCTGAGCCTGCACAGGTTTCAGGTCTGACCAGCTTCCCATTTTCCAGGGGGTGGCACTGTGAAACTGTTCCTTTTCTGCTGGTCCAAGGTGGGACAGACACGGGACTAGCCCGAAAGTCACTTTCACCACGCAGGTAACCTGGGCTCCAGCCCAGGTGCCCCAGCTGCTCCCAGCACACCCTCAGCCCTCCGACCTAGCAGCACCCTCAATGCCAGTCGCTGAGCCCTGCTCAGACCAAACTCCACATCTCACGACAAGGCAGCAGGCATAATCCTTCAGCCATCAAYGTCCATCTGCCAGTATCTTCTCATATTAGATAGAAATGCTTTTCCAGCTCGGAGAGAACCCCAGATGTTTCAAGCAAGGACAAACATAACACGTGAGGCCCCACATCCTGGTAGTGCTGCGGGGCAGAACAGCAGGAAGGACTACAGTCTTCTGCAGCTGCTCACCTCCAAGCCAGGCTAACCAACCTAGGCTAACCATAGCTAATGCCACAGCAGATACTCAGTGCTCTCACGCAAGATGCTTCTATCCCATCACCAGGACACTGTTCTCTGCTGCAAGCTGCTGAAAAGCCTCTATTCTATTCGCAACCTAAATCATACATGAGCATTAAGCCAAGGTGTGGCAGACAAGTGCTGCCTCATCTCTCAGCACAGGCTGATTCAGTTTGTTACTGGGCAGAGATGCATTTCAAGCAGACCTAATGGTCTACGCTAACCTGGAAAAGCTGGTTCTGTGCAAAAGGCATCATCAGTTTCCAAAGACCTTCCAAAGACCTTCCAATGACAAATTTGACAGCAGGCAGGGTAGCAACTGACTTTAGGTCTGCTTCCATTTTGCATGCCTTTAAAATGCCATGGCTTTGTATTTAAGCCACTGTCCATGGTATATTTCATACAGCAATAAATTAGAAAACAAACCTCAACTAGAAAGTCAAAGCAATCACACCACACTGAAGCAGAGCATGAACTGATAGAAAATTACACCTCCGCAAAGAGAACACGAAATGACTAGCTTCCATTTTGCCATGGAAGCACTGTGTACTTCGCACTCATGTAAATAACTAAACAAGGAGCAGAACCAAAAAGATTCACAGCAAGTGAAACTGGTACGATCCAGACAAATTTGTAACCATGAAAAAACCCACTAATAAGGTTCTTCCGAGAGCAACTTACTGATTTCCACTGCCACACTGATAAATCCTAACAGATCCTCAATTTCAAGTAGCACTGAGTAAATCCACTTTAAAAGATTCTTCTTTTTCCCCTCCATGAACTAAACTTGAAACAATTAGTGGGCTACACATTCCTGTAGAGTTAAGCCCAATTAACAGTGATCCTCAACAGCAAAGAGGACTAATGAGCATTGAGGCATGTCCAGCAGTCCACTGAATTCCCGGGACAATGCTCCTTGGATAAGGGTGCATTCAAAATAACTGCAAAACCAAGTTCAAATCTTTGAAAAAACAAGCCAGTTCTGCAGTCCCTTCTCCACCCATCAAAGAGCAAGTGGCCGCAAATGGCTGGCTGCAGTTCAGCTACAGTTCATCTCCTGTTGACAGCTGTCATTTTGTGGAGTTGCAGCACCAATGACACCAATGCAACAAAGATGCATTTTCACTCCCAAGCGAAGAGCATCTAGACAGTTACCTGAACTAACATTCAGAGAAGAGCTTTCAAGCCTGATTTGTTGCCTTTGACACCAGGGCTTGCCTCAGAATCATGTATAAAGCACAAACACGCAGTATGTTGCTTCCTCCTTGCACCTCTCGCTTTTGAAACAGTGACTGATTTCAGTACATGGTGCCCCTTTATCACATTGGAATGGTTCACTTCTCATGAGTCTAACCCCACATTTAAATACGAGACAAATACTGAAGTGGTATTCCAGAAGACCCCAGGCCAAATAGAGTTATGGACACTAAGCACAGGGTTCAAATCTATACAGCAAGCTGCTTGTAAACCCATGTGTTTTACCCATCTTATGGTAGCCTCAGTCATTAGAGACAATCCCAAAAGAGGAGTTACGCAGCTGAAAGTTTTCTCAACTAGATCACGGATTTGAGGTGGTGAGAATGCACTGTCTTACTGCATCAAGATAAAGAAATTAAGACTGTGACTCTTGGGTAGACACTAATAGATCATTTCAACAGCAAAATTACCTCATTTCAAAGGTGAGGAAAATGGAAAGATGAAGGGCATTTTCCTGGAAGTGAACAAATTCTCCCTTTAGATATTTGTATGTGCTCCTTGTAGCTCACAGGAACGCATTTTTAAGGTGCCTTGAAGATCCAAGGTCAGATGAACAGCAGCGTTCAACCAAAGCCCATCCCCAATATCCACATGCAAACGACCCCGTGCATACAGACCCACCTGCAGTTCTGATGACAGGCCGGCCAACACATTTAGGAGACTCAGTGCAAGTCTCACCAAGTCAAATCCAATCCAGATTATAGCAAACAAAAGCTGTGATGGCTCCTCAGTCTCTATGAAGTGAATTTGACAATGCCATTCCCGACCTTTCATCAGCACAACTTACTCTCTTACGAATAGGCTACAAGTTGAGCGGGCATGAAGAATTACTGACTTAAATCCACAGCTAGTAAGTTAACAGTCCACTGAGGCACAGCATAAGCCTGTATAGAGATGTTATGAGGACATGATTTTCAAGGCTGCCAATTGATTTCTCATGAAAACCAAAATTCAGAAGGAACTTTTTGTAAAAAGAAAAAAAAATGGAGACAGGCTTGTGTTTCTAATCCAAATGTACTTCTCTTTATTCAAACCAGGGGTAATCACTGGTTAGTGCAAAATGCACCTAAACCTTTTGCCTGAGGGAAATCTACATCTTAACAAGGCCTCCGTTAACCCCTAATGAAATCCACAGAGGATTTTAAAGAGTTTGAAGCACAGATCTAACGCTGCACTTCGTAAGTGACTCTGTGCGTCAACAAGTCTGCACCTGCCTTGTTACCAGTTCTATACCATCAGGTAACAAAAGCAAAATACACTCAGTAGATTTCTTTTAACTCCCAGAGTTTCTGAACCATCCGCCCCACCACTAATGTCAGGAGCAAGGGGGTTGCAACTTACCCTCACTTCCAACAGTGCTAACGGAAACCCTGTTTTAAATTAAAAAATAAGCCAGCATACATAGTAGAAAATTTCTCTTAAAAATTTCACAATCTGTAAATGTATATATTTTTTCTTTAAACATAAAAGTTTACAATATACGGTAAAACAAAGGCTCAGGAAAAATAATTTCAAAAAAAAGAAACCTGAAGTTTTGAATTAAAGCTGAAGACATTTTTAAAACCCTGTAGTTTGAACCAGTGACATTTTCTTTATTTGTGCTGATGGGTTAGAGAAAGGAAAATATTTAAAAACTGCAGTCCAAACACCCACAGCTTTGCCTTCAGAAGCCATCTCCCCCACCCCCCAAAAAATGTTGTTAGGTTTTTCTTCCATCAAGTATGTGATTGTCACAAGTTCAGAAGTCTGGGATTCCTGGGTTCAGTTGGTACCAGATAATCCCCATGTGGACAGAATTCCCTGATTGCCAGCACATGCTAGCGCCTGTAGGGGTGAAATCCTTGCACATTATGGTTCTGTCCTCGTCCAAAACCACTTCCTCCTGCAGGTGGGCCACTTGATGGTTGCACCGAGGGGCCTCCATAGGGAGGGGGTTGCTGGCTGGGATCAGAGAAGCCTTGTCCAAAACCACTCAAGTCTTGTCCGTATCCTGGGGAGAAGAGAAAAAAGGCAGCAGAGTAAGCTTCCATTATCATCTACACGCACGCACACACAACAGCAGAGGCGCAAATTCAAAACCCAATGCCACTCCCTCCCCACCATGCACAGCCTTAGGAAAAAACAAACCACCTTGGTCTAACATGTAAAGATAAGCAGCTGTTTTCAGTTCTTGCAGTTATCTACATTCACATATAGAAGAAATAGGTAATAAACAGAAGTACTGAACAAGTATAAAGAATGGTAGTTTTCACTTCTGATAACATCTTACCCAGGCTGGTAGTTAAACTATCATATTACTGCTGTTCAGATGCTTACATAAAGTGGTTTGCTGGTTATCTGTCAATCCACTCCAAATAGCAGGTTTTTCTGCTAAAAACTAGCACTGGCAGTTTCGGCAGAGATGAAGATGTAACACAGATGTCTTTCTGAAAATCTCATGGCTACTAAAACTGTAGCATCTCAGACTAACTGAACAGAGTTATTAGACTCCGACTTTCTACCGTCAATTTCACCATCTTCCCTGGGAAGCCAAAAACTCCCTTTGCTGAAGAGACACACTGGAGAAGGCACTCTTAAACTCCCTTTTAAAAGAAGTACTGCTTCCTGAATATATATTTTAGTTAACTAGTCAGCCTCTCTTTCAAGAGAGACTCAATTCCCAGAATCTGAACTGAAATATGATGGGGGTAGAATTGGTAGAGCAGAATCCAGAAGGCTGTGAATATTGCATCCATTATATACTTTATAATGGAACCTTTGATCCAAAGTTGTCATTAAAAAAAACCAATGTCCTTCCCCTGAAACTTATTACATAGAACAGGCTGAAGTATATTTGTGGCAAGTTCAAAGAAACTCCATGTCAAAACCTGACCCCTCTATTGCTACTGCAGAAAGTGGCCAATACTTCTAACCTAGCAAAAGATAAACAACAATAAATAAGCAGCTGTATTGCCATTCTCCCAGATGTCCACTACCATGATGAAGTGCATCAGGCTTCTGTCAGTTTTAAATCTGAAAGGGAACCATATCTCAAAGTTTATGCTAATGTATGCTATAAATCAACAATTCTCTCATTCTCCTCCCTCTACAGAATCAGAAGACTTCTACTCTCCTGTCAAACTGTCCTTCTGCCTATTCAGTGAGGCTGTGACCATCATTCTGCAACACAATCCATATCAAAGATCAGATTTAGAATAGCTTTAGAGTAACAATTGGGGGACAGGAAAAAAGGACGAAGATGAAAGACTTGCTGGAATTCTTGCTGCCAATATGAAAAACAACTAGACGTGCATTAAAAACATTGAGAAATTAAGAAACTTAATAAAACCACCTTTAATTAAATACAACTCTTAATCATAATAGTGGCATCAGTGCAGGCTGCTTCTATAAAAGATGGTATTAAGAATCCTAATTACTAAGTACATTTCTGCAGTTCTGCTTCTCTCTGTGCAGGCTTAAGCAGGTTTAACTGTCTTAATCCAAAATAAAGTCTCTTAGCATGTCTTCAGTATTTCAATTTCAAGCTCTGCCTGTCTCTCAGGACTTGCTACCACTAATGAGCCTTAAAGCACATCTATCACAGGCTTCTTCTATTAGCTGAAAATGCTAATCCAGTCATTTTTTCATACAAAGATAAGGAAGCAACCAAAAATACAATTTACTTCTATAGCAAGGAGTGAGGCTCGGAGTGAAGAGAAAAATCAAGTTATTCTCACTGTACACTATAGTGCTATGGCATATAGTAGTAGAAACCAGAGCTTTCAATTTGCTTATCACAAAGGAAGCCTATGGCATAAATCTGTACAAGTAGATTTAAGTATGTATTCTCTTACTCTGTTTCCGTAATTCCTCTTACAGCCCTTACATTGCACCAGCACTTCCCACGGTGAAACACAGTTCACCTGCTGTCAGAGCACTCTACTTTCTAAATAAGCTGTGCCAACCATTACAGTTACACTTTATTGTTTATGGAAACTGAATTTGATTACACAAGATAAAACCTTGCTAATGCAACAACTTAGAAAGTAAACAGCAGCGTCATTTATATTTTAGTCATAAGTTTTCACTTCAGCCAGCTAACGAATATATAGAACTATATTGCCCTTACCGGCAAAAGTAAACATTTTTGAGCCACATTACTTCCCCCCACCCTCTTAAAAGAAGAGACCCTGCAAGAAACAAAAGTTAATTTCCCAAATGCAGATATATCAAGAGCATTGGTTGTAAATAGGCACCACCTACCTAGATCTCTCACTGCTCAGCCTGACCATAAGAGTGTAAACAAAGTATTGGCGCGTAGCCTGAAGGGTCTTGAGAATAGGTACCCAGCCCTAGTAAGAAATGAGGAGACCAGGGTGACGAACCCCAAGAGAGCCCTGTACAGAGATAATTTTTTAGGGTGAGGGAGACACACCCATGTTAGTGTTTAATTTACTAGTGTTTACATTCATCCTAGCTGTAAACATAGCAGCATTTAAGATGCTGTCAAGCCAGGACAAATCTGAAAATGCCACAACGATTAGATAACTCAGTGCCTGTTTAAAGTCTAAGTTTTATGCATTTATGTAAATACATGCAGATGAGCTAGACTGCCATTTCTACAGCAATGCTGCTAACTAATTTGCAAACACATGAAGTGCTGAAGCTTTTAAAAAAAGTTTAAAAGATTTTACACGTAGCTGTATAAACATGTTGACAATTCTGTTGCAATATGGAATATTAAATACCCCTATCCCTGTTAGCGCTCTTGTTTATACGCAGTTTTCAGGCTAGGAAAGCACTCCTGAAGTGAGAGACTAACTCCATTTACAGTATTAACAACTGACCTTCTCAACCTTCTCCTTCAAAATGCAGTACTACATACCTCTTCCTCCCCTCCCCACCCAGTACTAAGGGTGTAACTAAAAACACTTGAAATATTTCACTGGGAAATACGGTTTCTAAAATACACAAAAGGCAAGTGGTACTACACACGCCATATACTGGAACCCAACAATTTTTTACAATGTCGGAAAACGGATCCTTTCTAAACTTCAGTCACATCCAGAATCTTGGCTACCTGCTGAGTATAAACAATTGTGTACGGGTTCGTATTTTATTTATAGGGTCCACCCTCCTTCAAAAAAAAAGTCTGCAGAGAGACATGTTCCGGCAAAACAAGAAAAACTTCTTCTCGAGTCACAATGGCAAAACTTTCTATGACAGCAACTGCGTTTATAACATAACCAAGTTTAAAAACATTTCAAATCCATCAACATAAGAACATACACTTGCTTTATAAATACATCTGAAAAGTTAATCTTTCTTTAAAGTCTTCTATTTTACGTTTTTTAGAACTATGAATAATATCTATTCAAATAACTTTATGAAGTGTTCAGTTCATAACGGTTTCTGCAGGCACTTTAAATGAAACAGTAAGGCATGCACTAACATAACTGGAGAACTCATTCAGGTGCAGGAACAGTAGTCTTAAACCATGGGCCTACTGCATGCTAGAAGTTGACCATAAAAATGACCAATTACAATGCCTTCAAAAAAGGGAGTATACCACAAAACAGCTATTTGGACAACACTGCTTAAAGGAGGACTCAGGGGAAGAGCAAGATGAGAACTCCCAATTTTTATAGAGAGGAAGCAGAAATTTTAGTCAGGAGCACAAACACCTGTCTTGTAACTTTTTTTTTTTCAGTACAGTCTGCCTAGCTTAAAACATACTACATCGATGTCTTCTATCAGCTATCTGAAACAGCACAATTATGTACTGCCTAAACATTATATACTTCTGACAAAACTACAACTTGAAGTACAGGTAAGCAAGAGGGGGCAAGGGAGGAAAAAGCATGCAGCTTGGATTCTTACCAGTTTTTACAGTTATCCTGTACTGCTTTCCTCTCAATGAATTCTATTCTACTCTTCCAAATTTATTCTCCAATCTGTACAAACTCAGTTAAATGAAAAAATTGACTACTAGCTCCATGAAGCTATTACAGAAAATAGTTTTAAGTATAGATTCAGGGAGAGTGCAAATCAGTGACTTATCCTACCACTGCACAAGTCTCTGAAGACCTTTTCACAGGAAACAAGCAATGCCTTTAGTTAAGGAAATACCCTCTGGCCAGAATACTGCATGATTTAAGGATCAGTTGAGAGCTGGTGGCCAGCATTCTCATATAAATGCCTTCAGTGTTAGTAAACTGTTTCTAAACACTGACTTTTTACCCAAGTATTATGATAAAAGAAAGGCAGAAAGGGGAGAGGGATCAAGCTGAGTTCATTTTACATGCAGTTACTTACCAAACTGACTATAAGGGAATTCTGGCTGAGCAGTTGGGGGTTTGCTCATGTCCTGAGTTGCCTGAGATGGTGGTGGTGGTGGAGGAAAAGCTAGTGGTGTTGCCCCTGGAGTGGCAGGTGGAGGGGGTACTCCAGGTGGGGCAAACTGGTCAGGTGGAGGAGGTGGAGCACCATAACCAAAACCTGAAGCAGGAGAAAACAGAATGTGATAAAGTAGCACTAGGCACCAGATTTTGTGCATGTGTGAGAGACGGACACACATGACGAGGAATCCACAGAGATCCAAGATCTTGGCCTGGGCAGCAAGAGGAGATATCCTGAACGAAAGGTTTCATTACAGCAGAACAAGCAACTCTTGATAGCTTGGTGATATTTTCTGCTTTCTGTTTTAAACCAGGTTTGTGACTAGCCTTTTCAAAAGACAGCCTGAGGGGATAGGTGCTCAAATCCTATTTACATTTCCAATGCCAGTCGCGACCTTAATTCCTTAAGCTTCTCTGAAAATCCCAGTCTGTGTCTAGCCCAGGTCACTATGCAAGAATCTCAACTTCTCTCACAGATGTCACAATAGGAGTACACAATCAATCTAAATTCTTTTAGCAATGCAGATTTAAAACTAGAGAGCATAACATAAATTATTATTACATCCAAGAAAAAAAGTAACCCAAGTAACTGACAAAAACACTGATATTTGGTTATAGCTCAGAATACCCAATCTAGCCAAAGCATCTAAGGGTAGATAAAACAGAGGAAAAAGTTCAGCCGAGAGAAAGATGAGCAAAGGACAAACTGAATTCAGCGATGGAGTGTACTCAAACTCCTGACAGTCACTTACTAAACGGTGGAGGGGTGCCATAGCCCTGTGGAAATCCTTGCGGAGGTGGGAATCCTCCAGGAGGTGTAGAGACTATGTATGAGGTAAATGGTGGTGGTGGTGGAGGAGCTCCTCTTCCTGGAGGAGGTGGTCCATATCCACCTAAAATATTAAGAGAAACCAAGAGAAACCAAGGATCAAAGCTGCTTAATAACAAAAAGTTGTTAAGTCAGCATTCTCCAGATGAGGTAAAGCTGTCTGGTGAATTTCAGACACAGTCTGGGCCTTCTACAAATTCTTACTTTGTGAAATACTTGTCTTCTGAGTATCCCTACTGTAAATAATTTCAGTTTAGAACATAATTCCTGGATACCAAATTAACACAGCTGGCAACAATGGGATGTATTTCAGCTCCCACTACTGATTTGTTAAGAAAAAACTGTCTTTTCCTTACACTTTCAGCACAAATCACAGAAATCCACAAATCACTATGAATTCTTAAAGGAATTGCACCCTCACTCAGTAGGATTATTTTGTCTACTAAACCAGTCCTGCATAGCCTACTTACCAATTGCCTGTCCAGCTGGCACCCACATCCCTAAAACAAAACAAAAAATTGATTTATACATGAATCAGGAATGGTTTAGCAAAAGCTGAGCTCGCTCTGGGCAGAGGAATAGACTGGATAGCCTCCCAGTGTCCCTTACAGATTTATTTTTTATGGTCTCAGAAATGGTGTGTATGCAATTCTGAAAAGACTCTTAATCATTCAACAAATAATGCATAAAACACACATCAATCCCCAAACTCAAATCAGATTCAGTGTTCAAGAACTGAGAGCACACCACATGCAAAAAAACTGTAACATAAAAAATACCAAAAGACTAAGAATTGCAACAGGCTACACATCCAAAGCATTTTTAATACATTATCAGCTTTATCATTCAGTTATTTTTGAAGTTTTGAACCATAAACATCTCCTTTTGTATTTGTTGCATTAAGATAGATAAATGCATTTAAGTTTTACATTAATCTTTCCCATAGATTGGATATCATTTTCTCTACAAATAACCACACTGAAAAAAATCTAGTTTCTCAATTTGTGCAGTTGCAGATTAGCACATCGTGCAGAATGTCAAAGCCTCAGCTGCAGCTTCCAAGTTAATAAGCACCATGGGGAAACAAGCAAGCCCTCTGTTGGGGTATCATCTGTTATAGCAATGGATGAAGCAGTGACACTCCCTTTCCCCCCCAAGGGTGAAAATTTCTCACATATCAGCGCAAGCAAGTTCTATTCTGTCAAATATAACTCATTTTACCACCTTATTTCTCCATAAGTTACCAAAACAGTCTTTGGGTGAACTCAGCATATTTATCCCGTCTTCAAAATCTTGGGGGAGGAGGGGGGGTGTCTATGGCAATCAAAACCAAAACAAGCAGCTGCTCCTTTCAGCCCTGAAGGGTTCAAGCTAAATCAAGAAAATTATATGCAGTAAGTGCTCCCCTGCACCACTGCTAGCCCCATAGCTGCTTGTTATTTTTCCAGGCTACATTAAGCAATAAAATTCAAAGACAAGACTTCAATTCTTCTCTCATCCTTTTCAAATTTTACTTATCCTCCGAAACTCGCTTCAAACCTCATCACTGAAACCCCACACTTCATTAAAAAAATAATAATTACAGTCCCAGGAGGGTCACTTTCCCACAGCTGCAGAGTCACAGCTTTCTCAACACCTTTTCCATATTACTGAAAAACATGTGGATTACATTTGGGGAAGGCAGAACCAAACGGAACAGGTAAAGCACTTTCTGGGACACTTGCTAGACTCAGCACAACCCACTGACTTCTGCCCTGTGTGACAAAATTTTGGGGGGAAAAAAAGTGAAGGAACAATCTCAGCAGACCTTGGAAGGACTGATGCACAGAATTTTAGTGCTGCTATCAGTAATCCATCACAGAGATGGCATTGATAAAATTGGAGATACTATCATTTGCTAGTAAAACCAAATTATCGTTAGGTTTTAAAGGCACGAATCTCTTAGGACAACGGTACAGAGATGCCTAAAGAAAGTACCTTGAGGGCCATATCCTTGCTGCCAGGTAGGTGGGGGCTGACCTGCCCAGCCATTGGCAGCACTTGGCATGATCCTGCTTCCCCACTGACTGGCACCTGGTGGCCCTGGAGTTTGGCTTTTGCTATCACGAGGTTCTGCACGTTTCACCTCCACCTAAACAAACAGAGTCACCATTTAGGAGAAATGGCGTAGGTTAATATACCCCCCTTCCCTTCACACACACCCTTAATTACACTTAAGACTACACTTAGCATCTTATGACTTATGTCTAAGTACTTAATAATTAAACTTAAGGCCAGTAATTTAAAATGTTTCTCAGGTACAATATATATGATGGTAAGACATTACAAGTCCTACTACTGAGGTATTTCAAACAAAACACATCCTACAAATCATTCATGTTCCATCATAGTACAGTATTCATTTGCTTTAATCTTAAAACAGCAGTACCCTCTTACAACGGCTCTTCACTTAAAAAAAGGAAAAAGCATAATCTTTTAAATTATTTGTAGACTATTTTAACATTTAAGGCAGGAATTGCAAAGATGACATTTTCCATAAAAAGAACTTCTGGGTAAAGAGCACGCTCTGAAAAAGGGTACTAATGCTTTAACCATTCAAAAGATGTTTGGGGTTCATTTGAAAGTTACAGTTTAAACCCACCCCATCTAACTACAATTTCAGTTCTGCTCATACCTGAGAAACACACATTTATTTGTTTTTTTTCTTTTTTTCTTTTACTTAGATTTTATTTAAATGTCTAATGGAAGATAAAGACTTACCTTCCCCAGGCTAACGCTTAAAGAATCTCAATTAACTCAAACAATGTCAGAGGGAATGGATGTGATAAGAGAATCTTACATTACATCTAACAAAAAAGTAAACAAACATGCAAGTAATAAAAATGGACAGTTGAGTCAATAAGAAGCAAATCTTCATACTGTGTTAAGTCAGTGACAAAAGCCCTCCTGTTTTTAAAATTAGTAAGCCACAGTGCTTAACTTATTTTATTCAAAGATAAAATGTCCTAGTGTTCCAAGCCATCGAGTAAGTGCATTTGACCTACTTAAAATAAGCTGCACATTCAATATAAACCTCTCAAAAAAATCCAGTTTCTGATTTAATGAAACACTCTCAGCACTCATGCATGCTGAATTAAAGTCTTTTTTATTTTATGATTAATTTTAATGGGTGCCAGAGTACAAAGAAAATAAATCTCAGTCATCAATGGGCCTGAGTGGTATGGAAAAATAAAGTATTCAGAATTCTTCCTGCCATGTCTTAAAAACCATTCATGTCAGAGAACAAACAGGAAATAGGCACAAGGCAAGGACAAAGCCCCCCACCCCCACCCTGCTGCAGATGCCCCAAGGACATTATACATGACAGTAACCAAATCTCTGTCAGCTGAAGGCCCTTCTAGAGAGGAACCAAGGGAATTTTTCAAAGGACTCAAATTAATGAGTCTTAACACATTTGCCTTGAGGGAATTCAGTTATTGCTTACAAAAGCAGAGTCCTCCTTGCAATTTTAATTTTTTTTTTTTCCTTTTAACAACATACGGATTCATTTCAGCAATACCTTTTTAATTACCAAAAAGAAAGAGATAGCATTTTTAAAGTAGACAGTATTAGTCAATGAAGAGAGTGGAATCAGAAGTTCATTAATCTACATGGAAGAATTCCATTAATTTTTCAGTGCACATTTGGAAGTGGTGAACTGCCAAACTGAAGACTAGAAAATCCTTGTGCAATATTTGTAGCATTGAGGCTAAAATTCTACACTTGCCTAAAATCCAGTTTACGCCAAAAAAATGAGACGTTCTCCATTACTCCTGTCTGAGAAAACACTGCATATTTCTGCTTTTTGTCATTAAAAGGAAGAATAAAAGCAACAAAAAAACCTGTATCACTTTGGTGCTGAGATTGTTTGGGAAACACTGGAGAACTCTGAAGCAGCACTGATACATTCTGAGAATTGGCAGCTTAAGAGGTGACATTTTGAAGGCTTACAAAGAGGTCTCCACACTTTCCCAGAACCATTACAGTAAATATATTGTCCTTTCTGCCTGTGTATTTTTAGCATGCTTTCTGGTATGATTCTCATTTAAGTGGTTCTTGTAAGTTTAAGGAAATTTCAAGAAAAGATCAGAGAGTGTACACAAGATATATTCATACACATACAAATGTAAATTTACTCTTGTCAGTACCTCTACGCACAAATGGGAGTGCTCTGCTGCTCACAAGAGGAAAACACTAGTAACCAAGAACACACACTATTGTTCTTGATTACATAAGCACACTGCTTCCTTTGCTTTATTCCCATTTACGAAGAAATCAGCCCACCCCTCAACCCCGAGACATGTTCATAGGAATAAAAAGCATTGTTTTGAATAATTAACCATACAAATTGCATTGATATGCAAGAACATTTCATCTGCCAGCTAAAGAAATGCTTATGAAATACCAAAATATAAAGACTTTAGCAGACAATGCAAAATTTTACATTGCAAGAATTAAAAAAAGACAGTATTCTTGGGTTTCCTTGAAATATCTTCAACTCTAAGTTTAACATTTTTAATGCTTATTTTACAAATTCTGGATAAGCTGTAAAGCTACAAGGACTTAAATTTTACCAGAATTTCCTGTGGTTAATTTTTCTTTCAGAAGTTATGATTTTCCCTATATAAAACTTGTGTTCTCCAACAATTTACTTTTGCTTTTATTTTTTCCACAGGTATAAACACGTTCCTTGCTGAGTAACATCAAAGCAAGCATAAATTCCTCCCTATCAAACATCCATTTGCTGACAACACAGTATGAAGATGAAACAACCAGAGGTCACTTAACTGTATCGTGGTTAAATACTATATAGAATACGTGGGTTTGTATCAAAGTTTCACAGTAAGTGACCCAATTTTTTTTTTTAAAAACCAATCCTTCATGATGTTTTTTTCTTTTTAAGTATAAGATTATGTAAGTAGATTGTCTCAAATAGCCTCGAAATTTGAATATCAAATACACATCTGAAGGAGTGGTATCTTAAACCAAGCCTTAAACAACTCAGATTTCACTGGGATTCCGAGTTTCAAACAGCTGGGAACAACAACTAACTTCTATCCTCGCACTTAAGCACATGGCAGTGCTCAAAACATGAGTAAGTTATGCTCAATCAGAGCAACCCCCAGGTCTGTAGCACAAGGCCTCCCCAAGTTGTTAGGGAAAAAAAACAAAAACAAAAACCAAACAAAACCAAAAACCTACCAGCCTGAGCTTTCAGGCTTCCAAGATCTAGGTCCCTTCTATGGGCTAAGGCACAAGCTAACTGCTTCTCTCACCTGTTTTAGGCAAACTCAGAAGACTTTCCCCATCTTCACAGGCAAAGCCTTGAATTTGGATTTTCACTCTCTCCTGCTTAACTAAAACTTTGTTCACCAGTGAAATTGCCAGTTGCCCAAGACTTGGTTCTTTCTTAAGGTAAAATAAAACTACAACTACACACTTTTTTGCCCATGATGTCGTGAAAATGCATGTTGACAGCCTGGTCCACTGATTGTTCGTCCTCGAAAGTAATAAATCCAAAACCTAGCCAACGACGAAGAGTGAATCAAGGTAGCAGGGTGTTGTGACACAAAACAGGATGATGAACAGTATTAGGGGCGGACCAAGGGTTCAAGCAGGGGTTTCAGATAACCAAGACTTGTGTTAAATTTTCAAAAAAAAAGTCAGTCTGAGAAAATTTTAATGGATACTTTCTGTAATTAGGCAAATAATGCCCCATTTTGGTTTCACACATGCAACCTACAAACTGAGCTAGTTAACTATTTTTTAGCTTGATTTTATTCCTATCTCACATAATAGGAGATGGAAAAAAATGCTAGTATAGTCCTAAGTGCAACTGTGCCACATGATTAGGTAAACGAGGTATTTGTGGACAGCAGATTAAAGTCAAGCAACTTTGCTGCTCCTGTCTTTGATTTAGAATTAGGATATCAAGGAAAACCTATTCTATCCCTGTTACCCAAAGCTGCAAAGCAACTTCCTCCCATCCCTCAACCCACTCTTTCAATTAGGGAATATTGCCTTGGAAAATAAGAGTTATTTTTGAAATGGAGCTGTTAAAGCATGAAAAATTTTACCACTCCATGGATGAATGAGAAGCTTCAGAAACTAACAGCCTAGATCAGAGGTTCTCAAGTTTTTCACATCTTAATAGAGAAAGCACTTAAGGAAGGACACTACTCCTTCCAAACACGGCATCCTCTGGCAAATAAAGAAGCATTGCTTATATAGAACACAATACTTACTGTTATGTCTCTCAATCTAGTTTATTTCTCATCCCCTCTTGCTGCTTTTCTCTTCAATACATATGCATACTTTCCAGCCCCTCTTTTTGCCCAAAACATTGCTATGAACTGCTCCAGATCCCCAAGGGTTTTTCATTCCCTTGTCATTTACGAGTAGCCCCAATGATGGCAACTCAGCTGGTTCCTATCTCCAAGTGGCTTTTTACAAGACAATGGGGGAGGGGGGTGCAATGCCTGCAGAGGATGCTGGAAATAAGGCAAAGCCACATGACTAGATCACTTTCTGCAGTCACACTTTGAGAACCACTGCGTTAGGTTGTAGCTGCTGATACTGCCGAGAGAGTGGCAAAATAGTGGTTAATTTCACAGAACACTGAGGCTGGTTCATGCCATCAACCACTCATCGCTGGTGTAATAACCAAATCCCAGGAAAGGTAGGAATACATGCAGTACATAAATTGTGCCATTCTCTAGATTAGCTAAGGGTAGAGCAATAAAATTAGAAAGAAAAAAAGAGGTGCGGCATCAAAAGCATATGGAACATGGATGCATTTCTGCTTTTCTGAAACCCAAGATTTCCCCCTTGGTTTGCATTTTGCTTTGCAGCTAGTGCTGACAGCAGCCATATATTGCTCTAAAGCGTTAAACAGAAATACAGTATCTATAACAGTTAGTGTCTCTCTAAGCTTATCCAACTGGGTTGGGTAAGCCCAAAGAGGCCTATTGTAGAGAAGGTTTATATATAAAAAATACACAAAGATACAGGCCAAAATAGATTCCAGCAGGTCAAATTCTGCTGTCAGCAACAAGAGCAAAAGACATCACTAAAATAAAATAAAAAGGAAAAAACTTAGCATTTCCCACACACAAGAGACTGGCAGTATAAACGAAGTTTTGTTGATCTGTGATGAAAGCAGCCTCACAACTGAGGGCAGCATTTCATCACAATATATTTGTCTGAGGTTAACTAGAATTCTAAGTATTAGAGCAAAAAGAAAAGTATTAATATTAAAAACACACGTTTAGTATTACAGCATTCTATCTAAAAAGGCATGGGCAAGAAAACTGATGGATCTCATCTACACATGAAGGTTGCTCCTTTAGCTTTTTGCAGAGAAAATTCAAGGAGGGGAGTAGAATGAGGTATTGGGATGTGGTTCAGTAAGGGAGAAGGGAGGAGAAGAGGTCATTGAGGAAGCCAGTAAAGAAAAAAGCATAAAAACGGGCCAAACACCACAAGATAAGGAGCAGTGAAGAAATCAGAATACAATACACAGTAGAATTCCAGGAATGTGAAGTTTGACAAAATTTAAATACTGTAAAAGTGACAAAGTATATCGTCCAGTAGCTTTATTTTTTGAAGGCCAGGACTTTACCGAAGGCTAGAGTAACAAACTGCATTTAGAAAGAATCCAAGGGGACTAGAGAATAGAACAATGAAACTGGATTGGAGCTAAAAGGAGGAACAGAACACAGTAAGAACCTGTAAATTACTTCGCTGTTGTTGGTTTAGACAAGAATAGAAAACATGAAAAGCAAAGACTGCAACAAACAAAGCTAGTATTTCTTTTAAGGTGCAACAAGTTTGGCTGCACTTTCACTTGGACTCAGAAAAGACAAGGTTTGGGTACTGAAGATACAAGATCACCTCAAGCGTATCACTGTAGCTCTGACACTAGCAGAGGATCTGGTTCCCAGTGTCCTGGTAAGCAGCCAAGGGGAGAAGAAGAATGCTACCAGGGATTAGTGACAGGGCTAATTTTGCCCTCCTCCTATCAGCAAACTAGTAAAACAACTTGCAGTAAATCTGTTCAAAATGTAAGTATGGTAAAGTTAACAGAAGAAGGCAAAAATCAGAATGATGTGAGTGGAAAATGGCAGTGAAGTGGCCTTTTAAAATTTAAAATGTAGTCTTTGAAGGCATCACGTTCAAAGGACAAGTGTACAGACTGAATAGCATTCCACATATAACAGAATGCAGAGCAGAAAGAGAAGGCAAGATGAAATGTGTTCTGGGATGCACAAACTGGAGTACTGAGTATAAACTGAGAAGTTTTTCCCAGCTTTCTCCGAGAGATTAGCAAAACCATTTTTGGAGATGATGGCTAGTTACCACATGATGAAAAGGAATCTAATAGAACAAAAATGAAAGAACAGGATTCAAGATCACTGTTTAAGAAGTCAGAGGAATAAAAGGAGAATATTCTGCAGTACGTTGCACACTTCAATGACTGAAGACAGACAGGTTTTCAAATCTGAAGACATCTGTCATTTCTGCTTTAAACTATAATTTTGTGAGTGGACCAGAAGCCTTCTAGTGTATGTATATATTTTTAGTATAGCTTTAAGCAGGAGAAGCCATTAATCCAGACCAGGCGTGATGTTTTAGTACCTTTTGCTCAGAGGCTGCAAGGCTGGGGTAAGTATTACAAAGATACAGATGATGCAATAATTACTGAAATATTTCAAAACCTCAGCCACAAATTATATTCAGATGCACTTATCTTGGTCTCCACTGCCTCCCCTATTTAAAATGAGATGCTCTAGAACATTTAAACGGATGAATTTATGTTCTGCTTAAACAGAAGATATCTGTTGAAAGAGGATTAAGATAGCTAAGGCAAGAAAACAAAAAACAAATATATTGAAACTTCGTTTACACTCCAATAAAAGACAAAGCCCGTCCCTCCTCTGACTGTGGAACTGGCCTGTACCTCTGTGATAAATTATCACCTAGAGAGAAGAAATCTAAAGAGATATCGTTAATCACAGTCAAACAATTCACAAAGAGAAAAGAAAAGAAAAAGAAAAAAAAAAAACTTACTTAACATTACCATACTTTACTATGAAACACTTAAATATGTCACTAAGGATGTATGTCTAAATTAAAAATAAAACTAAGACTTAACAGCTTAATAAATATGAAGTGAAGAATATATTCTTAATAATGAGTCAGAGGAGAAATGAAAGTTCAGATGGCAAACTATTCTCTAGCATGTAGAACATGCTACAAGGTGGTCAGTGCAACTAAGCTTCATGTACTTTTAAAAATATTGCCTCTTAATTGTCAAACAGATGACTGATGCAATGAAAGGTGGATGACATGAAACTTGCTTCATATTTTGACCAAAGGTTACAGACCTGATTAAATAGCCTAGTGAAACTCCCAGCTATTTTTTTTCCCCCTTTAAAAAAAAAAAAGCAGCCTAGCATACAGGCACTACATGCCTCATTCAAAATATACATTTCAAAAGCAATTTTATGTGATTTTAAGAAGTGCTTTTCTTGAATTTCAAGCGAAGCCATTTAACCAAAACAAAAAGCATTATGGATGGATTCTGTTCTAATCTTATGTTCAGTAGTCATCTGAACTGGAACACCACCACCCCCCATGCAATTACAGACATCAACATACCTTTCACATGGAACAGGAGGAAAGGCAGTTTGCTGATTTCCCCCTCCCCAACAGTACCTTAAACCACAGGAGTGGCTCAAGTATCAGATTTCATTCAACTAAGAACCAGCAAAGAAACAAAAATGAATATGAAACATCTGACTTTAAATGCACAGATACCAACTGAAGCTGTAGATGAAGAGTCTATACTTAAAGTGGTATTTGCCCAGTGAAATATTCTTTTTCCTGAGGCAACACAGAAAAAAAAAAAATCTACCTTTTCTGATGGTGTGAAATAGTTTGCCATCTGACTATAGGAGAGTATGAAGAAATTTCAAGGACAAACTAGATCAGCCTTTACCTCGGGGCCTCTGTTTCTCTGCATCATAGATCATTACAACTTCAGTGACCTGGAAGAGAGAAGAGAAATTCTAACTAACTATGCTACCAGGGGAGTGTTACAAGCAGTTACTACAGGCTGGTTTCCCACACTCTATCCACAAAGTGTAATTAAATGCTTGATGTAGCCATCAATACCAGTCTGTCATAGCACCGTGCAAATAAGTTGGAAATATTGCTCTCCGAGTTCATCTGTTCTAAAAAGCCCCAAACACTGCTATATTTTTGCTTTTTTAAGGTCTCATCACACTTCAGATTTTAATCTAGCATTAAAGTTGTTAAACTGTTTATACTCACACTATAGCCCATAGAAAACTCCGAAGGTATGTTATTCAACACACCATTCATCAGTATAACTTCTTTTTCCACTTTCGTACATTTTTACCCTCACCCTGAAAAGCAGCTTTTACTACAAAGCACATTAAAAAATTTGCCCAGCTTTTCTGAATTGCTTACTTGCATACCAGCATGGGGCAGAGTACCAATTAGAAACTGATGCCTTACAACATTTTTTGTAATGCTATTTAAGCTACAGATGACCAATATCAGCATGTATTTAACTACATTAAAGAACTACAAACACAAAAAATGGGAACTGCAAGTTTTTCAAGGACTTAGTCCAACTCAAGGCTCAAACAACTACTTTACATGACAAACGGCCCATAAAACACAAGTTTTAGGTCAAAAATGAGCAAGTATCCAATACAGAGAGACACAGGGAACAGGTGCACAGCAGATCGATACTTCAGTGATGGACGCTTGAACCTGTCTCTTCAGTGGGCTCTCAAGCCAACAGACTTCTTGATTCATGAGCAAGGGTCTACTCTCCAAGACAGAGACAAAAGCACGAGCAGTGCAAGAGGAAGGCTTCCCAAAAGCGTCCCCCACAAACTTAAGTGTCAATAGTAACTCAAAAAAATCTGAAGAGTTATCATGCAAAATTCAAGCAGAATGCATGGAGTCCCCACTCTGCACTGAATGCAAAGCCTAGGACAACTGTGCCCTACTGATAAGACCGCTCTATTTTGCGATTTATAAAAAAAACTATTAGCATTTAAAAGATATTCCAGGGATGCACAACAAGTGCAGTTAGCTAGTTCTGTATTGTCTTGTGTCTAATATTTAACAAAACTGCTTATTTCTCAAAAATGTTTTCAGAATAAGTATGAGCTATAATGTAAACAAAAACAGAGATGCAGCGTTTATTTCAAAGGCAATCTTAAAATAGCTCAAAGGCCTTTAAAGTTTACAGATGCAGAAAAGGTGTCATAAAATGCATATGATCTCGTAGAATCATATCTTCACCTTAAAGTCAATTTCTCTTTGAATGCTTTTATATGAATCCCCTGAATTACCTTAAAATCTGATGCAAATCCATGTTTTACTGACACCTAAAAATCATACTTTTCAAGTTCTTACACCACACATACTCACTTGAATAGATTCTACTGGATGCTAATGACTGAGATTTATCCCCATTTGGGGCTTAACTGGGTTGTTAAGCCATGTGGCAGTGCTAGACTTCTCCCCCACAGGCTGTTCTGTTTGGATCCCCTTCCTCACATAGGTCTTATTTACCAAACAATTTCCATCTCTAAGAATCAGAACCTGCTTTTGTCTCTTCACTCTGTGGCCACAAAACATCTAAGATCTCCTACTTCTTCAGAGAGACTGGAATGAACACAACTCATTAAGAATACATTGACTTCCCAATTTCTATACTATTGTTAAAAGTTCTACTACTTACTTTTAAAGGCACTTACACTTAATGGCTGTTGCCTTCTATAATTGGTGGAACTTAACCCTGTATCTCCCAAGCCATCCAGAGGTCAGAATTGGAAAGCCATAAGTCTGTGAGGAAGAGCCTTTAGAAATTATGCTCCACAACTGTGGAACATGCTCCCCATTTTTAACACTCAGTCTATTGCAGCTTTTCAAACTAAAGAAACAGTTGTTAGCCATTGCCTTTTATAGTTTTTTTTTTTTTTTTTTTAAAAAAAGCCCATCTTAATCAAACTGTAAGTACAGTACTGTTGATACACTTATCCACTTGAAAAGAATCAACAAATCCTTTGCCACTGCTAAGAAGAGATCATAGTGAAAGGTGATTTTTTTGTACTTTTAAACTCAAAAGAAAACACTAAAGGCCACTCGAAAGATGGCAAGCTCATTCCCATTATATAGTAAGATTGACAGTCTTGAATTTAACTCAGACAATCTAAGTATTTGAATTTTTTTTTTTTTATTCACAGCTGAGTTTAGCAATTTCATTTAGCAATTTACCTTCTTAAAGGGAAAAGGGGAACAATAGTAGGGATAAATGGGAAACTACGACTAACTAGAAAAAAAATCTGAGGATATACTTCTCTCAGCCTGAGGTTATAAAATGAATTAAAGACAGTTATATGAAGAGCAATAACGTGAGTAGTTTATCATTTGTTTGAACGGAGATTCTAGGGACAGAATAGAACTCAGCTGATTTCAGATGATGTTTTGATAACACCGGTTTCTTTTAAAACAATGGCAGGAGACTGCAAAATTTAGCTTATCTGCACACTTAGACATAAGCTCACTGAAGTATTTACTGTTCCAAGGATTCAACAAAAAGCTTTCATAATCACAGAGCTGTAAGTTAGGTAACAATTCAAAAGAGTAACAACTATTTTCAAAGTCAACTGAACTAAGGAGGGTTCTTTCTCCCCTCACAAGATGGGGACAGAATAACATAGCATCAGGTAGACAAACTAGAGGAGACAGAAGATGCAAAGTAAGTTACACTCATCAGAGCAATAGATTTTGACAAACAGCAAGAGACACTTCAAGATGATGAATGGTTACTACACTTTATCACAAAACACTTCAATATGTCACTGTAGTAGTGTGTATAAATTAAACCAAAATTTGACAGCTTGACAAAGTCTGAGAAAAGGCAGCAAGGAGAGAAAGTCTCTTGTAACCAACTGATAGCTGCCATCCTTCTGAATGACTCACCACTCCGAATTTCTTGAAGTATTCCCTGAGCTCAGTCTCGCCACAGTTATGAGGAATCCCACCAACAAAAATTTTATTTGATTTATTGTTATCGCTCCTGGATCCTTTCTGCTAAATCAAAGAGGGGAAGAAAAAAAACATAAGACAATGAGAAGGACAATGAATTTGGCTACTTTATTCATTTTACACTTAAATTGACTGGGGGAGAAGAGGATGCAATCTCCAGGCTTGAAACCTACTTGTTAAAGTGAAGGAACTGCATGTTCTAAGTTTAGTTTTGGCTATACCCCACTCTTTCCTTGGGAAGGTTGAAGAACCAGGAACAATATTCTTAGGCTATTTACTTATTTTCTAATGAACTCATATTAACCTGCAAGGTGCAAAGTAAGCTGGAAGAGCATCTCAGTCCTGCGAGTGGACTTCCAGACACTTGTTTCAGAATTTGAGGAACTCAAGTGAAAGTATTGCTGATAGAAAACAAAAACAAATAAAAAAAACCCACCCCACAGACCACTCTGGGTTTTGATCAGCCATCATCAACCAAAAAAGTTCATGAACAATTGTATTGTACTTGCAGTCTTACCACAAGCATCTAAGTTATTCTTCAGAATGACAATTTACATTTGAGGCCTGCATACTGACTCTCAATTTTAAGATAAGGATATAATCCAGATGAATTCACTTCAACAGCTGGAAGCCTAAACAAAACTTGGGAAACAAGTATGTATCAATACAACACAAGCATCTTTCCTTACCCATCCTTCCTTCGGCCGTGTCCTTTCTGGTTGCATCCCCCTAGGTGTACATGGCTTTGGATCAATCTGGAAAAAGTTGCAGTTTGGTCAGTTCTGAGCGTGCAGAATATTTTGTTCTATAAAGTTACGTTTAAGGCAGACAAACACAGCTCTGCTAAAATTCAACTCCTCTGATAAAAGCCATCCCCATACGTTGCTTCTACAATGTGATACAAATCACTGAGTTAAAGCTGTCTTACAATAAATAATTAAAACAAACAGCCAGGTAAATTTTACATTATCTGGCCTGCAAATAAGCAGTTACAATTTAAAATAGATCTTTGAAGCAGGAAAAACACAAAACAAAACAAAAAAAAACACAACCAAAAACCACACAGCAACAAACAACTTACATTTCGGCCATCTAACGTATGAGGTCTACTGGCCAGTACTGTTCCAACACAGTTGGGGTCTTTAAATTTGACAAATCCAAATCCTCGAGACTGGTTTGTCGTTTTGTCTTTCATTATTACACAGTCTACAACTTCTCCATACTGGGAGAAGTAGCTACGAAGAGTTTCTGTTAAAAAAAGATATATTAAACAGAACCAGATATTAACTTTACCAGGCTATGTTCCTAATTATAAGGTAAAATATAAGCAATAGCTAAGCAAATCCAAAATTATCATTTAAAAAATATTCAATTTTCCTTCCTCTAAACAAATGGTATATACTCCTTTAATTCCATTCAGGCAAGAGAAAAGTAACATCCTAGTAAATCAACATCTTAATAATCGTTATTTTCTAATGAGTTAACAAAAACTTCAATACCAAGCACTAGTAGAAAAAATAAAAGTAATTAACATACTTTTCCCCTCTTTACAGAAAATATGAATTAACACAGAACAGCAATAATCTATCCAAATTTTCCTTTTCCTACAACAGTATTACCTGATGAAAAGCTAAATATATGTACAACAGTTTGTTCTTCATAAAAGATTGGCTCAATGACTGTAGAATACATAGCTTACCTTGCGTTGTACTCCAGTCCAAGCCACCCACAAACAGTTTTCTGCAATTGAAGGTTGAATAGGGTCAATAGGGTGCCACACAGAAGATGCATCATTTCATGTAACAAAGTCAGCTATTCTGAATAGCTCTGACAGTCCTGAAGCCTCCAAAATATACTGTAAGGCCTATTCTTCACTAGAAAGGCACTATTCTTTGCCACAACTACCTTCTGTTTCATGAAGATTCACATGAAACTCAGGCATTCATTTTATGCACCACAAGCATGAACAGAGGATTGTAAACTTATTACAAGAATGCATTTTATGAAAAGAGCAGACAAAGACATCAGAAAAGCAGAATTTCCCCAAAATTCTTATTTCTAGGTATTTGAGGAAGCAGGGTTACTTTAAGAAGTCATTAAAGCAGCCAAAATGGGCATAGATCATCATCCTAAGTACATTTACCTGCTCTTTTGGGGCAGAGGGGAATTCCAGCATGGAACACCTTACAGTTCAGAATGTACTATGTATCACTGAAATTTATTGAAAAGTGATCCAAGAACAACTTCATTATAAAGTAGCTTTACTGGGTTAAACTTTTTTTCCTACCCCTCTTCCCCTAAATCTAAAATGAGATGTCTGGACTCCTGACAAGGCTTGGATCATTAGCTCCAAGTTACTTTCCCAACTTCTCTTAGCAACAGAACAAACAAGCAGCTGCAGGGTCCACGCAATTCCAATTCAAGGACCAAAACAAAACTCATGACTTCTGATAAAGCAAATTCACAGAAAACCAGATATTTTAGTTTAAATAACTAGCTCCATTCACTATTTTAATCCCAGATTAATGATCAAGAGGTGTATGTGTGTTAGGCTCCAAAACTGAGCTCAAAGAACAACAGTTTGGGCCCTCCTCCAAACACACTGAACATTATAAGAAAGATAACCAACAACCTAATCAAGTAAAAAATTATTTTGCCGTTCAGGTATACACCAGCAGTGCAGTTACTAAATCCCTCTGTAACATGTATTGTAGCAAAAACAATGCCAGATGCTAAAATTTACACATTCAATGTTTTCATCTCCTACATTTAGAGGTACCATCATATAAAAAAATAAAGTTAATGGTTGTTAACCTTATTTTATACCAACTTGAAAGCACTAAGCAATTGAATGTGTCTGCCCTAGAATATAATTTGACAAATTTTCATGTGCCATATGGTCAAAGCCCAATGAAAACCACAACTAAAAGAAATTAAGACTCCACAGTAAAAGATGCTGAACTAGATGCAATAATTAAAGATTCAGGCATATACTACACTTTCTATACTTCTTTTTTTTACCCAATTATACAGTTAGAGAATATTGGAATTTTTTCCATCCTCAGATTAAAAAAAGCTTAAATTAGCTCTCAGGCTTCCTTGCCCCTGCATTCTCCAACAAAGTAGTGACCTGGTAAAGAAAAGTCCTCAAATTGCTAATTAAAACAAAATTTCATCCATTCCTTTTGTGCGTTACTTCTTCACTCATCTAGAAAGACAAGTCAGACTTACTTTTGCTCACCATCACCTTCTAGTTAAATGAAAGCAAAACTACCAACTCCAAGCCTAAGATGGCAGGAAATCTTGTGAGGGAGGCACTAAGTAACAGAATAGCATTAATTCAGTAACTATTTGTGAAACCATCTTACAGTCACTAGTTCAGAGATATCTCGAAATATACTAGAAAGTCATGAATAAGCCTGAAACACACACTACACTTCGGACAAATCTGAGTCAATACAATCTTCTTCAAAAAAAGTCCAAATCTGTACCCTGTATCATGTTAGAGCATGCCAAAGTACTTGGATAAGCATACAGAAGACAAGCGGTAAGATGCTAGACTGCCTGCTTTGCAATTCTTTATCAACTTTATTTTGCATGGAAGTTTTGTCACACCCTAATTTACTCTATAATTAAAAGTTAGTTCAAAGCCACTTCAACATTTGGCCCTTTTTAGTAAGTACCACCAACTTAAAAGCTCTTAATATTTTTATAGGTCTGTATATACAAATGCTGAGATAGTTTATCTTTGTAGGGTGCCCTCTATTGCTTTTCTTCTGCTTTTGTCTTCTACTCTCCTTCAGACAGAGTAGAACTGCCACTGAGCTGAGGGTGAGAAAATACATATCTTAAAAGGGGTAATTAAGGTCTTCCCTTTTTCATTCACAGCTAAGAAAAATACTGTCCCAGTGAAAAATAAACTTAACTTCTTCTCACCTGGCTTTTTTCAGAAGCAGCTAACTGCAGTAAGAAAATAGCCACTCCCCTAACAGCAGCTGCCAAGAGAGAGTGGTCATCTTAACTATGGCTAATTCACAGAGCATCAGTCAAGTGAAAGCCTTGCAACCAGGAGCTCCTGGGTAGCAGGACAGCTTAAAGAAGAAAGCAGTAGTCCTTTTTCACTTTGATTCATTTTTCTGTGACATATCACATAATGACCGCAATGCAACAATCAACAATGAATAAAACAATGCCTTAAGAGTGCAGGTTTACTGCATAGGAAAATAACGGATGACTAGATTTACTATTACATGGTACATACAAGACTTGCTCTACCTAGGCAAATTTTATTTGTAAGTCACTGCTTGATAGATGACATAAGCCTCATCTTTCAAAAAAAAAGGGACCAACTGTTGAGCACAGATCATCAGAAGGTCCTCTTAAGCAGCACAGAAAATAATTGAAGTGATAATATGCAATGGACAGTACAATTTTTGTATTGTTGTAGAAAATATTAGCTGCATCTGCTCTTGCATTATCATAATGCATCTGATAATAGCACAAGCAGAACATACAAGCCATTATCACCCAACACTTTCTGAAAGCAGGCCTACTTAATACAGATTAAAGTGTCCAGTCCCCACACGACAATTTCCATTCCCAAACTGCAACAGAAACTGAACAAGTTTCATGAAAGTCTTTTCTACTTGCATGTTTCACAAGCAGAAGTTTTTCATAAGGTAGGAAAACTCCCCCTCATCTCCTGTCTACTGGCAAAGATCTTGTTTGTGACCTGAGTTCAAGAGAGCCTATTCGGTACCAATACATTTTCAGCAACAGGTCATTTTCTAGCAACAGCAAAGCAGAAGACTGCTCTTCATCCAACACGGACATCACCGCACTTCCTGGTAGCCTCCACAACTGTCCCTTTCTTATATTTCACCCCGGAATACAGGACACAGGCAAAAGTCTGTTCTTTCTTGGGCTATCAGTTTTAGGGAACGGTAAGTTCTGCAAAAAATAGCTTTGTTTCCTAACAACACAGAAAACCTTAAACTCAATATAGCATTAAATTACCTATTTTTTTCATGCAGCTCATGACTGTCTATGGGTTAGCTGTTTTCTTGCTCAACCACAGGTTGGGATTTTTTTTTTTTTTAAACAAAATTAGACAGTTTGGTACATAAGATCGATTTAAAATACCAGCTGCAGTTCTGACAGAACATCAAGCTGTCTGCAAGGAAGGAGGACTCCCTGCAGTTAATGGTCATTGAAACCTCCCAATTCCACTATTAATTATTTGTAGTCACCCTACCTACATTTAAACAAACAAAAAAACAGGGTTTCCTCCTAAGGTCAACTACTGCAGCTGTATGTAAATACATTGCTTCTATTTATATGCATACTATAGAATGCCAAAAGCCAGGACTATCCTGGCCTTCAACTCCATGATGGATTGGTTTGAATCCACTGAGCAAATGCAAAATAGTTAACTAATCTACCTGCCTGATACAAAAACCTAGAAACAATATTACGCAAGATAGTTGTATGAAATAATGACGTTAGATGACCGCTCGTTTTCCTCTGTTCAGCTTATATCACCAACCTGCTCTTAAGGTCTTAAGTACGCTGCCTCCTGACCTTCTACAAAACCTTTTGTTCAAGAAGTTCACAGGCTGGCAGTTAAAATTATGCCATCAGTTTGAGCCTACAGAGATCATTGTCTTCATACCTATTTATACCACCCTCAAAAACACACACCTTCATAAAGCTACATATTTATAGAAATGTTAGGAGGATGCTATTGTCCATCCTCAACTGAATTTAAAGCAATTCCTCAGTATGAGCCCGATGAGAATACAAAACGCTAGCCAGTTCCTCTGGACAGAGCTTCCTGAGATTTTACGCACTATTTTATTCAAGAATGGCATGCATGGTAAAACAGTAAGTGAAAGAAACCAACAAACAGTTTATCTGAAGAAGCAGCATTCATCACAAGCACTCAGTTCTACAGTGCAAACTGGAGTAATTACTTATCAGAAGTTATAGTACATATAGTAAGCATTAATGAAGTTTCTTCAACCCATGTTTTCCACTTTAACCATTTCTTATCAAAAGTTTGCTTGCCAATTTATTCTTTTCCTCCATAAACACATCTGTCACTGAAACAGTTAATTTCAGAATCAGTAAGAAAGCATGCAAAGATATTCAAAAGGAGCTGAAACTCACAGAAGCACAAACTCTTTGCCTAGGTAAAATTATCTGCTGCTGTGATTAATATCTATCATTTTTCTTAGCACAGTTCCAGTGAACTATGTCCTGTAGCACATAATCTCGAAAGCAGCATTTTCTTTAATTCATAATAGGTCAGTACTAATTACAACGAACAATGTTCGTAAGCCCCTACATATTCATCTTAACAAGACAGGAAAGCTTATAGACCAGGTAGATTTTTAAATTTTATTAGCTTATAATTTATGCCTAGAAAAGGAGTTAAACTTGATAAGCAGTTGTGAATCTAAGACATCTTACAGCAGTTTTCAAAATATAACTTTCCTCACAAGTACTGGCAGCTGCCTAAAATTGCAGTTTATTCTATGCTTTCCCCTTTCCTTCCGAGCACTTTTGAAGGAGAAAAAAAAATTAACATCACTGCTTAAAATTAGTCCCTTTGAAACTGATAACAACTCAGAAGGATCAAAATCTAAGCAGTTTGCAGCTCGGAACAAGCCTGGTAACAAGGCTGCTCCAGGACGAAAGTTAATAGTATTTCATTCAATATCCTGCAGTCCGCACTCACCTTCAGATCTAGAGCACAAGTCTACAGAAGTGTACCTACGGTGCATCGCATGAGATACAAGATAGTAATTAAGGCCCAGGACAAAAAATAATAATACTCTCAGAGCAAAAACTACTTTATTTAATATGCCCCATGCTATATTCATTGTTCATAGTAATAAGTTATTTCAAACCAGTTATCTCACACCTCGCATTTTTAAGACTGTACAGAACTAAAAGCAAGCACCGGGAACAGCTTACTGCTTGATATACTACCAGACAGCATAAAAACAAGACTGGTACGTATATACTGCAGTTTCAAAAAAGGTGACTAGTTATGATGCCCCTATTCAGTGCCAAAACTTATTTCTTTGTAGCTACGCAGCCAGCGTTATTTTCAAAGGGTTTTTCTTTTGCTCTTTTGAGTTCTATAGAGCCAAGTCTACAGTCTTATAATTTAAATATTACTAGGTTTTGGAATACATCACTGAGGTACAATAATACCAATTACATCCTAGAAAGACTAGGATTATTCCAGGGTTATCTGCTTAAATAACTCACAAAATCTCAGGAAGGCCTTCAAGGTAAAGTCAGACGGGTTTTTTCCCCGTTTGAAATGCAGCTTCATCCCAAGGACAGCTAAGGAGGGTGTTATCTCGCAGTGAATGGGAAGTTTAAGGGAGCAGCTGTGCGCAGCACAATGGCTCCTCTCCGCAGGGCAGGGAGGGACGAGAGGAGACTTTCGTTTCAGTCTTTGTCCTGCCGCTCTTCCCCCGAGGAGCGAAGGTCCCTGCCCCGGCCGGGAGCGCCTGGCCCTCAGCCCGCTCCTCCGGACGGGAGGCTGCGGGGAACCCTGAT
>PTFA01000256.1:1037626-1054393 GCA_003342895.1 Casuarius casuarius | reverse complement strand
ACCGCCCGCCGGCCCGCCCGCCTGCCCACGCGGCGCGGCCTTGCCCCCGCGGCCGTGCGCAGCGCCGTGCACGGCACCGGGCGCGCTGTCCTGGCCGTGCACAGCGCCGTGCAGAGCGCCATGCACGCGTCCCGGCCGTGCACAGCGCCGGGGATGCTATGCTGGCCGTGCACACCACCATGCAAGCTGTCGTGGCCTTGCACAGCACCGGGCGCAGCGCCAAGCAAGCTGTCTTTCCTGTGCGCAGCACCGTGCATGCTGCCCTTGCCGTGCACAGCAGTGTGCAAGCTGTCCCGGCCATGCACGGCACTTTGCAGAGCACCACGCGTGTGTTCTGGCCATGCACAGCCCCGTGTGTGCTCTCCTGGCTGAGCACAGCACCGTGCATGTGTCCTGGCCGTGCACAGTGCCATGCGCAGCACCATGCACGCTGTTCCAGCCACGCACAGCACCGTGCATGCTTGCCCTGGCCGTGCACAGCGCCGTGCACGCCGCTGCTCACAGCTGGGGAGCAGAGGCCCTCTCCTTGCAGCACCCTTGCAGCGCCGCAGCCCCTTGCAGCACGCAGGGCCCCCACATTCATGCCCTGCCGCGCACGGCGCGGTGCACGGTGCTGTGCTCAGCCCAGGCCCGAAGGCAGGGGCCGGACGTGCATGTCCGCAGGGACTGTCCCTGTCCTCTGCCCCCTCCCGGCACGGCCGAAACGGGATCCCGTCCCCCCCCGCCGGGGCCCCTGCACGGCTGCACACTCAGCGCTTTCCCAGCCGGGCTATATAAAGCAGCGGGGAGGAGGGAAGCTCCTTCTCCCTGTCCCAGCACTGCGGCGTCCCTTGGACTTTCCCCCCGCGAAGGCACAAGCAGGGCCATGAGCTCCCCGGCGGCCGCCGCTCCGCTCTTCGCCGAGGGCGAGGACTGCACGGCGGCCTGGACGGCGGCGGCAGCCGGCTACGACGCGCCGGACGCCCGCCTGGAGATCCTGGGCAAGCCGGTGATGGAGCGCTGGGAGACCCCCTACATGCACGCGCTGGCGGCCGCCGCCGCCGCCAAAGGTGAGCCGCGGAGAGCGGCGGTCAGACGGGGCGGGGGCGATGGGCCGGGGGGGCTGAGCACTTGCACGCTCGTGTCACTGGTGGCGCGTTCCCTGAGCGTCTCCGGGAATTTGGGAGGGCCGGGGGGGTTATCGGGGCTGTGGGGAGGGGATGGGCGGGCGGCAGGCCCCACGTGCGGTGTGGCGGCAGGCGGCCGCGTGCTGGAGGTGGGCTTCGGCATGGCCATCGCCGCCTCCAAGCTGGAGGAGCTGGACATCGCCGAGCACTGGATCATCGAGTGCAACGAGGGCGTTTTCCGGCGGCTGCAGGACTGGGCCCGGGCGCAGCCCCACAAGGTAGGGAGGGCCCCGGCGCCCGCTCCCCCCTTCCCTCCGCGGGTGCCCAGCACTGCCATGGCCCCGCACGGTGCCCGTCCCCTCACCACAGCCCCGTGCCTTGCTGTGTCCCCTCACCGCGTCCCCTTGCCGTGTCCCCTCGCCGTGTCCCCTCGCCTCCCCGCAGCCCCTCACCGCGGCCCCTCGCCGTGGCTCCTCGCCCCACCATGGCCCCTCGTCTCGCTGCGTCCCCTCGCCTCACCGTGTCCCCTCACTCGTCCCTTCACCTCGCCATGTCCCCCTGCCATGGCCCCTCCCCTCGCCGTGTCCCCTCTCCGTGTCCCCTCACCCATCCCTTCACCTCGCCATGTCCCCTTGCCGCGTCCCCTCACCATGTCCCCTCGCCTCGCCGCGTCGCCTCGCCACATTCCCTCGCCTCGCGTCCCCTCGCCTCGCCACGTCCCCTCCCGCCGCAGGTGGTGGCCCTGAAGGGGATGTGGGAAGAGGTGGCGCCGACGCTGCCGGACGCACACTTCAGCGGTGAGCCCCGCGGGGCGGCGGGGCGCGGGGCGGCCCCGGGGAGGGGGTGACGCCCGTGTGGCCCCGGGCGCCCGGCCTGCGCGTGGCCTGTCCCTCTCGCGGCCCCGGGACGCCCGTCGCAAGTTTAAATAGCAAAAAACGGCGATCCCGGCGGCCGCTGACGCCGCTCCCTGGCGTCTCCGCGCAGGGATCCTCTACGACACCTACCCGCTCTCGGCCGAGACCTGGCACACGCACCAGTTCGCCTTCATCAAGGTGAGGCGCCGCGGCGGGGCCGCCCGGTTTGGAAAGGGGAGGGTGGGGGTCCCGCAGGGGGGACAGAAAAACCCCGGGGGGATCGAAACCGCCCGAGCTCGGGGGCCGACGACGGAGACGCCGGTCTCTGAACCCGAGCAGCGTTCAGCGCCGAGGGCGCCGGCGGTCTGAGGGCGAGGGCCCGGTTTCGAGCGGGGCCGTCACCCGCCGCGGCTGCCCGGCAGGACCACGGCTTCCGCCTGCTGCGGCCCGGCGGCGTCCTCACCTACTGCAACCTCACCTCCTGGGGCGAGCTGCTGAAGACCGGGTACAGCGACATCGAGCAGATGTTCGAGGTGAGGCCCGGGGCGCCGCGCGCGGCGGCGAGGCCGGGGGTCCCGCGGCTCGTGCTCACCGCGCCTTCCCGCCGCCTCTCGCCGCAGGAGACCCAGGTCCCCCACCTGCTCGAAGCCGGGTTCAAGAGGGAGAACATAAGCACGGCGGTCATGGACCTGGTCCCCCCGAAGGAGTGCAGGTACTACTCCTTCCACAAGATGATCACACCCACCGTCGTTAAACACTGAGGGCCCTCGCCCTGCCCGAACCCTCCAGAAGCAAACACGGCACACGGAAGCTGATCATTTACACTGCAAGGAGCAGAAACAGCTCTTATCTCCCTCGATGCTAATGAGAGAAGATTCAAACTGATTCACCTAGAGGTGGGGAGACCACTGGAGGCCTGGGACTGACGTGCCGGGCCCTCAGGGGACCTCCTGAACAAAAGGACTCCAACAATTCGGACACCGCTGCGGCACCCGGGACTCCCTGCTCCACCGCGGGAGCCCCAGGGCCGCTGCAGGTCCCCCTTTGTCACAGGGACCTTCTGGGCTCCCTGGGTGAAAATCACACCGTTTCGGGCTTGCCTTTGGGACGGGCCGCTTCCCCGGGACTGCCTGGCTGCACCAGACCTGGCACAGCCCTCGGGCCTCGCGCTAGTCTCCGTCAGTTTGACTGCAATTGCAGAGCGTAGCTCAGAGCATTCGGCCAAAGGGGTTCAAGGACTAGTGATTTTCTACAAAAAAAGGATCATTTTTAAAAATTGAGGGTTGCCTTTCCACACAAAAGCCAAATAATCTAAACCAGGCAGGAGGAAGAGGGAGAAGGAGAGAAAGAAGGGGGCAGTTTGAGACACTGTTGTTGGAGTCCAATGTTCCTGGAGCAACTCCCTCCTGGAGTTCCCTGAAAGTTTTGGCTAATGCCCATTTTAACGATTTCTAATTCTTATGAGCTTCTTGTAGTCTAATAGTGTATAAATGATGTTTCCCCTCTGTACCCAGAAGAGAGAAAATGCTATTAAAATGGACTAGAATACAGAACTGCTATTTCAGTGCTGCTTATTTCCGCCTTTCAAAAGTGCACGTAATTTTGCAGCAAGTGTTCCTTGTCCTGGGCTGTGCGGAGTACAATATACCAGTCTTCTGTGACACGTACAGTCTGTATCAAACTTTGGTACTGATTTATTCCTACCGTACTATGGAGTTCTACAGCATTTATATTTATTGGTGATATTTGACTTTTAAGCATTCAAATTTTACTTAATTACATTTCTAAAATGTAATTAAATTCAGGCTGCTGTACACACAGATACAAAGGATTTATTAGATCTTTTGCAGGCGTTACAAACAAAAAAGCAGGTGGAGGTAAGAAATGAGCTCAGGGAAACCTCGGGGTTCATCTGGATGTGTTGGTCTCAAAGCTTCCCTCATAAACAAACCAGGCTCTGAAAAAGAGCCCGGTTTTCGCAGACTGCACTTCATGACCAGAGTGGGAAGGATCCCACACTTGCATTGCCTTTATCGTGAAAAGAGATAAATCCTGGGTTCTCCAGCTACCAGAACAGAGCTGTCTGATCTACTGAGTGCCTCGTTACCAGAGAAATGGTAAAAGTACAGGTCTCTTACACAGTTAACACCTTCATACTTCTGCAAGTCTCGTCTTGAGGAGTTGAGCAGCCTACAACTCCTAACAAAGCCAAAGAGCAAGTCTTTCCCTTGTCCCCTTCTCTCACAGGCTATTCAGGTCAGAACGTAACACACTGAATGCTAACAAATTCAGCTCCTGCTTTTCATAATTCAGTTTTTAAACAAGTTAAAACACTTCTTTAAGTAAGAGCAATATATTAAAGACAGAAGAGCATCTTAGTCAGATAGAGTTTTATTGGAAGGCTTGTGAAGAATACAGATTTATTGTGCGTAAGACTGCAAGCATGTGCCCCAGGAGGACAGTCAGTGAGCAGGTCATAAATAAGTCGCTATTTTCTGTACCAGATCTGAATCTTTTTCTCCCGCTTAATCTTCTTCTGAAGCTGCAGGATTCCATACAGCAAAGCTTCAGCAGTAGGTGGGCAACCTAAGAGAAAAAAAGAAAAAAAGGAAACCTGTAAGGCTGCCAGCTGTACTGAATCACAGTCACCAGAAGTAGAACTGACAAGTTATGGATTTTAACCCAAAGTGGGCTGTGATCTCTCTCTGGCTTCCTGTATGTCACAGCTGCAGAGTTCATAAGCAAGAGGGCTACAATTTTAAAGATATTGAAGTGACAATGTTTTTTGAAAAGGTCTTTATAAAACATAGAAATGCTTTGTTTTTAGACAAGATGGTATCCTGCAGGAGACGGGGAAAAGTCTCTCTGGTTGACTAAACTGTAGCCCTACACTGTATACAACAGTTACCGGCTACCAGTATCACTAAAAGAACTTCACTTGCTTACTGGATACCTCAGACAGAACTTACTGAAACATCTGTTTGAAACAAAAAGGATCTTTAACAACTACCCCAAGCAGGAACAAATCTATCTGTTAATTCACACTCTACCAGGAGGTTCTGCTTAGGAGCTCCTGCACCCTAGATCCACACCTGCACAAGACAGGGCACAGACAAGTAGCTCATGTTCTCCCCCTGCTTTTCAGAGCCACAGTCCAAACGTGCAAAGTTAACTTCACTCCAGCTCTGCTCGAGTTAGCGTCCTGGCACCCAGAAGTCATCCCTGATACCTGGCACGTAGATGTCCACTGGTACAATGCGGTCGCATCCCCTCACCACAGAGTAGGAGTAGTGGTAGTAACCTCCGCCATTGGCGCAGCTGCAAGAGACAGACAGACAGACAGACATTTCAGTGCCGGTGCATTTAAATGCAGCTCAGCAGCCCGAGGTTAAAGATTAGCAGGAGCCGAAGGAAACATTAACCCAACATCCAAGATGCTGTGAGAAAAGAAGCCACCTGACAGTTAGAGATTTTGCAGTAACAAATGAATTGAATGTCAAAGTTTACTTTGTGGCCATTCACCCCGAATGCAGAGCTGCGTCCTCTTAACGATACCTGGCTGGAAGACAGATTTTAGACTCACAGTTACATTTCAAGCTGAGTCAAACCAAACTGAACCATTTTCATGCCTCTTATGAAACACAAATTCAGATGGTCCCTCTTTCCCTCCTGCAAAAACAGTTCTTTCGCCGCATCTGCACAGAGTGCTCCTAGAATTGGGTATGTCCCCGCCAGGCCCTGGTGAAACAGCTGACCTCTGCCCCAGTGGCACCCTGAGATGACCAAGATGTCAGTTCCACTATGCAAACACCACGGCTTCAAAGACCCGGAGCTCCACAGAGCTCAGATTTTATGCGCCACAGCAGAAACAGTTTGAAAGCTTTAGCCTGAATGCAAATCCTGAGATTCTGGGAATACTTGATTGTCTAGACTCTAACAGCTGCAAAAAAACCCAGAATCTTTCACTGGGAAGAATTCGCAGTTTGAAGAAAAGCACCGATGTGACAGACATTATTCCTGTATCCACCTCACCCTAATCAAGGGGGAATCTTTACACCTTAGTTATAAGAAGGCCTCTTTGTACAATTTAAGGGGTTGGAAATACAAATGAGAAATGGGTTCCTCTCCCTCCATCTCTCCACTCAAGTGGAGACACCAGTTTTCCCCCACGGAGCACAAGGCGACAGGGATGTCCTGGCACTTACCTTCCCATGGAGACCACGTAGCGAGGTTCAGGCATCTGGTCATAGACCTGCAGAACAGACATTTCAGACCGCTTTCCATCTGCGCCCAGTCTGTGCGGCCACGCTCGAAGCATCCACCCCAACCCATACCTTCCGAAGAGCCGGAGCCATCTTGTTTGTCAGGGTGCCAGCCACGATCATGACATCGGCTTGCCGGGGACTGGCTCGAAACACTACCCCGAAGCGGTCCATGTCGTAGCGAGGAGCTGCCATGTGCATCATTTCCACCGCGCAGCACGCCAAGCCAAACGTCATCGGCCACAGGGAGCTCTGGAGCAGGAGAGACCCGGGTTACGGGTGAGAACGCTCAAAGCGGGAACTGAGACCCTGTGCAGGTAACTCAGAACAAATTGCTTTCAGCTTTGATCGTGCAGGAAAGGAAACAAGAGAGAGAAGTTTTAAGGTCTGTTTAATCAAAGCACCATCAATGAAAATGATGTTTACCATTAAACGGGAGAGTAAAAACCATGGCTTCAGGGAGCCGATCCTAACAGGAGATAGGTGCGTAAAGAGATCTGTGCGCCTGCAGCCTCGGAGATGCTGAGCACACACAGAGCCACAGACTCTCTTCTTTACGTCTGACCATACTAAGAGACAGCCACCTCAGGAGCACTGCGCGAGGACAGCAGTGACAGAAGGCAAAACTCCGCTCGGCCAAAGCACTACTTTCCTCTTGACTCTCCAGAGCACGCTGGATGCAGCGCAGCGTCACTTGTTCAGCCTTCGCCACTGCACAGAGCGGCTGCTTATGACAAGAACTACGCAAAACTAAGAAGCGACATTTGCTCGTTACCAAAGGACAAGTCTGTCTGGACAAGCAGCATGCGCTGCTTTGCACCATCATCAAATTAAGCGTTTCTCTCTGATATAATACACCCAAATGTCAACCTCTGGCCAAGAAACTCTGGCTACTTCCCTGCAGAGCTTGAAGAATTTTGAACCTATTTTTATCCTTAGGAGGAGGCAGCACATATCCATTTCCCACAAGCACCTCAAACACCGGATACCATTTCCTCTTCGTGATCAAGACAGTTTCAGTGACTTACTCTTCGTGCCCAGTTGATGAGGTCATCGAGTTTGGTGACAATATACTCGCCCCTGCTAGTAGGGACGTAGGACTTTTTCTGGACAACAGCTGAGCTTTTTTGCTGGACCTGGGCAGGGCTGAAAACAAACAAACATTCACAGTGTTATCAGCCTGCAATTATTAAGCGTGGCCACAGAATACAATGCATGAGCCTCAAGGAGCTACGATCCCATAAAGGATCCGTGGTATGTTGCTTGTGAACAGGGCTTGTTACAACAGGGTTTTTTCCTCGATGTGGGGTATCTCTGTAACCTGCTGCTGAGGCAGAGGCCCTTTTCACCGCGCCCTCGTTAGAGGGTGCCCGGCGGGTTCACCTCCAGGACTCCCAGGCCGACAGCAGCCTGCCCGTTAACCCCCGTTTTTAAGAAGTGAAGTCAGGAAAAGATCTTCACGCACATGCAGAAAGAGCTGCAGCAAACGGACCATTTCTTCCCCGCAGCACTCGGGATCTCGCGCCCGGGGGAGAAAGGCCGCAGCTGAAGAACCGGCCCGGAGGCGCTGGCCTTACCTGTCGGCGTGGTCAGCCGCCGGCGTCTGATGGAGCAGCCGAGCGCGATCGGGCGCCGCCGCACCGGGCCTGCGAGAAACCAAACGCCGCTGCGCTCGGTGCCAGCGGCCGCAAAGGCTCCCGCTGCCTGCGCTCCCCGCCGCCGCCCGCCTTGGTCCCAGCGCGCAAAGGGATGGAGAAGGGGGCATCCTCTGGGGCAGGAGGACCGAACCCCGCGTTACCACCCGCCCCCTCAAGGACGCGGCTCGCTCCTGCCCCGGCCCGGGGGGCCCGCGGTCGCTGGACACCGGCGCGGGGGAACCGTCAGTGCGGCCTCACCGCACGGCCAGCGTCCCGCACTAGGCGAGGCAAAGACCTGCAACGAGAGCGCAGGGCAGCTCAGCATCGCGGGGGGGGGGAGCCCCCCGCCCCTGGGCCCGCGACGCCCCAGCGCAGCGCCGTCACGTCGCCTCCAGCCCTTCAGGCAACCTCTGGGCGACGGTGCGCCTCCTCCGCGAAACGCGGGCGCCGCGCCGCGGGTTCTGCCGCCGAAACGGGGCCGGGCAGCGCCCGGGGCCCGCTGCGCCCCCCGGGAAGAGGGGGAGCGAGGCCGTCCCTGGGTGGGCTCGAACCACCAAGCTTTCAGTTAACAGCCGAACGCGCTAACCGATTGCGGCACCGAGACCGTGCTGCCTGCGCCGCCCGGCCCCGCGCCGCGGTCTCCGCCGCCGCCGTGCTTGGGAGCAGGAGCAGGGCCGGTGCCAGCGCCGGGGCCAGCGCTCAGCTGAGAGGGGCCGGAACTGCAGCCCAAGCGGCCGAAATAGCTTGGTTGAGAGAGCGTTTGACTGAAGATCTCAAAGGTCCCTGGTTCGATCCCAGGTTTCACCAGGTGCTTTTTTCCCCCCGTGCGCTCGTTTTTCCCGGCCGCAGCGGGAAGCGCAGGGCGAATCAAGGCTCTGGGGGAAGCTGGGAGCCTTTGCAAGCTTTATTCATTCCCGTTGGTCTTCGCCCTGGAAAGCGGCACATCTCGCTTTCAAACTGGCGCGGCCACAAGCACGTGGCCCGCCCCATCCAGCTAAAATGGAAGAAAGCTTGATACAGGACTGAGAAGCACTGGAGGCTCTTGCAGAGCACTATTTCCCCTAAAAAGGGCTGGGAGCTGCAGCTAGCAAACCCCACCCCAGCCTTGGGAAAGGGCAACATAACACACTGCTTTAGACTACTGTGGTACAGAGGCAGCAAAACGTCACGCTTCCGTTAACTCCCAGCTGCTAAGGCTCTAGAGCTTCGGGTTTAGGTAAAGGCATCGCCTCCAGGCTTAGGTAAACACATCACACACTCCTCGAGTCTTGTTCCAGATTCTTTTAATATCCTAGAAACAAATACAAGCAGGCAGCACACTCGGTTGCTGATTAACGCTGTTAAAGGTATGCAGTTCAGTTAAAGGAAACTACATCTATTAAAATGAAACCACCTTAATCAGTAGCTTGTTCTTGACAGGGATGAGGCATTTGAATACCTGTTTTAAATAAAGCACAACAACAGGAAACAGTAAGTCTGCTTTCTCCTTAATTTCTCACTAAATCTTCAATTTTACTATCTGTAAATCAAGTTGCTCTTTGTTTAACAACATAAAACTGTGATACTGTTTAAAAACATGATTCTAGGGTTGCATCTGACATACAAAATTCAGGTGCAAGACACTTGCTTTGTGCAATTAAGGCCACAGATCAAAATTGGCATTTGAAATAAACACATTTCAGGAAAAGTAATGCGAACTCTAAGGTTTAGTATCTTTCATGTGCCAGTTTTAAGTGATTTCCTAAATCAGTTATGTACGGCACCACAGCAGTAAAAAACTGTACATTGCAATGCTGAATTTGGTATTGCGATACTAATATTACTGTAAGTAATTTTAACACCCTGATGCAAAAGCTGAAAGGGCTTTTAAAGATGTAAACATTTTAAAGTGCTTCAACACAGTGTATACTTAGTCACTCCTTGGTGAAATAGTACAATTTAAAATGAACTGGTCTGTTGAATCAAAAGTAAAAACGAAGATATTCTTAGGAGAAAGGTATGAAAAAGCAAGTATTTGGATAAAGAAGGCAGCAGAATTTGGAGGTTACACTTCTGCGCAATAGCTTAAAAAGATCTTAACACTATTAGAAGGGTTTTTTTAATAGTACTGTATTACAGTAATTGTGAAAAGTGTACAGATAATTATGTCTTAAAGGAGACAGAACCTTAGGATATGTTGATCTCTAAGTCACCATTACTAGTGCCTGCAGGAAGAGCACCTAAGTAGGGTTCATTTTTACAGGCAGGAAACTTTATACACTTTGAAATAGCTGCACATGGCCCAAGGAATCTCCATCTTTAAGTGTCATTCATGTCTCCACAGTTAATTCTGTAAGTTTGTGATCAAAAATGTTATATTACGACAGGAAATGCATTATCCCTAATCACAAAAATTAGTGAAAACTAAAAGAAATGAGATTTATTATATTCTTATCATTTAGGTACCCATGAATGTCCAAGTGAGTAGAGACTCAATATACACTACAGTGTAATTAAGATTAAATGAGATTCAATTAGTATTATATCCAAGATAACACAGAATCAATATACCATTTTATATTTAAGTTTCTCACTTAATTTCTCACTAAATCTTCAATTTTACTACTTGTAAATCAAATCATGTTCCTGTTGGACAAGTAAATAGATCAGATTTTGACTGTAGTATATGCAAATACCAATGATTGTCTCTTTTCCATTAAAGAGTTATCAATTGTGCTGCAGGTTTGCCAGAAGTAATTATCTGCAATACATTACACTTTCAGCAAGAGCCTGGGGAGGGAACAATGCATGATTAAGTCAGACAAAAAAAAAGAGGATAGAATAAAGAGTTCCTAAAAATCATGGTATCAATAAACACCATTTTTAAAGCAGCATTCAAAATGGTTTAACTTTTAAGTGGTAATATGAAACTTTTTGTTTAAGTACGCACTGGATTCCTTCTCCACTTAATTTCACAGTTGTCCTACCAAAAAAAACCCAAAACAGAACACCAAAGCCTTCGTGACTTGGGTTTCATCACTAGGTACCAGTTTTATTTCCCATTCTTAAACACAGGTAGAGTAAGAATAGTCAACCCTCTGAAAAGATTTTTAGACAATATATTCAGTAGCAGTACAGTTACAAAGCAATACATGGCTACATGGTTTACTAGTACATGTTTTTCAGAGGACAGTTGACCTTCGTTTTTCAGAGATATTTGGCCACAATAATTAATACAAAAAACTTAATACAAGAGTTACACCAAGCAGCTTTGCAAAACCTTTGCTGTTCTCCTGTGAATCCCGCTTCAAGCGCACTGCGTGGATGACGATAACTGGCTGGTAGTACACTTGTAATAGTGTTACTATGTATTTATAGGTCATCTTTTACAGGAAGTTCAGCATGGCAAGATTGAGGAAAGTAATACGCAGCTCCATTATGCAGAATTGAGAGCAAGGACTGAAGATACAATTGTATCATAAGGTAATACAGCATTTTAATGATTTGTTACATCTTTTGCAGGCTATTTACATACCAGTTTTTTAAAAAAGTAAAAATTACACATTTATACAGGTAACCACTTCTCCATTATATACATTCAGTGCCACTATAGACTCAGTAAAGTTCCTACCACTATTTATTTGCTGTCTTCAGATGCTAGTTCAGTCTTCCACTTCTTTCTTCCTAAAATTTCTTCATCAAATATTTCTCTCTCCCTGAAAAAGAGATACATTGAAGTTCTGCAGTAAAAATAACCCTACTATGTTAAGAAAAGGGTAGTGTGTTAGTATAAACCAGCAAGAATCTTTCCATGTTTAATCATTTCATTATTAGACAAAGAGAGTGATGGTCTTGCAGAGGAAGGGAGGATACTGACCTCTGAGTGCACCTCTTTCTCTCATACTCATACTTTTCTTTATGATCATCAAGCTGGTATGTAAAAATTCAGAGAAAACRCTAAAAATAAAAGATACCTTTTGCTCACAGATGGTCCTTTTATGTATTTCTCTTCTGCCTTCTTGTAATCTATGTCATCCACAGCAGAAATCGCATAAATGATGGCCTATAAAAGGACTTTTAGTTCATGGATACTAGTGAAACARAGACTAAATTACAACTACAGTTATTTGAAGTGGTCTCAGCAGRTGARTACATTTTTGGAGTAAGATTCTTCAGCCACTTAGAAAACCTGGATGAAACTGCTCACTGTGCMTTTAAAGCTCTCCAACACAAAGTACAAACTTGTCCTTTAGCATATTCAGGAGAACATTTTTACARCCAGATTAAAATATTCTTAATAATAATAATTCTGTTTCTACAAAAGACAGTGTTCACCTAGGCCCTAAAGAAGACAGTAAGTCTGCAAAAGTATAACTAATACCAAGAACCCACAAACCCCACAGAGATAACTTGCCAAAGAAAAGAACTATACAAAGTTTCAGAAATAACAATCGAAATATACTAAAAAGCAATCATTCTCTTTAAAACATCATACTACCTAAAGCTTCTCTGTTCTGTGCTAATGACTTAATGTTTAGAATTACACTGGTGCATATATAATTTTTCACTTATAACTTTGCTGTTTTATTAAAATCAACATATGCAGCACCAGCAGGAAGCCTGTAGTTATTAATATTGAAGCTTCCCCCACCTCCTTCAACATAGTTATTTTCTGATTGGCCAATACATGCACATAGTTTAAAAGCCTCCAGCACTGATATTTTAATACTCTTTGCTCAAGATGTATACAGAGATTAAGCACAGTGTCAGACCCTTGAGCTTAAGAGTCCATGCCTCAAATTGAGGAGTAGGCCTCAGTATACCTGTCCTGCTCAAGCATCACCCAATTCCTGGGGAACACAGGAAGTCAGTAAATGAGAATCACAAAACACTAATGTTATTTACTTACTTCAGGCAAAAGGACATCCGAAATAAACTTTATTCCATCTCCATTTATTCGATGCAAATTTCTGGTGTCTATTTCATGATATACTTGCTTCAAGTAGTTTACTACAAGGTCTAATTGTTCTTCATCCTCTAAATAAGTTTCAACGCAGGTCACGTACTGACTTGAATTCAGGAATTCTTTCAGCCACCGGGATTGTTTTCTGCTTTTCAAGATAGCCAGAAGATGCTCTTCTGCCCCCTTGGTCTTCACTATAAACTCCACTATCTTTTCATTAGCTTTATCTCTAGCAGCCCTCGTTCTGTCAGGAAGGAGTTTCTTGGAGGGCTTGCTGGGTGAAGTTTCTGGTGGAGATTCTTCAAGCTCTTCCTCCACTATATTTGTAAAGCTCATTTGGACTAAACCTTGAATACCTTCCTTTCTAACTGGATAGCCTGAAAGAAAAGCCACAATCATACATATTTACATACATGTAAAATAAGGGGCTTTCTTGATAGGGGGAGAGGTTTTTTTCTCCTTCCACTACAGAGGAGAAAAAAGAATTCATTTTGCCTTAAAAAGCAATAGGGAGTTGAAATTGAGAGGAGTTCTGAAATGAACTCACTACAACCTGAAGTGACTAATTACTTGATTTAATCCAGCATCTCATCTTTAACAATCAATATTTTCCTAACTTTTTCCATGCACTTTTTGTTGTGGAATGAAAATCCTATATTATAATGACAGGTAGTAATTTGAACAGCATCCACTCACTGGGTCTAATGTGTTACTCAACACACATTCGTCAACATTAGAGCTCAGTTTATCTACTGAAAGGAGAACACAAAAGATAACCTCACCACGAATTCACTTACTGATATCATCAGCAAAATATTCCAAGAAGGATCCCGTAAAAGAATGACAACCTAAAAAGCCCAAAACAGGATTATTTATCAGTTTAACTAAGTCTTTGAAAAAAAGTTGACAGCCTTAATGTTACCATCTTTTTTTCTGATCTGTATCAGAATGGATGATGTTGTCTGACACATGTGCTTACCTACTCTAATCCGATAGTCAGAAATCAATCGAATACACCACTCGATTTCTCGGCAGTAAGCTTCTTTGGCTTGGTCCTAAAACACAAGATATATTTGCATAAAAAAGTAACCTACTAAAGTTTAGGTCTAGGACGCTAGTTAAAAGTGTCTAATAATAATGAATCAAAGTTTATGTGCAACAGTGTTCTGTGTTTTATTGAAATTCAGCTTCTGTAACCATAACGTTATGCAGTGTGAGGGAGGCTCCGGTCTGTGCAGACCGTCCGCAAATGAAAACATAGCAAGAGTTCTGTGCAGCAGGCTACTTTCCAAATATGCATGCAACTTTAGCCTCGCTTTGAGGAGGACAAAAAGGTGACACAACGATCCCATTCCCACCTCATTCTTCATTTTGCAGAGAACAAATTATAGTATGTTTAACCACTTTGCTCAATAGGAGAGCATCTCTCCTCACAAAACAGGAAACAGACCAGTTAGCTACAACACATTCCTCTGGTAGTGAAAGTTGTATATTATATAAACATTCCCCTCCCCCTGCCCCCAACATTTGTACACACTTGTGTGTGTATCATACTGGCAGTACTTACTATTAAGTCCTGCTTTTCTTCACAATCAAAGTGCTTTAGATTCTTAAGAGATACTGAAAAACTTGATGGAACAAAGAAATGCAGTTAGTGAACAAACACAGACATACAACTTAACTGCCTTTATTTCTTGCAATTCTACATCTCCCTGAAAATTAGGTTTCACAAGCAATTCAGCAATGGAGTTTCTAGTAGTTTTAGTTTTCATGACAAGCTAAAACTTAGAAATGTACAGAATGAGAAGCACCTGGTTGTTAAACAAAACCAAAGGCAGGTCCACATTTCCTGAAATACCGTGTTTTCAGAAAGTTTGGCCACCACACACACACGTATCCAGATCTCCAGCCCTTTTGTTATTCCTCACATAAATGATATCATTTAGCCTGAATGCCAGTCTATCTCAATTAGCAGCATGATAAAGCAAGTAGCCCGTACATGCAAATCCTAGCTTTAATTGGTTCCCTGCTTTGAGGCCAACATTAGTTTTAACTCATATTGCAATCACTCTGTACTAGGAAGAAAGTATAGAAGACTGCCCAATAGAAAGCCAAGATTCAGAATCTAAACAAAACCCACATTTACCCTTTCGTCTTGTCATTCGTATTCCCTTCTATGAACAGCACATTTGCCTTTCTGTGTTTCCGCTTCACTGTTTTTACCTGTTGAAGGGATAAAGTCTCATTAGTGTTCTAGAAGCTCAAAAGCTTTATAAAGCAAGAACGTTATTTTCACTAATACTATATAATGCACCCTGTACATGACTTATACAAAGATGAAAAATTAAGTTGAACTGGCATGTATTGCAAATGATGCAACACCCCAACAGAGCGTCCTCATTAGTCCATATGGACCGGATATAACAGCTCTAATGATAAAGGATTTATCAAAACAGATTGCTCCTATAAGGAATGATCCTCCACTTCAGTATGTGAATCAACTACACTTTTAATGTGCTCTTGTCATGTGTAAGTTTACTTCTCTTATCTTCGGTTTCGCTTCAGTTTCTGCTTTAGGAAACAAATACATTAGAAATTAAGAAAAGCTCTGTTGGAAGTTGTTGAATATTTCCAATTCCACATGAGTCAAGAAAGGGCAGAAGACACTCAAGAATTTACTAAGCTGTTCCTTATCAGACCTCTTACATTTTCTGAGAAGGCAGAGAGTTGTTCTTACCACTGCTGGCCAATATGGATATCTTCGCAATTTGCACCAGACCAGAATCCCTTCTTCAATTGACTGTGGCTCTATGACAAAAAAAGTGGTAATTGTTTTTCTTTTCAAAAGGAAAAAAAAAAGTGGGGGGGTGACAAGACAGTTAACTCCCCTGACTTGTCAGTCTCCCTTCACACAAGAAGTATTCCACAGATTTCACTCTAATGCATTTCAAGTAAAGCAAACCCACCCTGCCTCTCCACCCTCCCCCAAATGATTTATTTCAAGTTTGAACAAAGCTGGATTCACTTTCTAGAAAGTGTTAGGTTTCTTCAATGGAAGTTACCAGGGCTTCCCAACAAGTTAGAAGCATACATTCTCTAAAAGCACACACACAAATCTTGGGTGATTAAGTCTCAGGCACGTACACTCATGCCTTACCTTGATGTGATAGAATACTAGGAAGTTCTTCATCTTCCTCTTCTTCCTCATCTACCAGAGCTGATATGAGAGAGAGATTCTCTGAGGAACTGATCTTTGAAGACATATCAGAAGATTCCAATCCTGCCAACAGCAGCAAATATCAGTCATGATAAGCAAAGGTATAAACGATTAAAAGGATCAGCTTCAGACTACACGAGATACCTAAATATGAAAGTTAGCCCATAAAAATGTGAATTACTGTAACACAAGGCTGTGACATGATACAAACCCTCAAGAATCTTTGCCTAGGTAAAGGCTAATAATTTGAATTCATTTGTGCTACTACAGATTCTCCTTCCTAGGAGATCAGAAAGTAGACAGTCCCTGAGATTATGATGGAAAGTAGCAAATTCATGGAAACAGCTAGAAATGAAGCAAGACACCTACAAATAAATTCATCATGTAGTGCTATTAAGCCAAAGCAGGAGAAGCTCCCCAGCTTAAGCCATGACTGAGATCATACTTATGTATCAATAAAAAAAAAGGAAAGGAACAAGAATAGGCACGCTTCAGGGCTTTGTAACAGCCTGATCCTTTATACATCACCACCTCATCTTAATACTGACCTGCACACTAACTAGCTAGCATTAAAGACAAAATTCCATGTGAAATTAGTAAGTCATCCAGTGACAGACATAAAACACTGATAAGTATGGTTTTTTCAGTGCGAAACACTAAACAGCTCCAGACAGCCTAAATATGGCTTTAGTCTTTTAGCTATGATTAAAGCAATCACATTTTTGTTTCCTCAAARCTCAAAAAAARRA
>PTFA01000256.1:1025676-1037605 GCA_003342895.1 Casuarius casuarius | reverse complement strand
CMAMCTWARRRSCCCMWTSRMMAMMAMMAAAAAAMCCCTGCAACATTTCAGGAAGATAAAGAACAGTGCTAGGGAAAAGACATGAAGTTCTCTTCCCCAAGAGGTATGCTCACCTTCATCTTCCTCAAAGTCAGGCAGCTGAAAGTCCTTTACTTTATTCCTAAGCATGTGTGAAGTATTTTTGTTTTCCTCCTCTTTAAGCTTAGACAGGAAGCTATCAGAGATATTTCCATGGTTCGAAGGCCCAGGTGAAGATTCAGGGCAATTTCTGCATTTCCTTTTCCTGCACGGAGACTGAGTTGCACTGGTCTCCTGTTTTCTGCGTTTTAAATTTACTGGCTTTTTTCTTCCATCTAGTTTCTTTGCTAGATTTTCACTCTCATTACTGATGCTACTCTCCAAGTCATCCGAGGCACATTCACAAGAAGAATCCAGTATTGTCCTTCTAGGTTGACCTTTGGTGTTTGCCCTTCTGACAGATACTACTGTGTCAGACTTGCAGGAAACAGACACAGGACTACTTTCTTCAGTAAGAGGATGCACTTGATCTTCTGGGAAATCATTAATACACGATATGGGTGATCCTGCACCTTTCGGTCTTTTTCTTCCTTGCTTACTTTTCTCCTCCTTTGGCTTAAGTGAGGATTTATTTTTTGTCTGGGACTTTGGCAGCAGTCTGGGCTTGATTTTTTTCTGCCTTGTTAGTGATTTTGATTCTGTCATTTTGCAATTTTTTGCTGAGTTTGATGCATTATACAAGTCCCTAGTCCTACATTCTGAAGGTTTTGTTCCATCTTCGTGTGCTTTAGCGCCCTCTTCCAAAGTGAGGGAATGTTTCAACTTTTGTTTTTTTGTATCAGTTTTCAGGTTGGGGTTATTTTTTTGTTCTCTTTTCTTCTTGGGAGTCTCAAACTCTAACTCTTCTTTAGTTAGGAGTGATTGACAAGTAGTTAAGGGGGTAGATGAGAGAGATCTTGTATTGTGCTTCTGGGATAATTGAGTACTTGGTTCCTCTTCTGAGGGTGGTACTTGTCTGGGTGAGTCATTTTGATTCAAAATATCTAGGGCAATTTTAAGAGAACGACGATATTTCAGTTCTTCTACAGCCTCGCTAGAATTCTTCCCCTGATCTGCTGGAGGGAAATAAGCAATAACCTTTCTTTGTATATAAGATGTAACAAATCATATTTATAGTACATTTTTTGTCATAAGATGGAACTTAATATTTAAAGCATCAGCAATTTTTAAGGTATAGTATATAGAAAGACAAAAAGTGCAAGCTTCCAACGCATTTTTCTCTTATTTTGATGCAAGTACTCATAACTTTCTTTACCATTCCTTCCAATGCACAAAGAGAAAGAGTACAAGTAGCTTTGATAGTGTTTACTCTCTTTCCAAGCTTAATGGATGGAATGGAAAAGCAAACACCCAAGAAATACATGAGTGAGGTATATAAATACTATCCACCAGGTCCTTTGTTTTTGTGTATGTTTTACACACACAAAAAAAACCCACAGCAAACATTTTGACGCATCCTCACCTAAGTTAGAGGCGATGTTTTGTATATATTCTTCCTTCAGTGGTTCAGTATCTGCACAGTTGACACTAGTCCTGGAAATACAATAATTCTGATTAATGTTTTAATGCCATGACAATTTCTTTAAAAGCATAGCATTGTTTTCTTCTGACAATAAAACTTACACTATTTCTCCTCCAAACCCCAATATCTTTTTTTTAAACAATCCAACATGAGTAAAGTCTGAGCTAAGAGAACATTGTTTATGGACATCCCACTAGACAACAGTGTGCTCAGTTCCAAAGAGGCAGTGGGTTTTGGGCTAGCCATCTAATTTTGTAAGTCAGCAAGCTCACTTCATACGTATATTCAGATGCAGGGATTACAGTTTTTTTTTTTTTTTTTAATATATCTAACAATGCAAGCATAAGACAATGACAAGGATACTTAACTGTTCTTCCAAGCCAAGTATTTCGACTTTAAAAGATGTCTCCTTTGCATTAGTGACAAGTGGCTTTCCAGGAACTCCAATCTTGGACAAAATCTACATCGAAGAGGAAAGACAAGCATTTAAAATACTTGATCAATTATGTTAGACTACAGGATAGATCTGACTTAAGGTTTTTAATATGAACAGCATATAATGGATTGACACTCCGTAACATCTGGTTTCATTATTAGCAACTCTATAGGTTAACCCTTGTTTAGAAATACATGCATATTCACTTAGAGCAGTTGCTTCCAAAAAAATAATGCCTATCATTTGGGTNGAAGAATCCAGTATTGTCCTTCTAGGTTGACCTTTGGTGTTTGCCCTTCTGACAGATACTACTGTGTCAGACTTGCAGGAAACAGACACAGGACTACTTTCTTCAGTAAGAGGATGCACTTGATCTTCTGGGAAATCATTAATACACGATATGGGTGATCCTGCACCTTTCGGTCTTTTTCTTCCTTGCTTACTTTTCTCCTCCTTTGGCTTAAGTGAGGATTTATTTTTTGTCTGGGACTTTGGCAGCAGTCTGGGCTTGATTTTTTTCTGCCTTGTTAGTGATTTTGATTCTGTCATTTTGCAATTTTTTGCTGAGTTTGATGCATTATACAAGTCCCTAGTCCTACATTCTGAAGGTTTTGTTCCATCTTCGTGTGCTTTAGCGCCCTCTTCCAAAGTGAGGGAATGTTTCAACTTTTGTTTTTTTGTATCAGTTTTCAGGTTGGGGTTATTTTTTTGTTCTCTTTTCTTCTTGGGAGTCTCAAACTCTAACTCTTCTTTAGTTAGGAGTGATTGACAAGTAGTTAAGGSGGTAGATGAGAGAGATCTTGTATTGTGCTTCTGGGATAATTGAGTACTTGGTTCCTCTTCTGAGGGTGGTACTTGTCTGGGTGAGTCATTTTGATTCAAAATATCTAGGGCAATTTTAAGAGAACGACGATATTTCAGTTCTTCTACAGCCTCGCTAGAATTCTTCCCCTGATCTGCTGGAGGGAAATAAGCAATAACCTTTCTTTGTATATAAGATGTAACAAATCATATTTATAGTACATTTTTTGTCATAAGATGGAACTTAATATTTAAAGCATCAGCAATTTTTAAGGTATAGTATATAGAAAGACAAAAAGTGCAAGCTTCCAACGCATTTTTCTCTTATTTTGATGCAAGTACTCATAACTTTCTTTACCATTCCTTCCAATGCACAAAGAGAAAGAGTACAAGTAGCTTTGATAGTGTTTACTCTCTTTCCAAGCTTAATGGATGGAATGGAAAAGCAAACACCCAAGAAATACATGAGTGAGGTATATAAATACTATCCACCAGGTCCTTTGTTTTTGTGTATGTTTTACACACACAAAAAAAACCCACAGCAAACATTTTGACGCATCCTCACCTAAGTTAGAGGCGATGTTTTGTATATATTCTTCCTTCAGTGGTTCAGTATCTGCACAGTTGACACTAGTCCTGGAAATACAATAATTCTGATTAATGTTTTAATGCCATGACAATTTCTTTAAAAGCATAGCATTGTTTTCTTCTGACAATAAAACTTACACTATTTCTCCTCCAAACCCCAATATCTTTTTTTTAAACAATCCAACATGAGTAAAGTCTGAGCTAAGAGAACATTGTTTATGGACATCCCACTAGACAACAGTGTGCTCAGTTCCAAAGAGGCAGTGGGTTTTGGGCTAGCCATCTAATTTTGTAAGTCAGCAAGCTCACTTCATACGTATATTCAGATGCAGGGATTACAGTTTTTTTTTTTTTTTTTAATATATCTAACAATGCAAGCATAAGACAATGACAAGGATACTTAACTGTTCTTCCAAGCCAAGTATTTCGACTTTAAAAGATGTCTCCTTTGCATTAGTGACAAGTGGCTTTCCAGGAACTCCAATCTTGGACAAAATCTACATCGAAGAGGAAAGACAAGCATTTAAAATACTTGATCAATTATGTTAGACTACAGGATAGATCTGACTTAAGGTTTTTAATATGAACAGCATATAATGGATTGACACTCCGTAACATCTGGTTTCATTATTAGCAACTCTATAGGTTAACCCTTGTTTAGAAATACATGCATATTCACTTAGAGCAGTTGCTTCCAAAAAAATAATGCCTATCATTTGGGTAACTCGTTTAAGCTGTTAACACCAACCGCGTAGCTTTAAGTAGATCAGCATCTTTGTTTCAGTTTACATACAAAATGATCAAACGATTAGCTTCTTCTCACAAGTGTAACTTTTCTGTTCTTATTCTGTTTCATCTTTTTCCAAGTTATCTCCACAAAACCTTTCTTCACTTGTACAGCTATTACCTTTGCTGGCCATAAACGCTTCTTCCACTTGCAAAGAACATACTCTTGATCTGTCATGACTGCGTTTCATGTAGGAAAGGGAAGTCCCAGCACACTCTGAAGAGAAAGACAAGAGATTGAACAGTTACCCAAAACTTGCCAAAAGTCTTCTTTTTAAAGTAATTCAGGACTGAAATGGGACACACATGATTATATGCATTGTTTTACTTTTGAGATAGCTGGTCTCTACCAACATGTACCATGGATGTTACCGTGCACGTACGTTCTCCAGAAATAAGTTCTGGTAGAGCAGCCTTCGATACCCATCCAACCCAAGACTGTCTCACTGAACCAGGAAGTCTAGAAGACACGGCCACAAATAAACAATGCCGCGGAAGTCCCGGGCGCCCCGCAGGAGGGCAAAGCAAGTTTCTTTTCCCATTGAGGTAACAGGAAAAAAAAAAAGTTCACCATTATCAAATTCTGACCCCTGCGGCCAGTTGTCACAACCTACAATTTACGCCATGCCACGCAAGCTTCGTGTTACGCTTTGAGTGCCTCCCTCACGCAATTTTCCCGAGTCCCTTAAGGAGCAATTTGGTCTCTCAGGTCTTTAAGAAGCAAAAGCCTTCGCGTACTTACACAGCCGCAGACCCCGGTTTCCCTGACGCCCTGCAAGGCGGTCCTGCCGACAAGACGGCGAGAAACAAGCGTTACCACCGCGTTTGGGGCGCAAAACTCCGCGGGGGAGGGGCGGGCACACGAGGCCTGCCTACGGCCTCCCCCTCCCCCGGCGGCGGGGCTCGGGCGCCCCTTCCCCTCCCGGCCCCGGGGGCCGCTCCCGCCCCAGCCCCGCTGTGAGGGGCCTCCCCCACCCCGGTACGGCGAGGCAGAGGGTCCCGGCCGCCGCGGCGGAGGGCCGGAGTTCTGCCCCTCGCGAGGGCTTGGGGCAAGGGAGGAGCGGCTTGTCGGAGCAGCCGGTGACGTTTCCGTGGGCTTTCTCTGCCGCGGTGCCGTGCCGTGCCGTGCCGCCCCCTCCCCCGCCACCTCACGGCCAGGGGCTGCGGGGGGGAGGGGCGGCCCCGCCCCTTGTTTACCGAGCGTGTGCGCGAGGCGGACGCTGCAGACCCACCGCCTCCCTCCATATCACGCCCGCCGGCCCTGCCCCCCACCTGCGCCGCCTGCCCCCCAGCGACGGCGCAGCCAATCAGCTGCCCTGCCGGCAGCGCCGGACGCCGCCAGCCTCCCCTGCCCCCCACCCGAGCCAGAACACGCCTCCGCCCAGGGAGCCAATCGGAGCGCCCGCTCCGTGCAGCGCCCCGCCCTCTCCTCCCATTGGAGGAGGTGGGCGCGCCCCGCCCCCCCCGCGGGGGGCTTCCTCCTCACTGCCCTTCCCCGGGGGAGGGGTCAGCGTGGCGTCACGCTCCCGGGGGGGGGGGGTCAGCGCCGGCGTCACTTCCTGAGGCGGTGACGTCACGGCGCGGTGTGCGGCAGGCCGTTGGGCTGACATCACCGCGCCGCCAGGGCCTCACCGCGGCGCTCCGCGTGACGTCACGGGGGCGCAGGCAGTTATTTGGGGCTCGATGCGCCAGGGGCCGGCGGCGAAGCCGGGCGAGGCCCTTCTTGCCCCGCTGCGGGTGCGCGACAGGCCCCGCGGGGCCCCGCAGGCCGGGACGCGGGTGACCAACGCGGAGGGCAGGCGGGCGCTGGCCCTGTCCCGCGCGGCCCTTCCCCTCTGGCGCCGGCAGCACAGCCCGGACGCGCCGGGGTGGCCGAGGCCTTGAGCCGTCCGTGCATCCTTGTAAATACCGGCAGTGTCGAGAGCGCAAGCGCTAGGCTGGAGTAACATGTCCCTAAAACACTGAAAATGGCATACAGAGCAAAGCAGCACGTTCTGCCGGGTTCACTCCCGGGAGTCCTTTATTGTCTGCCTTTAATACTGATATTGGGGAGCAATACAGTGCTGAGACGTGACTGCTTTTTTTGCTTGCAGTTTCTGTCGGATGCCTTCCGTCGCCGCAGCAGCCTCTGCCATTCGGTGCCATTGCCTCGCTGGTACCTTCCTTCCTGCTCTCACGCTGCAAGGTCATTGCAAGGCGGTGCAATGTTATTTAGCCTTTTCCAGCGTTGGGTCCTTCCTTGCAGGCTACGGGTGTGCTGAGCGCTCTGGCCTGGTCCTGCAAGACATTTAAATAAGTATTGAACGCCAAAGCATATAAAATAGTCTTTTTAAGACCAGGTTTATCAAACAACACACTGAAAGGTGAAGCTCTGCCCCATTAAAGTAAAGGGGACGCTTTCACTGAGCTTGAAGGACAGCGAATGTCACCTAAAAACACTTGTAGGATAAAGAGCAGAGTGTTCAGCACACTGTAAGGTTCAGCGCTATATATTAAAAAAAGAGAGAAAAAACAACTACCCTTCCTGCGAAATGCAAAGTAAAAGAAACGCTTGCCTGCATTTTTTACAAATTTAAAATTGTAAAATTAAAAAAATTTACAAATTCCGTTCTTTCCTGGTTGAGGTTTTCCTGCCTGGAACACACTGTTCTACACATACAGCCAAAACTGCAAGTGGTGTAAATCACGGTCATTGCCTTAAATTAACAACCATCGCACTGGATTCCTTGAGCTGACACCAGGACCATCCGCAGCGGAGCAGCTCACAGGCGCTCTGTAATCCAGAGCGTGTAATAGGGCTTTTCCCCACTCTTGCACATTTGTTCTGTATAAAGCCTGCAAATGGTTATCCTGCGGCTTGGCAAACAATTGCCTAAAAAATTCTTTTCAAGAAGTTTGTCAATGAACTTCATTAGTCTTAAAAAACAAATCCGTATAAACTCACTGTCCTCAATCAAGAAACAGCAGCACCTTTCACACGTTACAAAGTCATACAGTGCTCTGTAGAAACAGTTGCATTATTCTTCATGAAAATTTGTTGCGTAAATTGTAGCCCCAGGGCTGCACAGACCTTGACCAGATCCCCTGAGCCATCCTGCCCCCCCCGTAACGTTGCCAAAGCCGCAGCCGGCGGCTCTCGGCGTCGGTGTAACACGGGCAGCTCGACGGGCGCCCAGGGAGGCCGCGAGCGCGAGGCACCCCGGGGCGCTCGCCCCTTACCTCCGGTCTCCGCCGGGCGCCGAATTCCTACCGTCTGCTCTGCGTGCCGTCCACGGGAGCAAATTTAGCCGCTTTCCCAGTGCCCCAGGGATGCCCCAAAGCTTGATGCACGGTGAGACTCTCCTGCGGGTCCAAGACGATCCATCTTCTAACCTGCCACCGATTTCAAGCCAAAAGGTCTCGTCTGTCGCCTGCCCCCTTCCCCGGGGCCTGGATACCTGCCCGTGCGATCAGTCCCCCGGCAGTGCGGTGCTCTGAGAAAACACGCCGCATCTTTCCCCCTTTCTCCGTGGGATTCGGCACCGAGCGCTGCAGCAGGTTCTCCAGGGCGAGGACCAGGCGTCCTTGTTTGCCGGGCACCTGGGACTGAGCGCTTTTCCGAACCGTGTCCGGAGGGAGGGAAGCGCTCGGCAGGCTGGTGTCCTGTTGGGTTTGCTGTTTGCACCGATGAAGCGTTGATCCGGACGACCGGGGGGTCTGCGTGCGGCGGGCTCTGCGGCTTCGGGGCGCGGTGCAGCGCCCTGCTCTCGTGCAAATCCTGGAGCGAGGAGGGAGGGAAGGGACGGGGCGAGGGGGAGGAAGGCCTCCGCTGCCCGCAGCCGGCGTGCCCCCACGGGCCGCCCTCGAGTCCCGGCCAGTCGCTAAAAGCAACGAACCGTCTGCAGACCTGGCCGTCTTGCAGAAGTCGCCGCTTTTCCCCCACCAGGGCCCCGCGCGGCCTCCGCGGGGGCAGACGAAGGAAATTTTCTCTTTACGAGTTTCCATTTTTAAACCCTGCGTTGCCATAGAAACCCCGCTCGCAGCCGACCTTTCGCGCGGCGCGGCGTGACCTTCCCGAGCGGAGCCCCGGCTGCTCCAACCTCCCTTCCACCCCTCCGCCAGCGGGACGCGAGGCGGGAGGCACAACCCCGCGCACCACGGGGAACCGGACGGCTCCGCATCCCGGGACGGGCTCCGAGCGCCGCCGGCCGAGGGCGGTTGGGAGGATGCAGCTCTCCGCAGCCGCTTCGGCACGGCTGCACGAGCGGGAGGGGACGTGCTGGGGCTCGCGGGGCCGTCTCCGCTTGGACGATCCCTGGCACATCCCGGGGTGCTCCCGGCGCCTCCCACCCTGCAAAGCTGCTAGCAGCCCCCTGCCTTGTTTGCACCCTGCTAGCAGCCCCCCGCCTGGCTTGCACCAAGCCAAGGGCTGCACGAGCCCCCGGGGGGGACCGGAGCCGGCCCTGACGCCGGGGTCCTGCATCCCGCGGGAGCTGGCCCAATGCCGGCTGGCGTACCTGTCCAAGAGCTCCGCGCCCGCCGCCGAGGGCGTCTCGGTCCCCGTCAGCTTGGTCCGACGGGCAGGACGGCGGGTCGCCCCGTGATGCCGCTCCCGGCCCCCCAGCTCCCTTCGCCCCCGGGCCTCCCCCCTTTCCCGCTTTGTCTTAACGTGACGTTTGCCACCGCTCGGAAGAGCCCTGCTCGCTCCAGCGCGGGCCACGCGGCCGCTCCTGGAAACTCCCTCCGGCTCCGTTTCGTGGCTCACGAAGCAGCGAAGAAACAGCATTTCTCATAACTTTTTTTTTTAAAGACACTATGCAGAGCGAGCTTGTCCGCTTGAGCCCTTTGTGCCGATGCAGCGAATCTAGAATTAACAGGTCTCTCTCAAAAATACGTCAAAATGCATTTTTTTAATGGAAAACAGAGAATTTCATGGTTCTTAAGACTTTTGTGACACTGCGAATTTCATGGGGCTTTAATCATTACCTTCCCAGGCTGGGTGACAAGCCGTGATACCCTGCAGGGTGAGAGACACTATGTGGCAGCTTATTGCATTATAATAATACACGGAAGCACTATAATTTTCCTATTAACTTCAAAAGTTTACAATCCTATTATCATCTGCTGTTGAGGTTGGTGCTGAATGATAGCAAATGTATAGGAGGCACCAATGTAAATAATGAAATGCAGTGTCTTTCCTTTTTTTTCTAAAGCACTTGAACTTGGGAGTGAGCAGAACCCTCCAAAAAAAATTAGCGATTTCCATACTAGAAGCGTGCAGCCCGTTCTGCCTCGGTGCTGCCCGTGGCTGCGCCTTTGCCTGGCGACTAAAGGGCGCAGAGCGAGGGCAGAAACCGCGTTTTCTGTTGCACTTCTGGTAGCGCAGCAGGGAGGCTCTCGCCGTCGCTCCGAGCCTGCGACTCTTGTCCCTGCCGCGGTTCCTGAGTCTGCGCAGAAAGCCGGAGCGACTGGCCGGGCCTGGCAAGTCTCTCGCACCCGAAAGTCCGGGAGGGGGGTGGGAAGAGCCCCCGGGGCTGAAGCGCCCAAGGACGGCGCCAGGGCGTCCGCACAGGGATTTCCCCGCATCGTCCCACTCCCAGGGCACCTCCAGCTTCCAGCGCCTTTTCCTCCTGCAACAAATTCCCCGGCTTGGCCGACGGCAGGCGGCGCTTCCACGTCGGCTCTCCTCTGGGAGCCGGGAGAGCGAAGGTTCCTTGCTCCAGGCTCTTTCCCCCGGGCCAGGATCAGGAGGAGCCGTGCTCGGAGTTTTCAGCTAAATACTGCAAAAAAAGAGCAGCTCCAGCAGCAGCCAGCGATAATGCCGATTTCCCGGCACTGCCTGCGCGTGAAATCAATCCGCGCGGGACTCGCGGCCCTGCAGGGCAGCGCGGCGGCGCCGAGGCAGAGAGCTGCCAGGTGGCTTTTTGTGGGGTTTTTTAAAGAAGCTCCGGTGGTCTCCGAGATGCGTTTGCAATTTGGCAGCGGAACTAAGTGGCGGGGACTAAAGCCTTTCCGGCGGCGGGCGGGAACGGGGGGCCGGCACGAGGCGGGGGAGCCGCAGCCGGCGCCGGCAGCCCCCGCGATCGCAGCCCCGCAATCGCGCTGCCGCGGCCCCGTCTCTGCTGACACCTTCGGTAATTAGCTCCGCTGCCAATCGAGCCGCCGCTACACGCCGAGCTGGAGCCGGGCGCCCGGCCGCGCCGGAGCAGAGCCGCCAGCCCCCGCGGCCGCGGCCGCCCCTTCTCTGCCCTGGCAGGACGCGCTGCGGCGGGCGCTTTGCTGCGGTGCTCGTTGCGCTCCGCGGTGGGAGTCGCTCACCGAACGGGCCTGGCGGGAGCAGCAGCAAAACGCACCCAGCAAACCCCGAGCCCTGCTCAGCCGGGAAAACCTCCGGAGCCCGCGGCACCCCCGGCCCGGCCCCCGCTCGCCTGCCGCGAACGGACCCCGAGTGGCTGGAAGACGCCCGGCGCCCGGCTGACGGCACCTGGCCCGTGTTGGTGCCCCTGCGCCGGGCGCGAACGCGCTCTCGGCGGGGAGCAGCGATCGGGGAGGCTCGTGGCGCCTGCGTCCCGCCCAGCCTTCCCCACTAAAACCATTTTAATCACAACCGAGTATTAAAGGCGGCCTAAACCCTCGGGCAGCTTGCAAGGGAGCCCGGCTTCCCCGCTCCCCGCAGCGGCACGGCACGTCTCCGGCGGGAGCGCAGGGATGCTCGCGAGGGTGCCCGGCCCGGCAAACGGCGGAGGGCGGCATGCCGAGCAGCCCCGCGCCGCGGCGGGGGGCAGTCGCGGCCGCTGGCACCCCCGGCAGCGCCCGCCGCTTCTAGCCCGGTGCCCGGGGCAGCGGGCCGAGCGCCTCGGTTCGAGCCCCCCAGGCGGCAGCGCCGGTGCCTGCCGGAGCGCGGCTTCCCCGGGCGCGGGAGCGCTGCACCGGCACCGCGTCAGCCGCAGCCGCCGGAGCCCGGCCTCGCGCTGCTGCCAGCCCCGAACAAGCGCCGCAATCAGCCTTGACCGCCACGGGAGATAATTGCATTTGCTTTACAGACGAACTGGAAAATGTCGCACAACGGGATTTGCCCGGGAAGCCCGGCCCGGCTCCTGACACCGGTGTCAAACACGCGGTCGCGGGCCGGCGTGGCAGGGAGGGCGGCGCGAGTGGCTGTGGCCGAGCTGCCGCTGCAGCCCGGGGCTGCCAGCCCAGAGCAGCGCTGGGCTCGCGCCGTGGGCCCCCCCGCGCTGCCCCCGCCGTCCTCGCCGCTGCCCGCCGCAGGCACTCGCACCGGCCTCGCAGCGTGAGCGACGCTTGGGCTGGATTTGGGAGATGCAGGGGGAGGCAGGGGCGCAGGGCGAGCAGGATGCAGGGACTGGGGATGCAGGGACTGGGGATGCAGGGACTGGGGATGCAGGGACCGGGGGATGCAGGGATGCAGGGACCGGGGATGCAGGGGATGTGGGGACCAGGGATGCGGGATGCAGGGACCGGGGGATGCAGGGATGCAGGGGATGCAGGGACCCGGGATGCAGGGATGCAGGGGATGAGGGGACGAGGGGATGCATCACTGCCTGGCGCCGCTTTCCCGGCTGGCTCGGCCGTGCCACCACACGGCACCTCGCCGCCACTGCACCCGCCACCCCGGGGCAGGCACCGGCACCGAGACCGGCACCGGCACCGGGAGGGGGGCCGGAGCCGGGGCACGGTAGCGGCGCCGCGGTCCCGGCAGTGCCCCGCGCGGGGGGGTG
>PTFA01000256.1:1013759-1024964 GCA_003342895.1 Casuarius casuarius | reverse complement strand
GCCTGGCAGGGGACAGAGCCGGGGCCTCACGCGGGGGCTGTGCAGCGGCACAGAGCCCCCAACCGGACGACGCCCCGGTAAAGCCCTGGGGAGGGGGCGCGGGCGGCCAGGGCATCGGGTTAAGCCTCTCTGCAAAGCTGCAAGGCCGGGGGTCGCTTCAGGTTTTGCTGTTAAAAATGGGGAAATGGGGCCTCTCCATGCAGGGCGGTGACCGGGGCCTTCGCCGCGGCCAGGCCGGGACGAGCCGGGTGCTCTGCCCCCCTTCACCACCGTCCTGCAGCGCCGGGGCGTCTCCCCGCACCGTGCCTCAGTTTCCCCGGCCGCGGCCCCCCTTGCCCGCTCAGTGCCCGGTGCTGCACAGCGGCGCTCGGGGGGGCTCCCGCGTCCCGGGGCCCCTCCGCAGCCGCCCCGTCCCTCCCGGCGCCGGGCAGAGCCTCCCCTCGGCGTCTCCCCCCTCTCCCTCCTGCGTCCCCCCGGGGCCGGCCGGGCCGCCGGCGTTGCCCCCTCCTCGGCCTCCGGCTTCCCTCCCTCACCTTTCTCTCTCCCTCTCTTTTTTTTTTTTTTAACAAGAAATGAGTTGTCTCCCCGCAGATGCGACTAAAAGCACTCTGGAAATGTCAGCCGCTGCTGGAAAGGGACCCAGATAACATTTAGCTTTAGGTAAGAGAGTAGATTTTCTCTGCGCTAATTCATATTTATAAGCCCCGCGCTGGCGGGGAGCGCGCCGCGCGCTGATTGCCGGCGAGCAGGGCCGGGAATTGTTTTCACATCCGAGATTAAAGAGCGCTGGCTGCTCCCGGGGGCACCGCGTATTTACGCTGGTCACTCTCCCTCCGTCCTCATGAGATTAGGACTGGAAATGGGAAACGGTTATATAGTGCCGAGCCGGCGGCAGCGTGGCCGTGCCAGGCCCCCGCGCCGGGGACAGTCCCAGGGCCATCCAGCGCCTGCAGCTGGCCCCGGACGCCTGGGCCCCTCCCGGCGCCTCCCCTCCCGCCGCGGGGCAAAAGGCCCAAAAGACCCAAATCAACAGAGCAGCCCCCAAAACCGGCTCGGGGAGGGCACCGCGCTGACCAGGGCTCTGACCCGTTTTGCTGGTCCCGGTGGAAACGATCAACAGGGACGGATATTCCTTCACCAAACCCTCCGGATGGCCACGGCGGGCTCCGACGGAGAGCCGGCCCCGGCGGGACCGACGCTGCGCAGGCGATAGATTAGGCGGAAGATTTATTTCTATTACTGTTTTTCAGCGCGTCCCGGGTCCTTGTCAAGTGATTAAAAGCAAACAAGCAAAGCTCTTCCCCTCCGCGGCGCATCGAGGATTTGGGAACTTTTAGAGCTTTATTCAGTTTTCATTTTTTGAGATGGTGTTTGCGAACTGGCTGAGCGGCTCCGGGGAGAGTCGGAGCGTAAACACGGGGAGGGGGAAAATATATTGTGTTGGGGATTTTAGGGGCTGGAATTAGGGGGAGGAAGGAAAGAGCGGGGCGGGGGAGGGAGGGTGCGCGGGGTGGAAGGGGAAAAGGCGAAGGGAGGCACGAGACAATGGCAGGAGGCACCCGGGGACTTCCTGAGCCCTTTTAGAAATTCAAAATGCGCCTCGGAGCCTCAAAGCTGTGTCAGTCACAGCCCGGGCGCAGGGAGCGCCGAGGCCGCGGCCGAACAATACGGGATTGTGTGCGGAAGGTGGGAAAGCCGGGGGTCTCGGCGGCTCCCGCGCGCCGCGGCGGTTCCGCCCGTCAAGCACGCGTTCCACATGAATCGATTCTGGACAGAGCCGCCGCGTAATCCCCCCCGCCTCGCTATGACAACTCGAAGGAGAATTCGGCGGCTGAGTGGCAGCAGACGGAGAACTGACGAGGCCGAAGGCTGCAGGACTCGCCTGGCTTTTGTCCCCCCCGGTAACTTTTTTGGCGAGCGCGTCCGTGCCGGCGTGCGCATGGTGCCGCGCGCTCTCCCGGCCCCCGAACACCGGCGCTTCTCTGCCTTTTGCATCTCCGACCCCGCCACCCCTTGCAGCCCCTCCGGCAAATGCCGCCGGTGCCGGTGCTGGGGGAGCCACCAGGGCCCGGCGAGGAGCCGGTGCTGCCCCAGCGGAGACCCGTCGGCCCCCCCGGCAGCGCCCCGCGGGAAGGGGCTGCTGGACGACGACGCGCCGAGCCGTGTGCAGGCGGGAGCCGCGGCGGGGTCTGCTCCCAGCAGTGCCCAGCAGCTCCCAGCACTCCCCAGTTCACGCCCCAGCTGTGGGGCTCGGGGAGCCGCGGCAGAACCGCCGGGGCTGCAGCAGGCAGCGCGCATCGGGGGGGCTTCAGCCCGGGGGGGCACGCGGGGCACTCACGTGTTATCCAGGCATCCGGCACGTTAGAGGCTTCCCGGACCCGCCTGGTACCTGCGCAGGAGCTTCAGCAGAGGCTTCTCATTGCACGTCAGCAGGACGGGGCCGCCGCGGGGGCCCCCACGGCCGCATCAGACCCGAACCGCAAAGCGAAGCAAAGCGAAGCAAAGCGAAGTGCGGTGCAGCACGGCGCGGTGCAGCATGGCGCAGCACGGCGCGGTGCAGAGCAGCAGGACTCCTTGCAACCCTGGCAAGCACCAGGCAAACTGCCCATTGCTGCCGTGCTGAGCAGTGCAGGCTGCAGGCTGCAGCTGCCCTTGTTAGTCCTTTGCAACCGCCCGCAGCTGCGTGTGCCTGCGGCTCGCGGCCGAGGGGCTCCAGCACCTCCCCGTGCCCGCGGCCGGGAGATGCCGCTCGGCGTTGCGCCTTGCACCTTGCGCCGTGCCGGGCACCGCTGGAGCAGGGCCGGCCTCGGGGACCGGGCTGTGACTCCGCATCCGTGAGGCAGGGAGGGGATTCTGGAGGGAACGAGCCGGTCCGAGATGGTGTAAAGGCTGCGCCGGCGGCTCACGGCACTTCTCCGGCCCCGGTGCTAAAAGCCCTGGCGATTGCTGCCCGGCACCGCTCTCCCCGGCCCCGGCACGCTCTCGCCCGCGCAACGCGCCTGCCTCGTTAGGGAAACCGCCTGCTATTAATGATCATATCAAGAATAAAAAGTGCTTCTGTCGTGCCCGGGTCCTGTCGCTTCCCGGCCTCCCCGTTCCGGCTCCGCGTGTGCCGGCCCCGGGAGGCGAGAGGTACAAAGGAAACTAATTAAAAACTGCCAGTGTCTCGTGTTGGAGCATTTGGGTGCGTTCGGTAGTGAAAGACAAGCGTCTTGTTGCAAGAAAATCAATTTTACAGTTACAGGAGCAGAATAAATAGAGGTGGTGCGTTAAAGCAGGAGGAAGGGCCGGGCGCTGCCGTCGCCGGCGCGGTGTCGGCATCGGCTCCCGCGCGGCCGCGACCGGCCCGACGGCGGCTCCCGGGGCGGCGCGATTCGCGCGGCGTCTCTTCGGCAGGGATCAGGGGAAAGCGGGAGTCGAGGTGATTCGACTGCCGGTGCCCCGTGAAGGCTGCGGTTTTACCCGCATCCCGCCGGAGCCGTCCCGGGCCGATGCTCCCCGGCCCGGCCGGCAGCCGCTGCGGCACAACCCTGCGCCGGGGCCCGGCTCGAGGCTGCTTTTCAGCCAAAGCAGCGCCGCAGATCGGGCTCGGGCTTGCAGACCTGCTACCCGGAGGGCAGCCTGCAAGAAACCCAGGAATGGCCCAAAACGGCCGCCCGGCTGGTGCCGCGATGGGCCCCGGTCCCAGCATCGCCCCGGCATCGCCCCGGCATCACCCCGCCGGCGCCGGAGCTCGTCCCCCGCCCGCCCCGCAAAGCCCGCGCCGGGTTCGTCGTACCTCCTCTCTCTCCGCAGACCTGTGGTTAAAATCTATTGGTTTCGTGCACAGTTTTATTGTTTTTTTAGGGTCAGGGAAATGGTAAACAAGCCAATTATCCTTGACGGAGGGGGTTAAGCGCTCCTCACCCGGCGCGGCTATCTGCACCGAGCCGGCGGGGCTCGTTCGGCAGCCGGCAAAGTTGCCCGCTGCCTGTCAATGAGGAGCAGCAGACGGGGGGCCCGGCTGAAATGACTTTTATGCTAAACGGCGCTGCCGCGTTGGCAGGTGGCTGGCGGGTTCGGAGGCCGCCCGGCTCCGTTTCGGCGGCCCTGGCGCTGGAGCGGCCGCGGGAGCAGCCGTCCCGTCCCACATCCCTCGCCTCCCGCCGGACCCCTCCCGCCGCCCTCCTGGCCGCGGTCCCCCCGCCCCGGCGGGATTGCCTTTTCTTCGCTTGTCACACTAGGACGGTTCCGATCCCTAATCCTCAAATTGTCCCTGGCTGGTTTTACATACATTTCTAAGCTCCTCATAATAGATTTATTAAAAAAAAAAAAAAAGAAAGGATATAAAAACCCCTCCGAGGGTTATTATAGGATATTTTTGTTTTAATTGAAAACTACTCCTGGTGCAACGGGCCGGATCCTCACCGGCACAGCCGGCACCGCTCGGAGGGCTCCCGCGAGGCCGGATCCAGCTCGCTGCGCTCCCGCTATCCCTGCTCATTCCTGCAGCTTGGCCAACCGGCACCACGGAGCAAGCGAGGGTGGGAACATTGCGGTCCGGCATCTGCCCCCGCCGCAGCCCGGCCAGAGGCAGCGGCCCTCGAGCATCGCCCGTAGCCGCAGCGATTGCTTTTTGGCCAAGCAGCTCCTGGGCCCTGGATCGTCTTGTTTGGCTGTATCAGATTGAAAATCGATACGGAAGAAAATTGAAAAATACATATTTGGGGTGCGAGGGAGCGGCGCGGGGGCACCGGCTCCGGCCGGAGTTGTCTGCAGCCGGTGCAGCAGTGAGCGCCCGGCATCGTCACGGCGGAGAGCTCCCCAGAAATGGGGGAGCCGGGCGCAGACAGGGAGCCCGGACCGTCGGCTGATTGCAGAAGGCGGGACGAGTGCTAGTGAGCCTCCCTTCCCCTTCGTTATGATCCGTGCCTCTCATTTCCCTAATAACCCACCTCGAAAGCTTTCAAGCACATAAAGCTCTGCTGAAGGGTCTGCTGCTCGTCCCCGCTCATCTCCCGGTTCGATCAGCACCGGCCGGGGCCGTCGGGTTCCCCTCGGGCGCTGACCTTGCAGACGGCGTTTGCTGGTGCATCGGGAGCTCCTAGGAGCACCCAGCGCGTCCTGGCTCTGCCATGCGGAGCAGCCTGCTCCTGGCCGAGCCGATGTGGCCTGCGAAGTGCTCAGTGGTTTCCCCTTCCAGGCACGGGATGCACCGGGATGCTCCGAGATGCACAGGATGCATCAGGATGCACCGGGATGCTTGGGAGGCACCAGGATGCAAAGGATGCACCGGAATGCACCGTGGCTGAGCCACGGGCAGCCGAGCAGAGGGGAAATGCCGCCTCCTTAAACCAGGTTAATTAAGTTGCTGCGATGGTTTCCTGGAGTTTGCTCTTCGGGTCTTTTTTTTTTTTGGAGAGAAGTTGCCTTGAAACCTCCATTCTCTGCGGTCTGGGGAGAGAGGAAGGTCTCTGGGTGAATTAGCATTTATATAGCTGTGCCTTGCATTTCAAACCCCCTTTATCTCTATTAGCACCTAATAAAGACAGAGCTTTGCTCTAATTCATAATTATAGCGCTGGATGGAAATATTTGTGTTTCTATTCCCTGGGAGTTTGCCTCGAAGCCCCTCAGCCAATTCGGAGTGCAATATTCCCAGTTTCCCCCCCGCTCCCGCCAGCCCCACGCCGGGGCCGTCCTGCCGCGGCGGAGGTGCTCAGTGCCACGCGGAGCAGAGCCGGGGCGGCCGGACCCTGCACCCGCCGCGCCGGGGCGGTGTGAAGGCGTCAAGCGGGTGGTGGGTGAGGACACCCCGGTTGGCACGCTCTGGCGGTGCCCTGCAGCGAGGCCACGACTGCTTGCACCAGGGGTGTTTGCACCAGGGGCGTTTGCACGAGAGGTCGCTTGCACGAGGGGCATTTGCACGAGGGGCGTTTGTGTGAGAGGTCGCTTGCACGAGGGGCGTTTGCACAAGGGGCGTTTGTGTGAGAGGTCGCTTGCACGAGGGGCGTTTGCACAGGGGATCGACTGCACAAGGGGAGTTTGCACAAGGGGTGTTTGTGCAAGGGTCGCTTGCACGAGGGGCGTTTGCACGGGTGTGTTTGCACGGGGGATCACTCACACAGCGCTCTTGCAGGCCAGGCCGACAGGGACACCAGGAGAAATGCCGCAGGCGGGACACGGCCCTGGCTCATCCCTCACGGCATCCGCACGCCCGGCTGCCAGGGATGCGACCGCGGCCCGGGCGCCAGCGGGACACGGCTCCATCGGGGCCAGGATGCTCCCAGCGCGGCCCCGGAGGGCCGGATCCGGCCGGGAGCCAGGAAGGGCTGCGGCGGCGGCGGCACCCACCGCACCGCTGCACCAGCCGCCGCGCGCTGCCTGGCCGCGCAACCCCCTCGTTGTACATTCAGCGTACTGCCGCGCGCAAACGGCTTTAAACTGCCTCGAGTGTTTCAGCGGGGAACCGGCGCCGGCGGTGCAACGCTGCATTACCGCAGCGTTAGCAGTGAAGTATCGATCCTAATCCCCTGCTTCAAAAATAGGATTATCGGAAGGGGAGGGCGGGAGGGGGTGTCGGTGCGGGGGGACGCCCGGCCGCGGCGCCGGGAAGGGGCCACGCGGGGCTTCTCCCCCCGGAGCGGGGCGGCCGCGCCGTAGCTTTGCTCGTTTTTGCTATTCTTATTTCTTCCCCGTCGCCTCGCGGGGCGGCGGCAGGACCCTCGCGGGGCTCCTCAGCAAGGAGAAAAGGGGATGGGGGCATCCAGACGCTGCTCCCGGCCCAACCCGACCCCCAGCGCTTTTGGGGGGGTTTTCCCCCAAACAGGGACCCGGCGGCACCCGGGGACGTGGGCGCCGAGCCCCACCAGCCACCGCCGCCATCCCGCCGTCCCCGCGCACGGCTCCCGTTTCGCTCCTAATCGCCTCTTCTCAGGCTTTAATCCCCTCTCTCCTCCCACCTGGGTTTTCCCCCCCCCCCCGCCGCAAGACAAATTACCCTTAATGATATGCTGAAGGCCATGACACCCATGTTGTCTCTTTGTCATCCTTCGCGGTGCAGTGTGAAAAGATAATACAAAATGCGGCACTTATCTGCAATTGCGAGCCAAGACAACTCGCTAATCCCTTAATGCCGCCGCGGCGCGGGCTCCTGCGGCTGCCGCCGAAACCGCGGCCGCGGGGCCGAGCCGGTGCTCCCGCGCTGCTCCCGGCCCGGGAGCCCCGCCGCCCCCGCGTAACCACAGCAAAAAATGAAACAAGCCAGAAAAACCAGCAAAAACCCTAAAGCAGCGCTGCGACGCGCAGAAACGTGGAGCAAAGCGCGGGGCGAGATGCCGGCGCTGAGCCCCATCGCCRGCCCCGYGCCRGGCTGCACCGCAGCCGCCCCCCGGCCCATCGCCCTCCCCGTCCCGCTCAGATTTACTCCTCCCCGGAGCAGCCGAAAGCTGCAAACACCCTTTTATTTGTCAGCCGCGTCCCCGCAGCCTGCGAGGCTGCTGGAAAGGTAATATATGATTTCAGCCCTCTTTGCTTGATGATGTCGGGATTAGGAGCCCTACATATTTTATGGAAACCTCTCCATGATCTTCCTTTATAAATCATTCAGATAAGAGTGTCTTTTCTTGGTGTGCGATATAAAATATTTACTGGCGTGGATGAAGGCTGTTCATCCGTGTTTACCCTCCCGCTCGGCAGCCCGGCGASGCTCGGGCAGCTCAGCCGGGCGCAGCCCCGCGCCGGCCGCCGCGGGAGCTGGGAGACTCCCGAGTCCCGGGGGGAAAGCGGCGCCCGGGGAGCTCGGCCCCGCTGGGGGGTTCGGGGGTCCCCCCACCCCAGGGCCGCCAGCAGCCCGAGCCAGGGGGGCCRGCAGCCTCCCCATCCCGGGAACGCTGTCCCGGGAGCGCCGTCCCCGTCCGCCGCAGCCTGCAGCACGATGCGCTGCCCGGGCCATTAGCATTCAYTGCGCTTCCTCCCATCTGGTACCTGGCAGGGAAATGAAAACACGTTCTTCCCGCAGCGGGGAGGTTCCCGCCGAGAGCCCCAACTTTGCAATCATTCCCKGGCCCCGCGGCGCTCCCCCCCCGGCGACGTTCCCATTACCGGGCTCGCCGGGGGCAGGCGTTGGCACGCGGCGCCGGGCGCGAGGCTCCTGCTGCAGCAACTGGCCCGCGCGTAATGCCGGTCGCCGGCGGCAGCGGTGCCTGCGGAGCCGGAGCGGACGCTGCTCCGCGGGGCCGGTCCCTCCCGCGGCTCCACACCGGCACCGCGCCGCGGGCTGCAACACGGCCGGCACCGGGCATCGCCGCAGCCCCTTCCCACCGGCATCCCCCCCCCGCAGCACCGGACCGTCCCGCTGCGGCGCGGGGGGAATTAACAGCTCCAGAAACAACCTCGATGTCTAGTGGCCTGAAAAGCCTCGTTTCCCRCCGGCGAGGGCCCTGCAGACCCGGCGAGAGCCGCGGCAATTACACAGCCGGCTGCCTCGCGCCGCCGAAATCGATGGCCGGGAAGGGCCGGTGCCGGGGACCGCGGTGCCGCACGCGGCCGGCRGACGCAGAGGGRYYGGGCCRGCKSGGGATTTATGGCCCGCGGAGGAGAYGGAGGTCCCGAGGTGGAAGCRGGATTTGTTTCCACGAGCCGATGAGATTCCGGCCCTTTTCCAGCCCCGGACGCCTGGGACGAGAGCCGCTGCTGGAGAGGGGCTTTCGCCCGCCCGCGCGGAGACGCCGGCGCGAGGGAGGGACGCGCCGCCCCGCGGGATGCTCCGCCGTCCCCGCTCCAATTACAAGAGCAGCAATGACGTGAGATTGGCGCCGGAGGAGGCTCAGGCCCGGAAAACCCCGTTTCAGACGCCGGCAGCCAAACGCGACGCGCTCCGGGCCCCTCGCGGGCGGCGGGTCGTGCCAGCGCTGGGCTGAGCCACCACGGCCCCGGGACCGCTCGCTGCGACGCTGCGGCACGGCACCGTGCTGCACCGCCGGGCAGGGGACGCTGCACCCCGGCAAACCCCCCGGCCGCGCCGCGGAGCCGTTCCGGGCGCGTCGTCAGCGCGCGGAGGAATTCCCCGTTTCCCGACGGCGCCAGACGCTCGGAAAGCGGCAGGGCGAGACGGGAGCCGGCTCCGCCGCACGAGCCCATCTGCTCCGCTGCTCGGCCCCAGCTGGCGTCGGAGCAGCCGGCRCTTTTCCCGCGCCGCTGCCGAGGGGCCCCGGGACCGGCCGCCAGCAGCGACGGCACGCGGGAAGCCAGCAGCCCCGGGCTTCATCACCGCGGGAGCCAAACGAGCCCTTTCAGGCCTTAAAAATCCCTGACTCCATCAATTAATGACTAACAAAGATCAGTCTCAGCCCTGCGCCYGCCAGCTTGCTATTTTTATCTATTTCCAACCCCAAATGTTGAAAGAATCATGAGTCAGGCCTCAAAAMCTGACAGAATTGGCCTAAAGATCTTTTTTTCCCCAAGTCCGCGCCGGCTCCTTCTCCGGCGGCTCCCGAGCCGGCTCCCTGCCCGGCGCCGAGGCCTCCCCGCGCCGCCGTTGTTGTTCCTCCCCGCTCCTGGCACGCAGATGGCCCTTATTAGAAAGCAAAATTAGGCTCTCACCCTCTCGTGGCAAACTTCAGAGCCTCGGATCAGCTGGACGAGCCTGAATTAATTAACAGCGGATTGTTCCTATTCGGCTAATTATGCTGAAATATGCATTAAACGCCGGAAATGAGCAGGGGCTGCGCAAAAAATCATTTAGTGGTTAAAGAAAAAGAGCAGGTGGGCGCCGCGCGCGAGGGCGGTTTTTCGGGGGGGATCGGCTGGACTCGCACGGTGGCACCGGGACACCGGGCTCCTCGGCCCCCGGCGGGCACGGCCGGCGTCCCGGCACGGCCGGCTGCGGCAGGCACCAAAAGCAGCGTTTTCCGGCTTTTCCAGCGCCGCCCGGCCGCGGGGGGAAACCGAGGCAGCGGCCGGCGCGAGGTCCCGCGGCGCCGGGGACGCCGGGGCCCAGCCCGGAGCGCTGCTCCGCATCGCCTCTGATAATTAAGCGCTATCAACAATTGCATATTAATTAATTTAATACCCATTGTTACTCATTAAGGCAGTAATTAAATCCTTCCGGTAATTAACGTGCCGCCCGGCAGAGCGGCCGGCGGGAAGGGCGCGCGGGACCCAGCGGCGCCGGCGGCAGGGACCAGGCAGCTCTCCAACGCACGGGCCTCACAGGACATTTACTTTTATTTTATTATAAAAAAATACAGACTCCCAACCAGGTGGTGACGCGGTTACCATCAGCACGACGTCGAGGACGAAAGCGGCGTGTCTAAGGACGAAGCTAGGCTGAACGGAGACCAACAAGCAAAGCCAGCCCCCCCCGCGGCGGGGGCTGCTCCCCAAGGCAGAACCACCCGGACCCGGACCCGACCCCCCCCGCGCCCCCCCGTCCCCCCCCCCGGCCCGCAGCCGGCCGGAACGGCGCTTCCTCACTCGCTTTTCCTTAACTCTCTCACAGTCGCTGCACACAATATAGATATTTATATATATAATCTATATATATATAAAACACAGACCGAAGGCCAGGCTTCGCCGCCGGTGGCGGGGGCCGCGGGGGGGGGGCTGCGGAGGCCCCCGGCCGCGGCGGGGTGAACGCGATGCTTTCGCTTGCCTTCGAGAACCACGACCTGCTCTAGACACACGGGGGGCGGCGGGGCGGGACGGGACGGGGGGGTGGCAGGGAACGCGGCTTTTTTAACCGCTTTTGTATTTTTTGGATGGTCGAGATGAGCTTATTGCGAGATTTCAGCTTCCTAGTCTAAAAAATAAAAATAAAATAGAAATAAAATAAACCCTTCCATAAAATTCATTCTCAACAATACATAAAAAAAAAGGTCACAGTATAGCGCCTGCCGGCTCTATGTACAGGGACGGAGCGGCCGAGCCCGCCGCGGCTCCCGGGCGGGAAGGGAMGGCTCTGGCGGGCGCTCGGAAAAGGCGTCCGTGGAAAGGGGTCGTCGCTGCGGTACGTTATCCGTCATCCCGCCGTCCCCCCGCGCCGGGCGCGGAGCCCGCGGGAGCTGCAGCCCGGGACGCCCCGGCGCGGCGCAAGGCGAGGAGCGATCGCGGGACCCTCGCTGCGTCGCCGCTCGCGGCCTCGGGCCGACCTCAATTCTGCATTKCTTTTTTTAATGCAAAGGAGGAAAAGGGAAAAGCAGCCCGCGGGCAGCTCCCGAGCCGGCCC
>PTFA01000256.1:975518-1013439 GCA_003342895.1 Casuarius casuarius | reverse complement strand
CCGTCCATCCATCCGTCCATCCGTCCATGCCTCCGGGCTGCCCCGCGTCCGTCCGTCCATCCATCCGTCCATGCCTCCGGGCTGCCCCGCGTCCGTCCATCCGTCCGTCCATGCCTCCGGGCTGCCCCGCGTCCGTCCGTCCGTCCGTCCGTCCATGCCCCATCTCCGCAGGGCTGAGGCACGGGGCCGCCCGGCGCGGCAGAGCCCCCGGCACCGTCCTCGGCGTCCGTGTCCGGCCGGCTCCGGCGTCCCGGCGCTGTCTGCGGCTCCCGGCCCGGCATCGCTCCGGCCGCATCCGGGGGCCAGCGAGGGCCGGGCGCCATCAACCCCCCGGCGCCGCCGCCGCCATCCCCGAGAGTGGCGCCCGCCTCGCGGCTCAGTCTCCGGCACGGGGAAGCACCGAGTGCGGCAAAACCAACAAAACCAAAACAAAAATAAAAAAATCTTTTAAAAAGGACTCTATTTTTGGTCTAGAAATGTAAAAAGCGACATCCTAGGGGAGGGTCGCATCCGTCCCCGGCGGCGGCGCGGCGCTTGCGGTCGCTCCCGGGGCTCCGACGCCGGAGCAGGGCTGCGCCGAGCCCGTGGGATGCAYGGGGCCGGTCCGGAGGCGACTCGGGAAATCGGGAAAACGGAGCGRCGGGCGGCGCGGGCGGCGCGGCCCCCCCTCGGCCGGGGGCTACGAGCCCAGCAGCGTCCAGACGACGGGCACCACGGCGAGCACGGCGCGCGGCACCCCGAGGCTGCAGCACGAGTTGTTGCTGGTGAAGATCGGCTCCGGCGACTCGTACAGGGAGTCGTCTAGGAGAGAGGGAGAGCGCGGCGTGAGCGGGCCCGCGGCCGGGACGCCCTCCCTTCTGCCAGCCGCATCCCGCAGCGCCGGCCGCTTTTCCCAGGAAAACCCGGGCGAAGCCCCGGCCGCTCGAGGCAGCCCTTCATCTCCGCCAGGCACCCGCACGACGAGCCCCTGACATCGCAAAAACACTAAAAAACACCATCGGGAGGGATTTTTTCCCCCCATTATGTCCTGAACCAAACGGAATGATTTTTTACAGATGGTTTCATTATATTGGGTTTTATTTTAAAGCCGTGCAAATAAAAAAAAAGAGAGACATCCTTTTAAACGGTGACATTTCACAGGCACTCAGCCCTTCCCCGGGGAGAGCCGCTGCCATTTGCTAATTACACGTTAACAGGGGAAGAAAATTATTAATTTGTTTTTTTAAATGGCTGAGTTATTTGATTCTGAAAAGTAGCCACTGCGCGGAGATTATCATTTTTTCTTTTTCCCATCTGAAACTCAGCGGCAAACGKCCGCCGCGGGGGCGACGTGCTGCCCCGAGCCCGGTGCCGGGGCGCTGGCAGGGGACCCCCCCCCCCGCGGAGGTGCCGCTCGGCCAGGATGCGGGGCAGCCCCCCCCCCAAGGCCCCGGCGGGGGAGACGGCGGAGGGGGAGCTGCCGGGGCCCGGAGCCCCTGCCCCTCGGTGCAGCCCCCCCCTCCCACGGGGGCTCCTGCTGCAGCCGCCGAGCGCGAGCTGAGGCCTGGCGCGCTCGGTGCATGTCAGGGGGCAGCAGCAAGCAGAGGCGGCGGGTTTGGTGCCACCGCGGCGATGCGGCAGCCTGCGCCCCGCATCCCCATCGCGCCCGCGGCATCGCCCGACGGCACCATCGCGGCTGGGCGCAGCCGCGGCGTTTGGGGCCAATTCTCCCCAAAAAGCTCCCGCCCGCCCGCCCGCCCGCACTTACTTGTCGGCCGCACGTAAACCTTCAGCCTCAGGCAGGGCCTGTCGACCATGTTAGGGGGAGACGCGGCTGCGGARAAAGAGGGAGAAAACCGTGAGCCGAGGAGCAGCGCGGCGCCCCGCCGCCGCCCGGGACGCGGCCCCGAGCTCGCGCGCGCGGGGAACCTCCTGCCACGGGAAAGGCCTGGCACGGCCCCCCCCTTTCCGGGTCGTCTCGAAGAAACGTGGAAGCAGCGTGAAACGTGGAGCGAGCGCGAGGACGGGGAGGCGCGAGGGAGCCCGGCGGGGCCGAGCCGCAGCTCAGCTCAGCACCCTCGGCGCAGAGATGCTCCCGCGCCCAGCACCGCTCCCGCGCCCAGCACCGCTCCCGCGCCCCTCCGGGCCCCTCCGAAGGTCTCCGAGATGCCGGTGCCGCTGCTAGCGGGCTGCCAGCCTGACTGCGCCTCCAAAACCCCCTCGACCCAGTGCCCCGGCCTGCTGCAGCCCGGGGCGGCTTCGCCGGGAGCAGGGAGGGACCCCCGAAAGCCCACGGGGACGCAGGGGCGTTTGGGGCTGCGGAGCCCCTCGCGCGTCCTCTTGGCAGTCGCTGCCGGATCACAGAGAAACACTGAGCTGCCGCCACCTCGGAGGCCTCCGTCGGGGCTGCGGGGGGGTTTGCATGACCTGCACAACCTGCACACGTGCACACCATGCACACGTGCACACCATGCACACCACGCACATTGCACACACGTGCACACCACAAACACCATGCCCATTGCACACACGTGCACACCGTGCACACCACGCACATTGCACACACCATGCACACGTGCACACCACGCACACCGCACACCGCGCACCGCCACGTCCCGGCAGCTCTGGTCCGGCGCCCGCGCTGCTCAGGGCTGCGAGAGCGACCGCGCGCCTCCGTGCCRCTCCCGTAGCAGGCAAACCGGAGATGAAAGCACAGAATAAAAATCATACTCATTGGGAGAGATAAAGGCAGTAATTGCAATAATTATCTTGGTGAAAGTCCCCTCTCAACAGGAGAAAATGTAATATTTATATATGTGTTTTTAAAGGAACTTCATTTTGCTTTCTCTTTTTTTTTGGAAGGGAGGCCGGGGAGGGAGTGTTATTTGCAATAAAGCCTAATTTAAAGCAGAAGGAGAGGGGACTGGGGCGGCGTTCGCGCAGGCGCTCGCGGCAGGGACCCTGGCCCCGGACGCCTGGGCCCCTCGCCAGCTCCAGCCCTCCTTCCCCGCGCGACGGCTCTGGGCAGAGGCCGCACACCGGCTCGCTCCCCTTTTTTTTTTGCATCCTTTCCTTTTCTTCTCCCTCATGCTTTGACCAAATCGGGAAAAGCAGCCGCGGAAATCGGCAGGTCAAGCGACCCGCACCGAACGCCGGGCACGGAGGAGCCCGGAGCGGGTCCTGCCACAGGCGCCGGCTCTTCACCGTGACCCGGCGGCGGGCGCGGGTGCCGGCGAGGTTAATGGCGCTCCAATTTGCGAGCTCGAGGAGGAGGTAATTTCTTTTCTTTCATGTCTGCTAAATACGGCTCCTCAAAGAGGCATAATTTCTAATGTTCCGCATGACATGAATCCTAACCGGTTTAGCAATGATCAGCTTCACCATTTATTTCTGTGTAATCTCTCCCTAACGACATTAAAAATAAAAAAAAATAAAATAAAACGGGGGGGGGAAAGAGAGAGTTGTAGACGCAGTTATTTCACGAGTGACATTTTACAGGGAGAGAGAGAGAGGGGGGAAAAAATGGTAATTTAATATAGATAAAAGGAACAAATTAAGTGGGCTGAAAACAGATGCTTTAGGAAAAAGGGGGAGAAATAATAAGAAAGATAACGGTGCCGGTTAGCTCCCGAGCACGAGAGGCAGCGCTGCCTCCCCGCGACACCGCCAAGTGCTCGGGGTCACCGGTTCTCATCTATTTTTATTTTTTTACCCCATATCGATTGCAAAGCTCCCAGCGCCTGACCCCAGCCCCATCGGCTTATTTTTTTTCACGGCTCCAACGGGCTTGGGATGGGGTCAGCGCAGCTTTTTGCATCCTGCTCGGTTTTGACCACCGGGTCCAGCCGCTCTGGATGGAGTTAGGAGGAGCCGGTCCTGCAGCCGCGGCACCGAAGCCTCCCCGGGCAGCGGCCGCCCGGCGCGATCGCTCCCGCGGCCCCGGCCCCGGCGCCGGCAGCGGCCCCCCGGCCCCCACTCACAGATGTAGTAGTACTCGTGGCCCGGGCGGAACTCGAAGCCCAGCGAGAAGGGGGTGAAGAGCTGGAACTTCTCGGAGAACTTGAGGGGCCCGCCGGGCGCGTCGGGCCGGTTGCACTCCCAGCGCTTGAAGCCGCGGTGGCGGTGGTCGCAGGCGGCGTGCCCCTCCGCGTTCACCATGTAGAGCACGTAGCGCTCGGCGCGCTCGGCGGGCGGCGGGGCCTCGTAGTGCGGGCAGTAGATGTCCAGGTAGTCGTTGATGCTCACCTCCACCGTGTAGTCCCCGCCGTGGAACCTGCGGGCGGAACGCGCTCAGCCCGAGCCGGGGCTTGGAATGACCCCCTGCCCGCCCCGGCCGGGGAAACCCAGGCACCGCGCGGATGCAGCGGCATYGCAGCGCGCGACGGGGTTTGCAGCCCCTCTGCCCCGGCGCCGGCTSCCTCCCGAGCCCCCCCGGCGCCCGGCCTCCCCCCCGTTAACCCTACGCGATTACATCCAGCCCCTCGTCGTTTTAAGATGAATAAACTGGCAACGGTTGGTGATAAGTAGCTAAAAAAATCATTATTCCTCGCGATACCATCAAACCTTTTGGTATTAATGCAGMCGGGCGCCGCAATCCTATTGTAATTTACGTTTTTGGTGCTGATTATCTGGGAGATTAAGGGATTAGCGGAGCTGGGGAAGGGCCGCGCGGGACGGCGGCGGCTCCCGTCTTCGGCAGCGATGCGCCACGTGCTCCCGGGAGCCGCCGGCTCCGCGTCCCGCTCCCTCCGCGCCGCTCGCCTGCGCCACCGGCACCGTCGGCTGCTGCATCCGACAAAACCCCCTCGCTCCCGTCCTCGCGCCCCCAGGAGCCAGCCTGCCTTTTTTTCCCCCCACCCAGGTTGAGCTGAGTTTTCTTTGCTAATTAATTTGAGGTTCCTGCCGTGCTGCTCTGCCTCAAACAGAAAGTCTGTGTCCGCAGCGGCGCGGGACGCCGGAGCGCGGGAAACGGCCAGGAGCTGCGGGAAACGGCCGGGAATCGCGGGAAACGGCCGGGAATCGCGGGAAACGGTGGGGGGGTCCGTGCCTCTCCCACCGCTCCCATTTCAGGGAGAGTCTCTGCAGCGCCCTGAAAAAAAGGCGATTTCAAGCCCTGGCAGTCGAGAACGGGGCTGAGAACGGCRCCAAACTCATCACACGGGGAACCTGGGCACGGTCCTCTCGCCCAGTGCCAAAACACCCCGGACCGGGCTGCCGAAAGGCCCCGACGGCGGGAGCAGCCGAGCGGAGCCCCCGCGCCGCCTCCCGCTCGCTACGGCCTTCGCGAGCCTCTGATCAGGCAGGCGACGGCGCTAATTAAGGAGCAGGGTTTTTCTCTCCCTCTCCTTCTCGCTCCTTCTCCGAGTYGCTCGTGCCAACCCTGCCCCTGGCAAGGTAACGTTTCAAAATGTAAAATTAATACAAAGGGCCGCGATTTACTGGGAAACAATTTTCAAACGCATACAAAACAATAAAAAAAATTTAAGCTCCCTCTTCTCTCTCTCCCTTTTATTTGAAAAAAATTATTTATTTTAATGATTGTTATTAAAGCCCAAGCAAAGACGATTGTAACAGAAGGGCTTGTGCTTATCAGGGGAATAATAATAATAATTATATTTTTTGAAAAAAAATCAACTAACTCCAAGGGCCTTTGCTGGACTGACAAATTGCTGAATTAAAGCTGATTAGCGGTGATGAATGGCACAGGCGCCAGAGCGGGTGCGCGGGGGCTGCGGGGGGGGCGGGGGCGAGGAAGCGCCGTGGGGAGCCGCCGGGAGCCCGGCCGAGGCCGCCGGACCGGCCGCGAGGTTTATCCCGAGACCGCGGTGAGGCCCCCGGAAAAGGATGAACGTGCTGGGAAACGAGGGCAGCGAATCAGGGCTGCATTTTGCTCCCGGGCACGCGACGCTCGGGGCTGAATTTGCATTCGAGCCAAGGAAGTGGCCCCTTCGCAGCCCCCTTTTTGCAGCCCCCTTTTTGCAGCCCCCTTTTTGCAGCCCCCTTTTTGGCCCTGCTGCACCCGACGCCCCAGTTCTCCTTCCTGAAAGCTCCTCGGGGGCTCCCTTGTCCCACGCCAGCCCTTTGCCAAGCGCCATCCCCACGGGCCGGCCCCAGTGAGCACCGCGCCGTTTAATTTGGGGGAGAGAAGGGGGAGAGGGAGAGGAAGGGGGAGAGGAAGGGGGAGAGGGAGAGGGAGAGGAAGGGCTGTTCTGCACCTGAGAGAGACCTGCCTGTGTCCCTGCACCGTGGCCTCTGCCAGCCCCGCGCGCAGACGCCCCAGGAAGGAGAACGGGGCATCTCCGACGCTTCCCATCGCGCTGCCCCTCCCTGGCAGCACCTGCATCCCGCGCTGCAGAAACCTCCCCACCCCRCGACCAGCAAAAGCCCCGGAGACGCCCGCAAGCCGCCCCCCGGCCCCGGCTGCTCGCCGCGGGGGACGGGGTCATCTGCGCTCCCCAAGCGCCGGCCACGAGGCTCCCGGCTGCAAACGGCACGTTGCTCCCTGAGCCTGGCGCCTTCGAGGCCACRAGGCAACAGGTAAACCTGGAATATCCAAAATTTAATTTATGGGCAAGAAAAAAAAAGCTTTGCTCCTATGAGGGCGACGGCCCACGGGACACCCCACTGCACCATGGCCGGTGCTGCGACGGGACAGGGCTCTCCGTGGCCGGGCGCCCCGGGAGGCCGCCGTGCCGAGCCGAGCCGAGCCGCTCCGTGCCGGCCGGAGACSCCGGTGCCTCGACCCGCCGGAGGAGCGCGGAGAGGCAGATGGCGTCCAGGTGGCTCTGAACTGATGAGTATCRGCTCGGGCCGGCGAGAGGAGCTAATTGGCCCCCAGGGATGCGGCGCGAGGATGCGATGGAGCCGCCGGTGAAGCGCCCCCGACCTCGCCTCCGGCCCGGCCCCCGCGGTGCAGGACGGCGTGTGGCCACGGCCCCGCGCTGCACGGAGCCCCGACCCGAGGGGCTTGGCAAGGGGACGAGCCGCAGGGGCTGCAGAGGGGCCCCCCGCCCTCCCCCGGCTCGGGGTGACTTTGTCTCGCTACGTCTCGGATCCGTCCTGGCTGCTCTCCGCCGGCGAATCTTTATTTATGTCTCCGTTTCCCCCTGCTGATTCACCCCCTCCTATAAATATTACATTTCTGCCTGATCAAATATTCCCTCCCGACGGCTTTGCTGAACGCTGCAATAAGCACGTTCCCGCGGCCCAAGTGGTTTTTAAAGCAGCCTCTCCCGGCGCGAGCGTCTGCGGGTCTTCACCCCGCGAAAGCGAGCGTCCCGCGCGCCGCGGCCCGGCCCTGCCGCCCCCCCGGAGCAGGGGCACGGGTGGGCCGGGGAGCTGCCGYGAKCCGGTGGGATCYGCGGGAYGGGGATGGGGACGGGGACGGGGCTCGGACCCCGCGGGGTGGCAGCGCGTTGCTGCTCCTCTCCGCTCCTGGAAGCCCCCGAGTTTATCRCCCGGATTATCTGCGCGCATGAAATAATCTCGTCGCACTTTTGAGTGAAACGGCAGCAATTTGGAGGGAGCTGCCAGGGCGCGCGAGCGGCCCCAGCGCTGCGGTGACGCGGGGACRGAGCAGCGGGGGGGACCCGGCGCCGCGGAAGCCTCTCGCGAGTCCGGCGGGCGTGCAARGGCGCGCACCCCCACGTGCACGCGCAAGGAGCGGCGCATGGAAATGCAGGGATTGATGCACGGACACGCGGGTGCATTGCCTGCACGCACGGACAGCGGCGCTGGCGGGTGACACGCGGCACGGCGCGGGGAGGGGACACGCGCGGGCCGGCCGTCGAGGCACGCGCCGATAAGCGGCTCTGCTCACGTGCTGGCGCCAATTCACACGCACGCGCGGAGCCATCTGCTAATTTGTTATTGTTTAAGTCATTCGGTTCACAAAATGTCAACAGTGTTTTAAAAACCCGCCGCCTGGAACGGGCGCTGTCGCCCATGCAACGCCCGCGGCCGGGCTGCCAGCCGCGCCGACCAATGCGCCCGGGGTCGAGCTAATTCCTCTGTTCCAAAATAATAATAAAAAAATAAGAATGCCTCGAAAAGCCAGCCGCCTGCCCTCGGAGCCCCGCGCCGAGCGCGTCCCCGGCGCATCCCTGCGATCCACCGCGAGCGCATCCCCGACGGTGACGGCGACATGCCGCTCCCCTGCCACCTCCCTGCCGCGACGGCTGCAAGCTTTTCCTCCCTCCTTCTCCGCCTCGCAATTTCACCTTCACTCTTCATTTGTTCCCCTCCGCCGGTTCCCGAAGGCACGCGGCCCCGCTCCGGGCCCTGCCGCCCRGGAAGCTCCGGCTCGCRGCGAGGACGCTGGCRCCGGGCAGCCCCAAACCGGCTGCTCTGGAATCATCGCTTCGTGATTTTGTGCAGCGCCGGCGCAACGCGATGCGCGACTGGGGCATTGCAGCACCTGCCCGGAGGAACGGGGCCGCCCGGGCTTCCTCCGGATCCGCTTCATCGCTTGCACGGCTGCCGCGCGCACAGGGATGCTGCAGGCACGTGTCGGACGCTGCACGTGTCGGACCCCCCCAAGACCCTGCGCCAGGACGTCGGGCGAGGACGGGGCAAATCCTGGGCTTTTCAGCCCACGGGGAGACAGGATTCCTCCGGCAAAGCAACGCGTAAAACGCGCAACCGCCTCGAGCCAAGCGAGTTCCTCCCCCGAGGCAGCCCAGCTCCCCGCGACCGCCACCGTCCCGGGCATCGTCCCCGCTCACCCAGCGGCAGCAGCGCAACTGCCATCCCTGCAACGCCCCGGGCTTAAATGCTCATGGAAAGGGGAATAATCCACGTGCTCCAGCGAAACGGCCCGGGTCGAGGGCCGCCGAGAGGCTCCCACAGTCTCGCAGCATCGCTGGAGGCTCCCGCGGTCCCGCGGCATCACCGGAGGCTCCTGCAGTCCCCCAGCATCGCTGGGATGCTCCCATGGTCCCCCAGCATCGCTGGAGGCTCCCGCGGTCCCGCGGCATCACCGGAGGCTCCCGCGGCGGCCGCCAAAGGGGTTAACGGGGAAGCTGCGGCCGTGGCTGACAGAGACGGATGGCGCGGCGGCCGCGGCCCCTCCGAGGGGATGCCGCGCTTGACAACTGACTACTTGCAGCTTTCAGCTCTGTCAGCTACCATTAAGGCCGGGAGCCGGGCTAATTGGGTGCTTCATTAGGGGCATTCGTTACCGTTAGCGCTGCCTGACAGCCGGCYGGCCGGCGGCGCGCGGGGCTGCGGCGGCTCCCCGACGCGGAGGAAGCGCCCGGCCCCAGCGCGGCCTCGACGTGCGAATCCACCGGCTCCCGCGATGCCGCGGGAAGGCTTCGCCCCTCCGCTTGCTCCGAGGGAGCCGAGGAGCCGCGGCCCCCCGCGGATGCTCCCCCTTCCCCGCTGCCCGGCGCGGCGGTCCGGGGCCCGGGAGCCCCCGGGGAGGCACAGGGCGACCCCCAAGAGACGGGGAGCTTAGGGCAGACGGACTCGCGGGAGGGGCAGAAGTCACCCCGCAACGCTGAAAATGAACGGGAGCTCTGGGGGATCCAGGTGGCRGATGCCACCTCGAGCCCRGGGACGCTGGCGATGGGACGGGASGGGACGGGAGGACGGCGGTGCCGGTCTGGGGCTCCTGCCACGGTGCTTTTCCAGCTTATTTTTGGCTGGAGCTGCTCTGCCAGCAGCAGGCACGGGCATGGAGGTTCTCCGGACCACGTGCACGCTCCATCACCCCAGCCCTCGCCCGCGGCCCCATGGGCATCGCCGAGGTGCCACCGGCCTCCGCACCCGCCGGGGACGGGCTCCGGCCCCGCTGGCRGCCGCCCGGCTCTGCCCGCCGCCCTCCGCCGTTTCGCCCAGCTTTTAATTGATAACTTTCCCGTCACGTGCCGCCCCGCTTTTGCATGACAAGAGCGGAATCTATTGGAGTGAAATTGCCTGGAATAAAATATCAGAGCTAATGAGGCGGCTTCGGCGGYGCTGCCCCCCTCCCCGCGCCGCYGCCCCGCCGGCCGGTGCTYGGGACGCKCGGGCGTCACCGCGGAGGGYRMAACCAGCCCCCGGCGCAGGCTTCCCGCTGCCCGGCCCGCGCGGGAGAGCTCGCACAAAGCCGCCCTCTGCAATTTTTTCTCCATCTTTTTTTTTTTTTATTATTTTAATATCCCAAGAAAATAAATATCCCATCTATTTCCAATCTGTTTGAAATATCATGCGAAAGAGCTCTCCCTTCGCAGCGGTGGCTCGCATTAATTCTGCCAAAAGCCTGATAGCGTCTGACTCGGCCTCCATCGTAACGATGCTTTGCTCCAAGGTGCAGCCGCGGTCGCGCCGCCGGCACCCCGGCCCCATCCTGCACGCGGGGGGCACCGCGCCGGAGCCCCGCGCGCCGAAACCCGGCAGGTCCCGTGGGAAAGACCGCGGCTCCCGCTCGGGAGGGCGTCTCGCGGCGCTGGCCCCGTGCAGCCCCGTGCAGCGCCGGGCGGCTCTCATGGGGCATCCGCGCTCCCCGGAGCCCGCGAGGCTTTTATTGCAAAACGAGTTTTTAGCCTTTGCGGCTGCAGAGATGGCTGCGAACGCGACCTCGAAGCGCTCAAAGTCACAGAGCGGATGAAAGGCGCTGCTCGAAACCCCGGGATTTTCAACAGGCCCCGGCATACGAGGCACCGGGCTCGCGGCGCCGCGCGGCACAGGCGCGAGGAGGAGGCTTGCTCCGCTTTTGTGGACGCGCTGCACGGAAAGCGGCCCGCCACGAGAGCGGGGCTATTAGCACGACCAGCCTGATCCTGCCCCGGCTCCCGGCGCCCCGGCTGCGGGATTTCCACCAAGAGAAAGGTTTAATCATCTCCGCTCCCGTTTGCTGACGCGAGGCGTGCTCGCCCCGGCGCTCTGCTTTTTTTCCTTTTTCTAATCTAAATTTGGATGCTAAAGTGACCCTCTGAGGACAGCAAAAGCGTCCCCTCCACGGCGAGCCCAGGAGAGCGGCGACGGGCCGGGACGAGCCGCGTGCAGCCACCGCGGCCCTCGGACGGGTACGTGCACGAGCGAGGGGGCAGCGCCGGGGAGAAACCGGCCCAGTTTCATCCCACTTTCTCCCCAGTCACAAAACAGGGACGATTCCAAACAAAACCGGAGGCCGGGGGCGGCGGGGGGCTCCGCTCGCGGGGCCGGGGCTGCGGCACGCTGGCGCCCGGCCCCGCCGCCCTCCCTGCCTCGGTTTCCCCTCCCCGGCACGGGAATGAAGCACGTCCGCCTCCTCGGGCGGCGACGCCCCGCAGGCCCAGCCGGTGCCCCAAGGGTTAAACGATTCAGATTTTTTCTTTCCCGAGCAGCTTGAAAAGAGATATGATTGCTCTCGCTAAAACACGTGGGGGGGAGATATTACAGAGGGGAAAGAGCTATTTAAGCTGAAGAACAGTGCTGGCACGTAAACAAATGGGCATAAACTGGCCATGAATAAATTGAGGCTGGAAATTAGACGGTTTCTACCCATCGGAGGAGCAGGGGTGTGGAACGGCCGCGCGGCAGCACCGCGGGACCGGCGGCTCGGGGGGGCCGGGTCCATCCCGGGGCACGTAAAAACCTCACTGACACTTTCATCTCTCGAAATCTCCTCCATTCAAACGGTCACAGCGTGAGCAGCAGTAATAAGCCTATTACGGAGCCAAATAAAACAGAGCTCCCCCCCCCCCCCCCCCGGAAAGCAGCCCCCAGCCTCTCCCGCCGCTCCCCGGCCGCCCGTTAAAGCGCAGCCCGACGCGAACCCGGGCAGCCCCCGGCGGGGACGGCTCCCCGGGCAGCGCGAGGGAGCCGGTGACTCCCTTCAGCAATGTCACAGCTCTTTTCTCCCTTAATCCTGGCGCTCTGCTGGTTCCTGGCACGTCCGCGGCTCGCGACGGGCTCCATGCCGGCAGCGTTTACGCTCGTTTTCCCGTCTGTTTCTCCTTCTCCTCGGACAGCCCGTACGGAAACGCCTCGGACCAGAGCATCGTCCCGTGCCGGCAGGAGCCGCGCGGCCCCGGCACAGCCCCGGGCGCGGGGGGTTGTTTTAGCCGCCTGTTTAATAAAACGCCCTGGACGCACGCCGACTTTCCTCGCTCGATCGCTGGTGCTGCTTCGCGCCACGCGGGACGCGCGGCCGGGCTCGCGCCGGAGCGAAGCCTCGAAGCCGGAGGCAACAGGTGCCGGAGCGGAGCCGCTGCGCCCGGACGCCTGGGCCCGGAGCCGGTGATGGTCAGCGCGGCGGGAGCAGGGGACGAGCTCGACTTCAGCCGCGCGGGTGAAGCGCTTGGAGCGGCCGGAGAGGACCRGGCTCCTCCCCGACCTCCCCGCAGCTCCTGCAAACGCCGCGCTGGGGCACGTCCCCACCGACGTCCCCGCGGCTCCTCCGGCAGCGACGCGCGGGGCGGCCCCGGATGAGCCCCGGCAGCCAGCCGCGGTGGTCCCGGTGGTCCCGTGTCCCCGGTGGCCCCGTGTCCCGCGCCGCAGGCTGCCTCTCGCCGTCCGCCCGCGCCGCGGTCCGGGGGGACCTGCCGTACACGCACCACGTAAATTATTTAATTTCTCCAAACTGCTGCACCTTTATAAATCATTAAAAGCTCCTTTTGATCTCTGTTAATGAGGTTTCCTGAGCGTAGTGGTTGGGAACGCGGCTCGGCACGAGATAGCAAATCAGCTAATTAAAAAAATAAAGAAGGAGCGGGAGGGAGGCCGGGGGGAGGCCGAGGGGAGGCCGGGCAGGGGCCGGGGCCGGGAGAGCCCGTGCTGCCGTGGGGAAGAGCCGCCGAGCGTCTCGCCCTTCCCTCCCGGCCGGCCAGCACCATCTGCACTCACATTTCTGCCGCTTTTTTCCCCACCGAGTCAGCGAGGTGAACGCGCCCAGCGACGGACAGCAAAGGCAAAGCGGGGGGAGCAGCGCTGATATTCAGCAGAAACGAACTGTGAAACAGGAATAACGGAGGAGGGATTRTATTTACTTCTGATTTTCCAAGTGTTTGAGCCCTGTGCCCGTCCGTGGAGCCGTGGCAGCCTGGCGAGGCAGCGACCCGAGCCCGGGGGCTGCCCGGTGCCGCGCATCCGAGCACCACCGCCGCCTGCTCCACTTTGCCGAAAACGGGCATTTTGCACGAGAAAACTTTGCTGCGGCAGCGCCCGGGCTCGGTGCTCCCGAACCCGCGGGGCCGGCTGCCTCGGCTGCAAACCCAGCATTCGCTTTTTTTTAGGAAAAAAAAGCAAAGCAAAAAAAGCAAAAACAAAAGCTTTTCCCCCCAAACTGGCCGTCGGGGCTGCACGTGCCATCGGCCCGGCGCTGACACGCAGGTGGGGGGCCGCGGGGGGGCCGGCGGGCCGGCCGCTCCGGGTAATGGCATGCAAATGGCCCTGCGGCAGGGACAGCGGCTGCTGGCGATTGCTTTCCCCCGCCGCAGGTGACCGCCGCCAGCCCGCCGCGCGGGACGTGCCGGGAAATCGCGACCAAATCGCCGCCCGGGAGCGGTGGGGGAACGAGCCAGACAGGGGACGTTAAGGAACGGGGGGGCCGGGCCCCGTCCCGCTGCCCCGTCCCGCCGGCCGGAGAGGGGCTCGCGGGAAAGGCGCGTCCGGCCGCATCCCGGTGTCCGGCACCCGATGGCCCTGGCCCGGCCCAGTGCCGGTGCTCGGTGCGACCGGCTGGGGGTCCGGCGGGAACGGCGGCGCGGGGGGACCCGGCTCCATCTCCGGGGGAGCGGGAGGCTCCAGGCTGGTTCCGTCTCGCTCCCTTGAGGCTCACTCGTCTGCATTTACCGATCCTTCCCTTCCCTTTTTAATGTAAATGGCAGCCAGAGAAACGCACGGGCCCATTAGACGCAGGAGAGCGGAGGTAACCTCATATGGGCTTTGCCCATGCTCCCGCAGGAGACAACTCTTCCTGTTACCTGGGGCAACGGGGGAAAAATTATGGCTGGCGTCTAAATTGCCATCATTATGCTCCAGAGCCAACACTCCCCATTTACACTTTATTGTCATCTTTTGCTTTAGGGAGATGCTGAGATATTACAGGACCGGGTGACAGAGCAAGATGAGATGCGATGCATGAGTAGATAGACACACAGATAAATGGGTACACCCGGAGCTATTATTTCAGCCTGTTTGCGGATCTCGGAGAAGAGCAGCAATCCGCGCTCCCCCAGGCGAAGGGGAGACTTTATAACAGAGAAGAAAACAAAATTTGTTTAAATGCAAACCCAAGTCTGCAGAACCTGCGGCACTCGGCGGAGAAGCGCTGGCTCCCCCGTTCGCACATCTCAAGCGCTCTCCCGACAACGCACTTATCCCGGGAGACGGGCCCTCGACCGCACGTATTAATCTGGAGCCAGACCCACGCCGGCCAGCTCGGGATGCACGAGATGAGCCGGAGCGACTCGGATGGAAAAACCCTTCTAAGGGGCCCCCGCTGCGCCGCCGCGTCTGCGCGCCCGTAAAATTAACCCGGCTGCGCGAGCGTTCGTTAAGTCCCCGAGGACCCGGGGTGGACGGCGTCGGGGGGCAGCGGTCTGGGAAGCCCCAAGGCAGGGCCTCGCCTCCAGCTCCCGCGGCCCCGGCTCTCCCCCTCCCCAAAGCGGGGGGATTTGCAGAGCTACACAGAGAAATGGAAAAGCCCGTGGGAAAAGCCAGATTTGGGTATCCTTCTCCTCCTGCATTGCACAGGAAACAAGGACTAACAGGGCCCGAGGGGGACGAGCGGAGGAGGAACTGCTAGAGAAAGGGGGAAAAGAAGAAATTTCCTCTTTCATATGTTTTCAAAAAAAAGGAAAAAGCCAACAAGTTCAAAAAACAGAAAGCTTTTCAGGGAAGAGCCACCGCGCTGCTGCAGCCCCGCAAGAGCGGGTCCCAGGCTGCAGTTCAGTCGTCTGCTTTCCACGGCCACGTGAACCCCTTTCGGGCTCTGCTCTCTCCCTCCGAAAAAGCCCTTTTCTCCCTCAGAATCCCCCGCTAAGGGAAAGGCAGGAGCTTTAACACCGCGCGGGTTTGGGACCAAACCTGGCCAGGCAACGCAGACCTTTTAACACAAGCCCTGATTAGACGGTGGCTGGATACGGCCACGGTGACAAAGTACAGCAGCAAATGATGTGCTGGAGGGGCAGGGCGGTGCACACATATATTTAAATATATATATATATATAGCTGATTGATTGAGACAGACACAGACAAGGCAGGTTTCCCTCTGCCTCACAAGGTTACGCACTTCCCAGAAAGAAAAAGAGCAGATCCCAATCGGAAACACATACCTTTGGCACAAAAGCACTCTCTTTCCCACGAAGTTTCCCTGCAAGCCGCCGGCCCGTCCCGGCCCGTCCCGGCACGAGCACCCCAGGCAGCCCCGGCTCTCGTTAGCCCCCTCATCAAAGCTCCCCGCAATTGCAGCAGCTGCTGCAAGTCACACCGCTCACCCCTCATTAGCATGGAAGCTCGTTAGCCAAGCGCTGAGGCTAATCAATACTGCCATTAACGAACTCTCCTGAATGCGTGCGTTTTAACCTGGCGGGCCTCAGGCGCGGGGTCATTTTCCGACCTGGCCCGGCTCGAGGAGCCTCCCCTGCCCTCACCGCCGCCTTCCCGCGCCTTCGGAGCGCGGACGCAGCCGCCAGGTCACCCGGGAGCGAGCAGCTGCTCTGCTCYGACCGAAACGCGTCCGAACGCTTTCGGTAAAACCTGAGAGCTGGAGAAAACGCGGGAGAAGTGGACGCGGGAGCCTTTCCCGGGAAAGGGGCAGAGCCGGGAGAGGCGGGCGCTCCTGCTCCCCTCCGTGCCCCGCTCCAGCACGGCCGGTCTCTGCAGACCGGGAGCTTTTGGGATGCGAAAGGTCTCCGCGCGGCGCCTCGACRGCCGGGTCTGGGCCGAGACCCCGAGCGCCTGCCCCGGCGATTCCCACCCCTCCTGCACCCCTGCCTGCTGTTTCGGGCAACCCGGGGTGTTTCGGGCCAGGGACCGCAGCGGTGCAGCCTGGGTGCCGAAAGCCGGGCTGGGCGGCCGCAGGCTCCGTCTCCCAGGACCAACCTGGYCCTCAGCCCTGGGGCGAGGGAGGCGAGACGGAGCGGTCAGCASCCGGCATCGCCCTGCGCGTGGGGACGGTGTTTCCAGGGGCCACGTAACGCTCCCCCCTCCAAATCCATCCAAAGCGCCCGAAACGCTGCTGCGGTGCCRGATGGGAGCCCGGGAGCCGGGACGCCCAGCGGGTGCATTTCAAGCGGAGCTAAGACGGGCCCTTCTCTCCCGAGGCCGCTGCTAAAGGCGGTTCCCATCGCCGGCRTTTGGTCCATCCGTGATTGCAAGACGCTCCTGCACCACGGGGCATCRCCCGGCCCTCAAAGGCTAAAATCGGAGAAGGGGCAGGGGCCGGGCTCCGGGGAGAGCCTGCGGCTTCCCGCCTGGCACCGGCTCCAGCAGCGCCCCGTGCCCCGACCCGGCACCCGGCACCTGCGCCCGCTCCCCCCGCCCCGGCCGACCCGCGGGCCCCGGGCGGTGGGAAAGGGCCGTTTCCCCGCGGCCGCCCTCCCCGGCTCCCGGGCTGCCTCTCACTGCCTCTGGCTAAACAGAGATCAGAAATGTTAGATCTTTCCTAACATCTCCTGCCAGCGCTGTCAGTGGCCCTCTCCAGAGTACCGGGGCCCTCTGTTATGTAAACACAGCACATTCTCTGTCAAAGATTAAAAAAAAAAAAGGCTCATTTGCACATAAAAGCAGCCTCTGCACTAGTTACGGGCACTGTGGCATGTAAGGAAGACTGTAGGTTAAACTCAATAATAATGCAAGGCGGCGCGGAGCCGTCACCCTCCCTCCGCAGCCCACCAGCCCATCACCGCGGCGTCCCGCCTGCAGAGGCGGCCGGCTCGGCGGTGCCAGGCGGCGCGGGGGCTCGCCGGCCCGGGCGGGGGGCACGAGGGCTCTTCCCCCCGGAGCGGCCGCTCCTGCTGYGCCCAGCTCCGGCACCGCCGGCGCTCCCAAGCCGGGTGGGCTCCGCCGCCGGCCCGTCGCCCCTGCCCGTCTCCCCCAGCCCAGATGCTGCTTTCCACCTTCCTTAGCCCCGCAGCACCCCCAGACCCCCGGCTCTGCCGCCCAAGACCCCCCGAATCATTGCACCTGCAAGTGCAGCGACGTCTCCCGCTGCCGGACCCCTCCCCGGGCCGGAGCGCGGCCCCCTCCTCCGGGGACYGGAGGCCTCGAGGGGCTTCCGAAGGCCGCTCCAGCCACCCCCGCCCTGCCACGAGACCCCCACTCCGGCCACCCCCCTCCCATGGGACCCCCACTCCGGAAGAGCCTGCGCCCGCCCAGCTCCGCCGACGGCGTCGGGCATTTGTATGTGCGGTTGGGATCTGCGCAAATTTAATCAGATCAGAAATTCATTGTCAGAGAGGCGGCGGCTGGAAAGTGTAATGATAATTGTGTTAGTGCCGTCGGCGGCGCTTCCCCGTCTCCCGGCGCCGTTCCTCGAGAGCCGCGCCGCTCCCCGGCACCGCGGGAGGGGAAAAGGCGGCGGGGGGGGGCATCTCCCGGAGGCAGCGGGGACCCCGCCGGCTGCGGGAGCCCCGAAACCGGAGCCCATTTGGGGCTGCCCGAAGTGGGGACCAGGTAAACCTGCCCCCCCCACCCCGGTCCCCAGGGACAGACGCGCCCGTGCAGCCAGGCCCCACCGCAACGCGCCGTCGTCGCGGCTTTCCGCAGCAGGCACCAGCGGCCCTGGTTTGCAAAAGGCTTTAGTCTCCTCCGCCCCGCTTCGTTTAAAACACGTGAATGAAAACGAGCGAAAGCGGGGGCTTTACGGGGCTCGCGCACCCCCTTCCTCGCGCTTGCACCGCAGCAGGGCGCCGGCTCCCCACCGAGCCCCCGTGAGCGCAGGCGACGCGGAGAAGGGGCCTCCGTCCCCTCGGCGCTGCCGGGGCGCCCGGCGCTCGCTCCCCGCCTCCCGCCGCTTCCCCTTTCTGGTGCTCCGCTTGCCGGCGGCCGGATTTCCAGGAGGTGGTGGCGGGCGGCCAAAGCAGCCGCGATTCATCACGGCGGCCCCTGACAGCTCCCTTCGATGGGGGCCCCCGGGGGGGCCGAGCGGGGCCTTTTGTCCGCCCGACAATTAATTATTTCCTGGCTAACGATGAACTCTGACTCGCAAAGCAGGTAGTGGCTGCGCGGGGGAGCGAGGTGCAGGGCTGCCGCGAGCGGGACCCTCGCCCGCCGCTGGCGGCTGGATTTTGCAACGGGAGCGATGCCAGCGCGCCCGCGACGCTGCCCCGGCGCACGGTGCCGGCTGGGCACGCGGGACGGAGGCAGGAGCCGAGCCCTGCGGCAGGGCAGGCCAGCGCCGGCTGCCCGGCATCACCCCGGCACAGTGCCCATCTCCAAGCCCCGTGCGGGATCAGCTGCCCTCCACAAGCACGAAGGCGGGCAAGCCGGGAGCGCGCCGGGAGCGCGCCGGGAGCGAGCAGGGAGCGAGCAGGGAGCAAGCCGGGAGCGAGCCGGGAGTGAGCCGGACATGCGGACGGGAGGCTCCGCCGCTCGCTGCAGCACCAAGGAGCACGGGAAGTGCCGCCGCGTGGACCGCAGAGCCGGAGCGCGCCGTGCCGAGGGGCGATAACTGGATGATASGTCTGCGCTAATGGAGAAAATCCATCTCGGCTCACTCCACACTCTCCCCACAGGCTTTCATTACCCCCCGGGGGTCCGCGGCGCRCCGAGCCCCGCTACGGGCAGGCTGCAATCCCAGACGCAGTCTCTGCCCTTCGCCTGCTCGGCGGGAGGGGGCCGGCGCGCTGCGCCCCCAGCCGCGTTTTGGCCCCGAGTTCGTGGCTGCGGGAGGCCAAAGCAACATCGACGTCCCGCTGGGTTCGGCGCAGGCTGCTCCGCGAGGCTGCGGACTCGTCAGAGCGTTCCCCAAGGAAACTGCAGGCAGGGCGAGGGCCTGAAATTGCAGAGCAGAACAGCTCGCTCGCCCCAAGTTTTGACCCTAAATCCAGGCTTTTCTGCTAGTAGTGCATGCAGACTCGCTGCTAGCAGCGACGCGGAAAGCGGCAGGGTTTTGTCCCAGCGCCAGGCAGGTGCTTGACGACAGCTGCCCCTCCAGCTCCTTCTCGCCACCTCGGTGAGGCTTTGGGGGCTGCTGGCTCCCCGCAGCGCTCGAGGAGCCCGAACCGGCCCCAAAAGCACCGAGGCCGCCTGCAGCCCGGCTCGGGGAGGCCATCGAGACGCGGCAGCGCGCCGGCAGGGCAGCGCGCCGGGGCTGGACCCAGCGAAGGAAAAAGCTAAGGAGCCTCGAACAAAAGTAAAATAATTACCGGGAGCTCCCACCTCGGCTCCCCCCTCGCGCCTCCTGTTTAAGGCTAGTTAATAGCCAGTGTTCTCTGGTTAGGCCTGAATGACATTTTCAGAGTTATAATAACTGAGCTATTACTCGCTGTATTGATGCATTCCCCCTGCCGGCAGCCGGCTCATCCCGTGCCGCGCCGAGCAGCCGGTTAAAGCTCCTTCAGTCAATATCAGTTCTATTTTTCATTACTCCCTGGAAATGTGGCTCTTGGAAGCTCATCCGTCATTCAATTACGCCCTGGTTCAGTCCTATCATACACGTGTCATAAAGTTCCTCAGATCTGAACTGCTGTTAATTTTCTGCGCCGTCCCAGGGGGATGCCCGGGACGTGCCTGGAAAGGCAGCGCGAGCCGAGGGCATGCCGGGTACGGGGGCGCCGGGAGGCGGGGGCGCCGCGGTCGGCACCGGACCGGTGGCTTTTCGCCGGCCGCCGGCGAGGGAGCGGGGCGCGGAGCCGGGCAGGGCCCCCTCCCCGCGCGGCGGCCGGGCAGCCGGAGCGCGCGACCTTGGCGGCGCAGGCAATTTATTCCTCCGGCTGGTTTATTCTTTTATCAGGTGTTGGTTTAACAGGGCGAGCTGCCCCCCCCTTCCCCTTTAATCCTATCGGCATCTGTGTTCAGCACGTCCGTACACAGAATAATCACCTGCCTGGCAGATTTGTCACTTCACCAGATGTAATCGGGGAACGGTGGGGCTTTTTTCCCAAAACTCTCCTTATTTTCTCTTTCTCGGAAGCTGCAGCTCCGGCAGAGGCCGGCGGCACCGGCCCCGGGTTGCGCTCCCAGCGCCCGGGCTCGCTCCGCTCGGCTTTGTTCTGCAGCCGGGCTGCGGCCGCGGAGGCTGCGGAGCCGCAGGGCGGTTTCGAGTCGGCTCCCCGCCGGCAGCAGCGCGCGGTGCCCACGAGCCCGCGGTGCGGCAGAGCAGCGCGGCACGCCGAGCCCGGCGCCGGCGTCCTCGCCCCAACGACAGCGCCCGCAGGCTCCCAGAAGGAAGGCCCTTACGACGGCGCGGTCCCGCTCCCCTCCGCAAAGAGCCGGGTTCAGTTTTTCCCGTTTTCGCCTATTCTCGCAGCCCAGCCCTGGCTCTCCGAGCGCGCAGGGGAGCAGGAGGCCGCGGCCGGCTCCAGCACAGCCGCTGCGGTGGCCCTGGTCCATCGCTCCCGGCTGTCCCCATCCCTGTCCCCATCCCCGTCCCCATCCCAGGGCCCCGGAGCGCCGCACCGAGATGCCGCCGCGAGCCTGGCCGGAGGGCAGTGCAGCAGGAAGAGCCCCCATCCCGCCGCCCCCGCCGGATCCCCCCACGTCCCCGCGCAGCCCCGCCGACCCTCCTCCAGCTCCCCTTTCCGCTCCGCCGTGCCGCGCGGCCGAGGCTCCGGGCGAGCTTTCGGGCACGGCTAACGAGCGGCCTAATTGATCTCCGGCGAGCCTCTGCTCCTCCGCGGGCGATCGATGCTGGCACCCAGTCAAGGCTTTCCGAAGAGCCATTTCTCACTCCTTCCCCGCCCCGCCGCCCCCTCCCCAGCGCTCATCGATCAGGGGAGGATCAATGCGATAGAAAATACGGGCAGGGGGGTGGGAAGGCCGGCGGGAGGGGGCAGAGGGAGCCGGGGCTGCAGGAAAGCGAGGGGGGTCCCGCAGCGCCCCGAGCAGCGCCGGCAGGACTCGGCCAGGGTCTCCGGGCTGCTCCGAATGCAATGAGCCCCAGGGATGAACGGGACCCAGGGATGAATGAAACCCGGGGATGAATGGGAGCCAGGGATGAACGGGACCCAGGGACGAACGGGACCCAGGGATGAATGGGAGCCAGGGACGAACGGGCCCCAGGGATGAACGAGCCCCAGGGATGAATGAGCCCCGGGATGCTCGTGACCGTGGCCCAGGCAGCGCCGCTCCGAGGCCAAGCCAAAGCCGCAGCTCCGGCCCTGGCAGCCCCCCCCCCCCCCMCCAGGGCTATTAGCTCGCTTACTGCAAAGCCGCGCTGGCTTTTTGCCCTTGGCAGCAGCCTGGCTGGGGGGGGTGGATAGCTGCTCACCTTGATCCAATTAATTATCGAGGGGGGCACGGATGGGCTGGCGGCCGGAGGGGAGCCGGGCTCCCTCCCGGGCTGCTCGCCGGCCCGGCCGCCCGCGCGGGGAGGCAGGCGGGGAGGTCACGGGGCCAGCAGAAACACGCTTATCCCTTCGCCTGCCTTTTTTTCCTCCCCCCGCTCCTTCCCTTCATTCCTTCCTGAGCCAAATTTGACCTAATTTGGCGTGATCTATCGGGGTCTCCGCTCCGCAGGGCACAATGGGCCCGAGCCCCCCTCCCTGCTCCTTTCTCCGGGGTTTAAGCCTTTTCGCTTTGTCCATTCACTCAAAGCCTAATCAGATTAAACCCTTTCCAGAGGTGCTGCCTCTCCCTCCCTCCCGCCCCCCGGCCTCCTCCGCGGCGGTTTTGGGGGATGCGCGGGCGGCCCCGGGGCCGGGCGGCGGGGGGACGGGGGCCGCGGGGGCAGCGGCAAGTGAGCAGAGCCGGCAGCCCCCCGCGCTCTTCGGGGAATCCCTCCTCCTTTTTGGCAATGTTTCACATTTCAAGTCAGGCTAAAGGATCATCTAAGAACAGAAGAAATTTAGTAAAAAGGGTTTTTTTTGTTGTTTTCTTTTTTTCCTCCGCCCAAGAGGAATTTGCGCCAGGTGGACGCACTGCTTCCCCGGCAGCTGCCCTTGACCGAGCTCCTCGCGGCGGGATGCAACGGGCGCTGCACCGCCATCACCCCGGCCCCCCGCGGCTGCGCCCAGCCCCGGCCGGGGGTCCCGGCCCCGCGGGGTGGCTGCTGCCCCCGACCCGGCGTCCCCCGGAGCCCCCCGCTCCCTGCCGCGCCGAGGCCTTCGGCCCAGCGCCCTCCTGCTCCCGGCGCCTTCGCAGGGGGAATAAAACCATCCCGGGGCACAAAAGCAGGGAGAGGGAGGAGGGCGATTCCTGGGCAATAACCCCCCGCCAAAATGCCTCAGCCCTCATCCCGCTCCTCCCTCCAAAAGCTCCAGTCCCCCCCCCTCGCCTGAGCCCCAAAATTACAAAATGCACCCGCCAAACTTCAAAAATTGATTGCGATTCGTTTGGGGCCCAGCTCCGCGCACAAATGCATTCGACACGGGCACTCTCCCCCGGCCCGGATTGTATGCAAAGGCAGTTAGGGGTCAATGAATAATTCATACTCCGCTGTCTTTCAGAATTATACTGTGGAAAAATAAATCTGAGACTATATAAAAAAGGAGAGAAAGAAAAAAGAGCACGGGAGCTGGGGGGACGCCGGGGAGGCAGCGCGGCCCCCCGCCCCCCGGCCCGGCTCCCGCGCGGGGATGAAAGCGGCCCGCGCGCGAGAGCGTCGCCCCCCTCGAGCGGCTCCGCATTGAGGCCGGCGCGGAAGCCACCTCCGAGCCTTCCTGTGCTTTGTTCGGGCGCCTTTTCACCGGGGTCTTAAGGCGGAGGGGAGCGGCCGGGGCGGGGGGAGCGGGGTCCTTGGGGGGGGCCCTTTGAAGAAACCCACTCATCCGTTCGGCTGGTTGAGTTCAAGGCGGCGGCGTGCTGGGGCGAGCCGAGGAGAAGGGAAAGGCGGCAGTCAAAGCCGCCGGCGCGGCGGGGAGCCGGCGTGACGCTGCCCCGGCCGCGGCCCCGGGCACCGCGGAGGGACCACGGATGGRCCACGGCCACGGCGAGAGCGGCGCCCGGCAGAGCCCCGCGGGTCGCACCCCAGGGCGGCCGGATTGCGCTGTTCTCCCCCAAAACGCCCCGGGGAGCCCAGGGAGCATCGCGGCTGGGGCAGGAGGCCGGCGCCCGCCTCCCCCGGCCCCTTCCCAGCGCCGCCCGCGGCCGCGGCTCCCCCCGCCGCTCGCCGCGACCACGTGCTCGCGGCACGACGCGCTACGAGGGAGGAAAGGAAGCAGGAGTCGCTTTAATTTGGCTATTTAAAAATAAAGAAATAACGCCGGCTTTGAAAGCCCGGAGGGGTCCCAGCGGAGAGACCTCCATCCCCCCTTCAAAGGCCGCCTCCGCTTTCTTCCCCCCGCTCGCGGCACACAAAGGTGCGCCAGCACTTTCGTCTCTGCGGAAAGACCTTTTTAATTGGTTCCAGGCAGAAGGTTAAAATCTCGCCCCTTCCCTGCGCACTTTTCTAAGAGGGGAGAGGAAAAAAAGGGGGGGTGGAAGGGGAAAGGGAAGGGGGTGGGAAAGGGAAGGGGGTGGGAAGGCAGCGGTGCCCCGGGAGGATGCGCGCGGGGCCCCAGCACCCCGGCGGGGGCAGGACGGGGCGAGCAGGTGCCGGGGAGCCGGGGCCAGAGCCGGTGCCAGGCATGCGGCAGAGCAGGGAGATGCTCGCGGGAGCAGGGAGACGCTCGTGGGAGCAGCGGGATGCTCAGGGGACCAGGGGGATGCTCACGGGAGCAGGAGCAGGGAGACGCTCGCAGGAGCAGGGAGATGCTCGCGGGAGCGGGGGGATGCTCGTGGGAGCAGGAGCAGGGAGATGCTCGCGGGAGCGGGGGGATGCTCGTGGGAGCAGGAGCAGGGAGACGCTCGCGGGAGCAGGGGGATGCTCGCGGGAGCAGGGAGACGCTGGGCAGGAGCGCGCTGGTGGGAGCGGGCCACATAGGAGCACCGCCGGAGGCTCCGACGGGACGAGGCGCTGCCAGAGGCTCCGACGGGACGAGGCGCTCCCGAAGGCGGTGGAGGGAGGACGCGCTGCCGGGGCCGGAGGAGCAGGGCTCGCGCAGGGAGGCATCGAGCGCCCCGGCAAACCCGCCGCTGCCCGGCCGAGGGCACCGCAGCACCGCGCCTGCCCCGAGGGGGGACGCGGCTCCGCGAGCATCCCGCCTCCGCCGCCCCCCGGTCCTCCCGGCTGGGGTCTCCCGCGGGCAGGGGCAGCGGGGCTCGCTCCCAAACCCCAACCCCGCGTGTTTGGGAGCCGCCGCGGGGGGAACGACCACCCCACGGGCAGGTGCCACTGCCCGCCCGCACCCCCGGCCGGGGGTCGCCGCCAGCCCCGCGGGGGGACGGGGGCTGCCCACAGGCGAGCGGGCGCCAGGGCCCCTGGGGTTTCTGCCTGATTTCAAGGGAAAACGCGGCTGATTTCCCATCTCGGTCCCGCTCCCGGCACGGCCTCCTCTGCAAACACGGCTTCCCCCGCCCACGCGGGGCTTCGCGGTTATCACGGATGTTTGCTAAGCCGGGCAGAGGGCCGCTCTCCATCGCTCCCGGCACGGCTCGCCACCGGCTCCCACCGAACGTGGACGGCCGGGCGACAGGAGCATCCCGGCCCGGAGGCAGCCGGCGGGACCAGCACCGGCCATGGCCCCCTGCGCGCTGCCGGAGCCCTCGTCCGCTCCCAGCCCTGCAGCGACGGGTCGCAGCCGCCCTCGGAGAAAAGCACTTCTGCTCTTTGCATCTCAGAGAAGAGCTTGAAGACCCCCAGAGGTTAAACAACTCCAGAAAAAGGAAAAACAAAAGAACTCCCGCACTCCATATTATTTAAAACCTCACAGTTTGCAAACCAGTCTCCTGACTGGGGAAAATTGGGGGGACTGGGGGGGACTGGGGCCATTCGCACTTTGAGAAAGGTGCAGAAACGAAGAGCAGTGAAAGCCGAGGTCCCAGCTCGGTGGCCCCCCCCCCCCGCCCCGCGCCGCTCCGACGGCAGGATCAGGGTTTAAATGGGTTTTTAAACACCTCCGAGCTTGTGGGACGCGGCGTGCTGCAGAAGGACGACGTGTTATTTTTATCGTTGCATTAGTTCCAGTTTAATTGTCGGGATGTTATTAACCGTGCGGAACAGCGGAGGGGCAGCGGGGACGCTGCTGTCAAGCGCCGTCCTGCCTCGAAGCCCCGCGGGCTCCCTCGGCAGAGCGGGGCTGAGACCGGCACGCTCGTCGCATGCCAGCGCCTGCTTTGCGGAGGCTCAGGATCCTTCGGCTGCATGTGGGAAACCAAGAGACGCTCAAAAGGCCTCCGAGATCCTGCAAACGTGGGAGCGGAGCTAACGCTGAACCCGGTATCCGATGCCTAAGGATGCGCCGGGCGCCCGTGGCCGGGGCTCCACTGCTCTCCCAGCCCTGCCTCGGTTTCCCCCGCGGCGCGTTCGCGTTACGGGGTCACAGGGACCGGCACTGGCGCGGAGATATTTAACAGGCATTTTACCATCGGAAAAAAATTAGAGCCACACTATTAATTAATCCTCAAAGCACTTTACGAATATTAACTAATTAAAGCCTCCCAGCCCCTCCGCGGGGTGGGAGAGGTATCGCTGTCCCCGTTTCGCGGGAAGAGAAGCGCGCAGAGCTTGCGCGGCTCGCCCAAGGTCGCGGAGCCGGGACGGGGCCCCGGCGTGCTCCCGGTGCTGGGGAGCGGGATACGGCCGGGAGCACCGGCGGCCCCCGCTCCCCAACCATCAGCGTCTGCAAAAAGAGCGAAAACCGAAGCAAACGGCAGAAATGAGCAGCGCTACGGCCGAGCAGCCCGGCCCGGCACGGTGGGCGGCCGCGCGTTCCCCCGCCACGTGCCGACGTCGGCACCTCCGCGCACCTTTCCCAGCGCCCGGCGCAGGGCCGGCAGCGCCGATTTCCACCCTCCCGCTGGACCCGCTCGCCACGGGCCCGGGAACCTCGTGCCGTGGGATGCGCACGGGCAGGGCGCCCCGCACGCCCCGGGACGGAGAAGTAAAGCCGAAAACGCCGAGGGTTTTTGCTTTGTTTTTAATCGAAAGCAAAAACACCCCTGCGCGGTCTAAAAGCGATTAGAGGCCGGGCTGGATGATCAGCCGCCGTCTCAATCGCGCCGCATCGATCCAGATAATAGCAGGCAATTGTTCAGATACAATATCATAAAGTCGCTCTAACCACCGCCGCGGAGCTTCCCCTCGCTGCGGTGCTGCCCGCGCCGTGCCGCGCCGGGCGCGTGAGCCGCGGGGCCGGGCGGCCGCCCGGGGCGAGGGGCCAGCGAGGCCTCGGCCCCCGCCGACGTCCCCAGCATGTGCTGGACGCCGCCGGGCCGGACCTGCCCCCCGGCCCCCCCGCGCCAGCAGTCGCTCCTGGCAGACACCAGCCCGTCCCTCCCGGCCGAAACCCCGGGCACCCGCAGCCGGGGTCGCTCCGGCCCGGCCCCAACTGGAAAAGACCGTCTGCCACCCCTGCCCACGGAGGGCAGGGATTTGGGGCCAGGACGGGTGGTTTTGGGGCGCTGAGGGCGCTGGTGCAGGTGCCCCTGCTCCCATCGGAGCACCGCGGGTTTCCCGTCCCGGCAGCGCCTGGGGGGCCCCGGGCAGCCGCCGCGTGCCGGAAAGCGCCCGCCCTCCCCTCCGCCGCTCCCGACCGCTTAATGAGCACAAAATATTTCCATGTTGCCAATTACTTGGTTCGTTTGCGCTGCTGCAGGCGGCACTCGCGCAGGGAAACCCCCTTGGACGGCAGCCTGCCCCGGGGGGGGAGCATTGCCGGCACCGCACCCCCCCGTCCGCACCCCGCGCGTTTCCAAGCACCGGCCCCTGGCAAACCCGCGGGTTTAGTGGGCTCGGTCGGCCGGTACCCGGCGTCCCGCGCGCGATGCTGATGCTGATGCTCTCTTAGCGGTACAGCGAGATACTGGAGCGCTTTAACCCGGAGCGGAGCGACCTGGGCTGCACCCGGGGACCCCGTTCCTCTTCCTCCCGCATCCTCCCCGGCAGCCGGGGCCCCGCGCCCGGCCGGGGGGGATTTACGGCCGGGAGAGACCTCTCGCTTGAACAGCGCCGCTTCTGCAACGCCATCGTTATAAAAACATTAAAGCGGTTTGGTCACCAGAAACAGAGTTCATCTCATCGCAGCCACGCCTGGGCCCATAAATCCTCCCGTCACCAGCCGGCCGGCCGGGATGATTTACAAGGCGAAACGAATATTAAAATGGTTAAAAAAAAAAAAAAAAAAGCCGGATGGGCTCCCCTCCGCGTCTCAGCTGCCCGCTCACGACGGACCCGGGCACCGGCGGAGGTTTTCGCCTGCTGAGCAGAGCATTGGCGGTTCTCCCTCCCCGGGGATCCCGGCAGTCCAGCCCACCGAGGCCGGAGCGCCGCGGGAACCAACCCGGCCCTGCTCCGAGCACCACATCCCCCTCGGCCCCTCCGCCCGCTCTGCAGATGTTAATTGCCTAATTCAGCCCCCGGCGACGATCTTCACCTTGATGGCGGAGAACCTGGAAATTGTCTCTGGAAAAAGGATCCCGAATCCAAACCCCAGCTCCGCGCTCGGCCGCGCTCAGCGAGCATCCCTCCAACTTGTCCAAAAGCTTTCTATTTTAGCTAACAATAAATCATAGTATTTTCTTTTATTAACCAGCTTTAAGATATTGTCTGGAGCCCAGAGTTCTGCCGGCGGGAGCCCGCGCCCGGCCACCGAGGCCTCCGCCAGCCGCTGGCGGTGCAGGCCGGCGCTGGTCTCGCTTTACGCGCTGATGCTGGGGAGAAGCCTGCAAACGAGGCAAGGCAAAAATTAACAAATAGAGACTCTGGACGGGGACGAGCCCTGTCTTCTCATCCGAGCAGAGATGGGGCGGCCGGGCGGCCGGACTTGAGGGCTGCAGACGCCGAGAGCCCGGCGCAGAAAGGGGACGGCAAACGGGGCAGGGGACGGGGATTTTAGGGGTTTCACAAACGGGAACGAGTGTTTTAGAAGCTGGGCGCAGCGGGGCCTTTGCGAGCCAAAGGCGGCGGGTCAGGTCGGCTCGGCTCAGCTCGGCGCTGCCTCTGCCGAACCCGCCGCGGGCGCTGCCGGCGGACGGAGCAGCCTGCGCCCGGGCCCCGGCGCCGAGGACACGGGCATCCCATGGGACCAGGCACCGCGCCTCTGCCTGGCTCCAGCCGCCCAACCCCGCCGCCGCCCCGGGAGGGAGGTGTTGAACGGCGATGGGAGCCAAAAGCAAATCTCAGTTTGGACCCGGGTTTGATGCCGGTTGCTGGGGGCCAGCGACCGCGCGGCCGTGCCCGAGCCGTGCCCGTGCCGTGCCCGAGCGCGCGCATCCACCAGCTCCAGCAACCGCCCAGCGTAGCGATAGTTCCCCGTGATAAAGGACTACGGAGCCTCCCGGAGCGCCCCCGTCCCCGTCCCCGTCCCCAGCCCCCCGGCAAGGGCGAGCGCCCCACGCGCTCCCCAAAACACCCTCCTGCCCCATACGGGGGGGGACCAGGGGCCACCGCAAACGGGGACCGCGGGGTGCAGACCGGCAGGGAAAACGCGCCGGGGGAGCAGCGAACGCAGCGTTACGGCTGTCGTGGGCTTTTTTAAAGGAAGGGGAATGGTGGAAGCGCGCATCAGATCGCGAGGAGCCGGGAAAAAACAAAGGAAAAAAAATATGGGGAAGCAAAGAGGTGGGAAGAGGAGGAATCCCCCCGCTGCTCCCCGGGACGGGACCTGGGCCGCGCGGGGCGCAGAGAAACCCGGCGGCAGCCGGCGGGACCTGGGCACCGCCGCCGCGAGCTGCAGCAGGCTGGCAAATTATTTCGAAAAAAATAACACTAAATACGGAGGGGGGGGGGGAATACAAGCTGAAACACCAGTCAGCAGAAACGAGGAAGAACGCTTGCGATGCGAAGCAGGAGAAAAAGCTGATATTCTTTGTGTGAGAGGGAAAGCAAGGTGGTAACGGCACGCTCCCTTCGAGCAAAGGAAAAATAACAACTTTGCAGCAAAAACGTGTGTATCTTAGTTCACCGCTTCAAAGTGATTTGGAAGGAAACTGCCCATCCCGGGGTCCCGAGGCGCCGGCCCCGGGCGCAGCCCCCGGCACGCACCGCGGAGCCCCGGGCGGGCGCCCGCACCCTGCACCAGCAGCGACGCGCGGACTGGGGCGTTGGACGGACGGACGGACGCGGGGCAGAGCCGTGTGCCGGGGACCCGGCTCTCCACGGCCCCGTCCCGCCCCGACGGCCCTTCCCGGCCGGCCCAGTTGTGCAGCCCCCATGCATCGCTCACACGCACGCGCTTTAAAGCCTTTTTCCTCCCACTTTATCGCCGGATCAACATCCATCGTCGCTCCGAAGGACGGACACCCCAGCCCCACGCAGACCCCCCTCTCCCGCCCCCCCCGCTGTCCCGAGCCCCCGGCCGGCTGTGCCGCCCGCTCCCGACACCGCATGTGCCGGGGGGCGCCGGCCCGGCTTTTTCCACTCAATTTCCTTCCCGAATCCGTGGGAGATAAATCCGTTCCAAGCCCTTTGCCGAGGCAGGCGGCCGGAACGGCAAATCCAGCGGTGCCAAGTTTAATAAGAATCCTGATCTAGAAACCAGATAATAATTGGGATTATCGAGCTGGCTGGGAAACAGCTCCCCCGGCTCCCGATATCTCTTTGCGGTTTGGCAGCTGGCTCGGCTCCGGCGCCCAGCCCTCTCCCGGCAGCAGGGCGGCCCGAGATGCCTGCGGACCCAGCCCTTCCCGCGGACCGAGCCCTTCCCGTGGACCGAGCTCCTTCCCGCGGGACCCAGCTCCTTCCCGCGGGACCCAGCTCCTTCCCGCGGGACCCCAGGCCGGTGCATCCCCGTGCAGCATCCAGGGACGTGCCCAGCGCCGGGATGCAGAAACACCCCCGGGGCCACCGGACACGGGAACGGGGACGGCCACCGGTGCACGGCGAGGGTCATCGCTGAACCCCGGGGAGCGTTAATTCGGAGAGGGGAAAAAACCCACCTTTTGGTGCCTAATGCAAAAACCACCCGGTGATTTACGGGGACGGGAAGCGGGGCAGGACGCAAGCAGGGCTGCAGCAGGGCTGCGGGCCCAGAGCCCTCTCCGGCCCGGAGCCGCCACGGCCACGTGCGGGAAGGGCCCCCGGCCGGCTCCGGGGCCCCCCTGCTCCCCCCCGGTGGGCTCCCCACGGTGCGCCGCCGGCACACGCTCCCGCTCCTCCCGCGCATCCCACCGCCAAATAATCCCGTCGCGGTCGGATTCGGCACGGGGCGCGAGGGCCAGGAGCTTTTCCGCAGCGGAAACGGGATTGGAAGAAAAGGAAGAATTGGGATTTTTCGAGTTCTCTACAGGGTCAGGCTTGGCCGATTTTATTTTATTGCAAATATAAATAGGGCTTTTTAAAAGGAAAAAAAAATTCAAACCAGCCTAAATAAAAACCCACTAGAAGACACAGTAAGAAATCCTGCTGGAGGACAGGAAGAAATATCTGTCGCTGGGCTGAGTGCTGAGAAATATTTGTATTTGCTGCCTAAACACTTTATCTGTTTCCTAGCACATGGGAGAGTTTTGCTCTCCGTGTAATGCTAAAGAGAAAATAAACCGATACAAATAATTTCTCCTCTTCTGCAGAAAAAAATCCTACAAAATTTGGTTTCAGATATATCAGGGGAAAAAGCAAATATTTCCACTGAAATTAGGCTGAATGACACGCTAATAAAATCTACGGAGGAGACGATTCGGAGGCATCAGGAGGAGGAACGGACCAGGTGATCTGATAGGGCTTTTCCATCTCCAGTTGTTACAAACCTCCCTTGCAATTTATTTGCCCTTTTGCCAAATCCTGCAGTAACAGGCGGCAGCCAGCGCCCGTCTACCTGGGAAACAAAACCAAAAGCGATTTGTGTTTTGTACAAGAGATCTGAAATAAAAAACTTGAATTCTCGGGGGATTTCAGGGCTGCGTGGGGAGGCAGCTTGGAGAAAGGCAGGTTCCTGTATTCAAATAGGAACCATTGAGTAATGGCTTTAAAACCTATGGATGCTGTAACGCTTTTGCAGCGTGCAGTGGAAATAACTACAGTATATTTATACCGGTCCCTGCGGCCAGCCTATGGTCTCTATTTTGTACCGAAAAATGAGCGGGGTCGGTGCAAACACCAGCCTGGACGTTGAGCAGGGCTCGTGCCGCGCAGGCGATCCCCTGCACGCGCAGGGCACCTGCACCAGCGCGGCTGGGTCTGTGCACAGCACGGCTGCAAAAAACAACAAAAAAACAACAAAAAAGGCAAAACGAGGCCAGGGAAAAGGCCCCGGCGCATCGCGCGGGCAGCCGGGACGCGCTCGGCTTCGGAGCCGGCCCCTCGCCCGCCGGCGCCGCTGCTTTCCGCCTCCTCTGCTCCGACAGCGGGGTCGTGGGAAGCCAACGCGGGAGGAGGAAAAACTCAGAGAGGGAAAGAAAGGAGGTCGTGATCCGCACCTCTCCCTGCGCATCCCTCCTCCCTCCATCAGTGACCCGGAGGAAAACGTCAAACGGGTCCGAGCGGAGCCAGGGAACGAGCACTCGGGTCCCGCCGGCTCCGGCGCTGATCGGCTTCCCGGGGGCCGCGGGACGGCGGCAGCCTCGCTTCGCGGCACCGAAATCACTCCCGGGATGGATGCATCGGCATCCCTTCGCTGCCCGGGACGCGCCGGCCGTCGAGGACAACGCGGGGCTGCACGGCCGCCCCCGAGGCCTGGGTCCTCCCCCACCTCCATCGGCCGGATCCGCGTGGACCAGCTCGGTTATTGCTCTAGGGAGCAAATTTCCTCCCTTTGCGTTACTTTTCCCCCGTGGCCGGGGCTCGGACTGCCTCTGCCCCCCTCCCAAGTTTGGGACCCCGCCACCCCGCCGGCTCCGGGCGCCACGGGACGCAGAGCCCGGCTTCGGTGGGAGGGGGCGGCCGGGGGCTTCCCGCAGCCCCGGGCGAGGGGCCCTCGTCTCGGCGGCCCCCGCACCGTCCGCCTCGCCACGCGCCGGGAAGCCGCGGGAAGAGGCGGCATCGGCGAGCGGAGACCAAAGTCTTGCTCCTCCCTGGGGCGGCGGGGGCCAGCCGAACCCCCAGCTCCACCGCCCGGGGCGGCCCTTGCTTTGCCGGAGGGACGATGCCCCGTCCAGGATCCTGTCCCTCATCCCGGGACGCCCAGCAATTCCCGTTCTGCCCCGGGGCAGCAGCATCGCCACGAGGCTCCTCGGCATCCCGGAGCCCCCGGGCAGGACGCATCCAACCGAGCCAACTCCGGCGGCTGGAGCCGGGCGGGATTTGCCCCAAGCGGGAGCCCAGCAAGGGCACGTGGGGGAAAAAGCTGAGATCAGAACAAAGTTCCCGGAGCAGCCGCTGCCGCGAGGGAGAGGCGCTGCCGGGGCTCGGGGCAGCTTCTCCGCCGTCACGACGGGCCCTCCGGCTCCGTGCGACGGCCCGCGCGCACCCGCGCTGCCGCCTTCCCCTTCTCCCGGCCTGCGCGGCCGCAAACCCAGGGCGGGCAACGCCAGCGCCGCCGATTTCCCATTGCAGCCAACGGAAGCGGCCAAAACCCATCGCCGTGAGCTCGGCCGCGGCGGACGGCGAGGGTCTGCCGAGCCCCAGCCCCCCCGGCCGCCTCCCCCGCCGGCGCTCGCCCTCCCGGCCGGGAAGGGAAAAGCCCGGGAAGGGAAAGGCCCGCCACGCATCTCCGCTCCTGCTTGGCTCTTGAGTAAGGAGCCTCATTAAGAGGTAATTAGCTCTCGAACAATGGGAAGCTATTTAGCAGCCCAGCCACAGCAGCAGCAACAAGCAAAGGGGGGAGAGCAGGAGAGGGGAAATAAATAAATAAATATCGGCGCGTGGAAACGGCTGGACGTTGGGCCGAGGAAGCGTCGGTCTCGGATGGCTCGTGGCGAAGGGAAAAAATTTAAGCTCCTATTAGGGGCTGAGGGTAGCGCCACTAAGATCCGATCGCCTCCGCAAATCCCACTAAATCCAACGAAGCAGGGCAAGATCTCTGCCCCAACCGGGGAAAAACACCTAGGATAAAAATACAGCCTCTAAAAATCGCAGTTAATATCTAACACAAAAGAGCTGAAACGTTTGCTCGGAGAAACCAAGCGCTATTTAAAGACCAATCGCTGCAGTTTCACGGGCGACCCGGCAGACGAACCGCGCCGACCGCGTGCTGCGCCGACACGCGTGGCCACGGCTCCCGGCACGCCGGTGTCTCACACGCATTCGCACGTCGACAGCGACGCACGGAGATGCGGCCGGTTCCACCTGGGCATCCAGATCTGCGCTTAGAGCCGTGCAAAAGCAAAGCTATTTATATGCGTCCGTCCGCAGGTGGACGGCCACGGGCGCGCAGATGGCCGCAGCCACGTGCTCCTTCCCACGCAGAGACCCTCCGCGTGGGGCGGGCGCCGCTGTTTGGGCACGTATTGATGCATGTGGCGAGATTTATATAAAAGAGTACTTTTACAGCTTCCCAGCGGTAAGGGAAGCACCGCTCTCTCCCCATCCTCTCGGCAATGCCCTGCTTTTGGGGCCGGCCGGCGCGGGGCGTCCGGGGGGGCGCGGGGCGTCCGGGGGGCTCGGCGCTGCCAGCGACGCAGAAGCCGCCCAGCGCCGGAGCCCGCGGCGAGATCGCTCCATGCCTCAAACCGGGAGAAGTCGGTGCAAAATCCCAGGGTGACGCTTAACCGAAAGCCGTGGGAGGGGGAGAGCAGGAAGGATTTGGGGATGAGATCTGAAAATCCCATTCCCCACTGTGGGCAGCGGCGGACGCAGCTATGGAGAGGCCTCAAACCCGCCCCGACGACACGGTGGTGGGCGCACGTAGCGTGCGTGCTCCCCGCGGCCGAGCCCTCCCGCTCCGCCTTCCCGCACCAAACTCCCCCGGGAAAAGCAGATCCGCCTTCCTTGGCCCCGGGAACGGGAGCTGGGGCACCGGGCCGGGCTGCTCCGCGCCGCAGCCTCGCTGCACCCGGTCGAGGCCGCGGGGGCTCCGGGGCTGCACCGCCGCACGCCCCCGCCCCAGCCGCCCCGAACCGCCGGGCGCCGGGGTTCGGCCGCGGGTCCCCACGCCGGCCACCGCGCTCGTGGACGGGGCACCGGCCACCGCGGCGAGCCGCCCGCTGCAAACGCACGCCCTCCCCGGCGCTCGGCTTGCAGCGACGCGGGGACACGGTCTGGACCCTGCAATGTGCCACGAGGGGCTGGCGGCCCCCGGCCCCGACCTCGCTACCAACAGAGCAGGGACAGACGCACAGCGGCCCCCGAAAGTCCGGCTCTGCCGTCCCGCGGCGGCTCCCGCACCGGCCGGGGGCCCCGCGACCTCCCCAGGGGCCGTTTCTCTGGCTTCCCCATCCCCGAACCGGGGAGTGCGGAGGAGCAGAACAGAAATCCCAGATGTGCTCACGAAACCAGAAAGAAAGAAAGAAAGAAAAAAAAAAAATCAGAAAATCAGCCTTCCAAGGCACAGAAATGACTTCACAGTTAAATATAGGCCACGGGTGAAATCTAGACCGTTTACAGCGTTTGTATCTGCACTGTAAATAGAGAGAGGAAAATACCTAACACTTTGCACATTTCTCTCTCTATAGATACCTGAACGCGGAGCTGCGCGGAGAGGAATTGCACCGGGCTGCGGGAAAACCATCATTCGGAATTACTGTAACCTGCCCGTTAGCGCTGCGGGCAGAGCGGGGAGCGGGGACGCACCTTGCCCATCCTCCCTTCGCCTTCGGGAGGTTTTGGGGTACGCAAGCGCGGTCCGGAGGGGCTGGGTCCCCCAGCTCTCCCCCCGCCGACCCTTCTCCCCTTCCCGCGTCCCGCTTTCGCGGTGCACGGCAATGAGCATCGCGGGCCCAGCGCTCGCGGGGGCAGGAGCAAGCCCGGCCGGGCGGCCGCGGGGGTCCGCGGGGGGACTAACGGGGCGCCCGGCTCGGCCCGCCGCTCCGCTCGCCCCGCGTTTCCCTCCGAGCCCGAGAGCCAGGCCGAGGAGCGCGCCAGCGAGCGGCTCCCGCGCCCGTCCGCAAAGCATCTTGGAAAATACGTGCGGCACCTTTGCAGGTGGTGCAAAGCAAAAGCTTTGCAAAGCGCCCGGCCCCGCACCTGGGCTCGCTGCGAGGTGCCCCGTTTCGGCTCACACCCCCGTTTCGGCCCGCGCCTCGGCCCCGCGGCTGCAGCCGGCGTCCCCCGTGCGCGGGCGTGCAAGGCGCTGCACGCACACCCCAAACACCCGCACAGCCGCGCGCGGACGCCGAGGCAGAGCGCCGCACACACACACGCTCGCCCCGCTTCAGCCCTTCCCGGGCTGCCCCGAGCCGGGCCGAGCAAAACCGCGTCGCCTTCCCAACCGCGTCCGCGGGAGCCCGGAAAATCCCCCCGCGCCGCAGCGAGCGCCGCGCGTCACCGCAGCCCGGCCGGCTGCCGCCAGGGCGCCGCCGACTCCCGACCCGGACTCGTTACCGAGAGCAGAATTATCCTGATCAGGACAAATCGTATTGACCGGGAGATTTATTGCTGCCTTTCCTAGAACGTACACGGCAACGTAAAACGGAGGGAAAATACTGCTCGCCAAATCGGGACGCCGGTTTACGCAAGCACAGGGCGTTCGCTCCTTTTTGTGATCCCTTCCGATTTCCCCTGTATTAAACGAGGTGCTGGGGAAAAGATTACAAAGGAAAACCAGGGACCAGGAAAGGCACGTATAGGTGGTTCTTCTGTTTTAAGAACGAAACAGTTCTAGTAACTCCAGAGATAGGTGGATACGAATATTGCTGGGTTTAAGAGGAAAAATAGCAGAAAACTCAAGGGCAATTTCTGCATTTGTAACATCCAGCAAATTGCCTTGAATCCCCGAGACCTGACCGCGCACGCAGAGCAGATCACAGCGCGGGACGCGGCCGCGTCGAGGAAAATGTGGGTCACGTCCCAGACCCAACGCTGCCGAGGTGCCTGCTGCAACCCACCGACTGTCTGCTCTTCCCTTGCGCCATTTTTCACTCCCTTTGCCCTATTTTTTTTTCCTTGAAAATATTTCCCTTGTCAACGCCAGATGTGGGGGGAAAAAAAAGAAGAAAAATCCCACCTATTTAGAGGAGAAATTCCCCATGCCCTCCCCGGCGCAGCCCCGACAGCGCGAGGCCGTGCAGGCGGCGAGCTGGCTCCGGGATCCCTCTTCCGCGGCAGCGGAGTACCGGCGAGCGGTTTTGGCTCCCGGCACAACCGCAGGGCTCCTCGGGCAGCAGCTCCCATGTGCCGGCAGCCCCGTCCCCGTCCCCGCGACCCCGGCGCCCGCTCGGCCGCAGCCCCGTCCTCGGCGCCCCGGCGAGGGCCGTGCACATGTTCGGCGTTGGAGAGAACAAAAGAAAAGCGCCCGAACTGTGGAAGCCGGGAAGGAACAGAAACTGTAACCAAAAACTTAGCAATGGGAAAAGAAAGCCCTGCCTCTTACAATCCCCCACAAAAATGCGAGGGAGATAATAAAATCCATATGCAAGGCGGCCGGCCCGAGCGGAGCGGAGCGGAGCGCTGCGGCGGGCGAGCACAAAGGGCCGGGTGCGCCGGGTGCGCCGGGCTCCGGGGGAAACCCCACCGTTTCAGATTCGGCTCGTTCCCCGCGAGCACGCGACGGCGGGATGAGCGCAGCCGGCAGGAAGGTTTCTAACGGCCCCTCAATGCTCCGTGCGTAGGTGGCTGCGGCAGGCCGACACGCCAGCAAGCCGAGCGGCCCCGCGCCCTGCGCCGCGCCGCGTCCCTCCGACGGCGGCCCTCGCCGAAACGCCGTCGGGAGCCTTAATAAAATGTAAAAAATTCGCCGGCGACGTCCTGCGGACTGAGGAGCCCATTCATAGCGCCAGGAAGCGGGCTGGAAAATAAGAAGTTCTCTATTAAAGGTTCCCATCTGAGCTTTCCCGCAGCAAGAGGGGGAAAACGTCTCCGGTTTGGGAGCGCGGAGGACTCCCCTCGCTGGCAGCAGCGTTTGCTCGGCCGCTTCGCTCCCGCTTGCCGGCGCGCTGCGGCTGCCGGGGCGCAGGGCTGCCCGTACGGAGGAGCAGAGGGTCACGTCTGCGTACCTGCCCCGGCTCCTCTCGCTGCAGGTACAGCGGATACACAGAGAAATACCCATTTTACCCACAGAACAGAAAAGCCAAAAGCTAAAGGCAACAGACGCAGCTACAACCGCCGAACAAACACGAGCGTTGCTGCTACTCCCACGAGCCCAGCGATCGCGCCGCTTAGTCCAGCGAAAGGAAGATTTCTGCGGCCGGATTAACTTTCAGCAATTAAAAAAAAAAAAAAGCGTAGTGGGATCGGTGGGAGGTTCTTTCCGTTTTTTTACAAAAGCATCCACAGATTGTCCCGCTGAAAACAATTCTGTTCGGATCTGCGTGGAACAAGGTGTGAGGGGGAGAGAAATCCCCGCGGTCTCCGTCACCTGAGCAAGGAACGGAAGGCAAAATCCGTCTCCGTGCAAACTCCTCGGCAATTTCTGCTTTCCCCAGATTGCAAACTTAGAGAAATGCAGCAGAAACAAAACACTTGGAAAAAAAAAACGTTTCAAAGACAAGAATTAAACGCAAACGTGGGAAACTAAAATAGTTAAACAGCGTTTTTTTTCCCGAGGAAAATAAGCGACTCACTTTCCCCCCGTGCAGCGGGGTCGCGCCGCCGCTCTGCCCGTTCCCCCCGCGCCGGCGGCCGGTGCCGCGGCCTGAGCCCCGGGGGGAGCCGACGGCGCCCCGCGAGAGCCCCGCAAGCGCCCCGGCCCGTTTGCTGCCCTCCCCGCGGAAACCGGAGCGCGTTTTAGGCGATGCCGTGGCAGCGACCGGCCGCACAAGGTGCCTCGGGCGGCCCCGCTCCGCCGGCGGGGAGAACCTTGAACCCGGCCGCAGCCCATCGCCCGCGGGGCCGCGAGCATCCCGCACCCCGCACCGGGGGGCACCG
>PTFA01000256.1:920608-973956 GCA_003342895.1 Casuarius casuarius | reverse complement strand
TCATACTGCAGTGGGGGGGGGTTCGGGGGTGCTTTGCAAAGGGACGGAGGGTTCACAGTCCGAAGGCGGAGGCCGGGGGTTGCACTGCGGGAGGGGTTTGCTTTACAAGGGGAAGGTGGGGTTCCCGGTGCAGGGGGGCCGGGGGGGCTACGCGTTGCAAAGGCAGAGGTGGAAATGGCTCTGTTCCTGCCAGCTGCTGGGAGCAACAGCACGCTGCAAGGGCAGGGACGGAGGCAGACAGACACCTCCTCCGAGGACGGACGGCTGCAGGAGACGAACAGACAGGAATACAGGAGGAGAAAGGCTCCTAGCGAGCATGCATATACATTTTTTTCACCTCCGATCCAGGGATAAAATTAAACAATAATTTGCATTAACATATCGCTTTCCTTTGTGGCGCTGGCGGAAAACGCTGATGTGAACGACACGGCGCGCACGCGGCCCCCGGACCGGGACGTGCCCTCGCCGGCAGCCGCACCGGCCCCTTTGTCCTTGTGCGCTCGCGGGCCGGGCCCATGGTGTGCCGCGGCTCCCGGTGCTGTGCCGTGCCGTGCCGAGCAGAAACCACGCAGAAACCGTGCAGAAACCGCGCAGAAACCGCGCAGAAACCGCTGGGGACGTCATGTCACTGCGGGGCAGCCGGACCCGGCCGGCAAGGCCGCCTCACCGGGGAGGTCCCGGGGGCAAGGCCAGTGCCGGCCGAGGGCAGGACGTGCTCCGCTCCCCGGGAGCCGCTGCGGGCGCGGGCGGGTGGAGGGACGTGGCGGGTTTCGGACCTGCCCGCGAGGGCGTCCGGCTGGTCTGTGCCGGCCCCGAGGCCGCGGCGCCGGAGCAGCCTCCCCAGGCGCCTCGGACGCCGCGAGATGCAAATCTGCATCCAGTTGGATTCACAACAGCAACAAGGTGCCCATTAAAATCAATGGGAGTTAGCCGCCGCCGCGCTTCCCTAAATCCTGCTCGCGGCCTGTCTTTATGTTTCGGCATCTAAATATCCTTGTAAATCCGTCTCAATCTAACGTGCTTTTAGTTTGGGGTTTGTTAGCTTTGGGAGCGAGCGAGCGGTCCATTGTAAAACACCTTGAATGCCCTATGTAGATAGGTGGGATATAAATAAAATATGGATCATCGTCATTATTTATTTAGCAAATCTATTCCGAAAAACTCAATGAACTGGGGTGTTTTGCATCCCTCCCCCCCGAAAAAGTAAAACAAATAAAGGCAGGATTATTGTGAATAACACTGCCAGAGCGTCCTCCTGCGCAGCCACCGCCTCATCCTCTGTCATCAAGGTTATACATCTCTTTATCTGACTCCCATCAAGATATTTCTCTATCAAGCCACCGACAACCAATCTTTCTTGCTGTCAGTGTGAAGCTATCATAAAGCTGTCCACTTGTCTATCAACTTTATTTGTTTTCATTTATCAAGCCAAGCCACTAAAAGCCTTTCCCCCCGCGCTGCGGGGCCAGGCAGCAGCCCCCCACCGCAGCCGGGCCACCGGGCTCGGGGACGGCGCGTGGACCAGCCGGCCGGGTCCCTGCCGAGGCCGGGGGCTGCCAGCGGGGCCGGGGACCGTGGCCGGCACGTCCCCAATGAGCCCCATCCAAAACAGCGTGAGCTCCGGGGGCTCTGCAGGAACCGGGAACTCGGGGGACACTGGGGCTGTCACTGCCCAGCCCAGGATGGGGGGCTGGACCGCCAGGACACTGCTGTGGCCACCTGCAAAACCCTTCCCCCAGGGAAGTACTGGAGGCACTGGAAGACGCTTTCCTGGAGCCGATGCACCCGGGAGAGGCTGGCTTTGACGCAGACCGTCCGCAGCAGGGTTCCTGTGACTTGCGACTGCGTCTGGCTTGATAACGGGGAAGAGAGACGAGGTTTCACCCCAACCCAAAGTCCAGTGACTTCAGCTGCCCTCAACACTGCAGGCAGAACCTCCCTAGAGGAATAACCCCGGATAAACTTCCCAACGACGGGCAGCGAGCGGAGGAGCTGTGCTGCCGGAGATGCTCTGGTACCGAGCTCCCTCCGGAGACGTCGTCGTGGGGACGCAGGGCACAGAGGATCCGTTGGCTCAGGCCGTTCGCAGCCGCGCGAGGAGGTGGCCTGCGGATGTCTGAAATCAGAGGCATCCGAGAAGAGAGCAGCTCCCCTCCGGACAGCTACCAGAGAGAAACGCGCTACCGCTGAGCGCGAGCAGCACTGCCGACGGGAAAACACGCTTCCTCCCACGGCCAGACCAGTGTGAAAGCCGCTCGGGAACTGGTTTCCGCTCCGACACGAAGCTGCCCGGCCGTCTCGCTGCTCAGCAGGACGGTGGCTGCCGGCAGGAGACTCACAAATGCCAATTAAGATCAAAAAGTTTAAACTTCAGACATAATGGAGAAAGCTGAGCAGCAGAGAGGACACCTTCCTCCCCGCGCGAGCGCCGAGAACGATGCGATAGCCCTGAGCACACGGCCGCTTCCCAGCCGGGCACCCCGTCCTCGCCAGGCTTTTCTGAAAAATAAGCACAGTATTGTGAAGTGACTCACGCGCCGGAGCCCAGGAGGGTCCTGCTGCCCAGCGAGGGCTCGGGAGGAGCCGGGGTCCCTCCGCGGATCTTGCAGCCGCTCCGGCTCGGCCGCGTCCCCCATCCCCGAGCACCGCGTCCTGCCTGGCCCAGGAGCGCCGAAGACCGAACCAAGGTCGCTCCGGGGAGAGACCCCGAGGCACGGCACAGCGGGCTGAGCTGCTGCCGCTGCTGAAGGACGCTTCTCCTCCGCTGGAGCTCCGCAGCCGCAGATCGCGGCCTCCTCTCGAGTCCTCCCGCGCTCGCGGGGCCGCGCCGAGCTGGGGTCAGGCGGCAGGTAACCTTTTGTCAGCGTGAGAAGAGAAATTCCAGGCTCCGGCAGCTTTAGATTTACCAGCTGCTCTTTGTGTGTCTGAGACATGCAGGAACTTAATCATAACCGTTAATAATAGCGTTCGTTCCTGCAGCACCTTTCCCCTTCCCACACCCGCCGCGCTCTGCCGGCGCCGGCTCAGGCTGCGGCACCGAGGAGCGCGGCCGGGTTTCCAACGCCGCCCGGTCCGATAGCTCCGAGCTCCGGAGCAGGGCACAGGCTGATTTTTTTCTCCCACAGAAGTGCAAGAAAAGCCCCAGGGCCGGGTTCTCACAGCGTTCCCGGTTTTTGGGATATTCAGCCCAAAGCCACCGTCGAAATACGCCCTCGTCTCGTCCAGGCTGCTCCGGACGGTCTCTGCTCCGGACGGGGCTGCTCGCCCCAGACGAGGCCGGACGGCGCGAGCGCGGTCCCCAGGGCGCCTTGCCGCCCTCCACGAAGCCGCCGCGAGCCTGCGCGGGCTGCAGAGACGTTTGTTCGGTTTTGGCTCCTGGCTGGCCCGAAGGATGGCGGACGGCACAGAGCTGCCGCCGGCCGCTGCCCGCCGAATCGCACGTGCCTTCTGCGAGGCAGCGGGCGTTCGAGCCTTCCAGGGAAAAGGTCACTAGAATATTTTAACAGAATTCAAAACCAGTGTCTTTTCCCCCAAGCCTTGTTCTTGGAAATGGCTAAACGAATTTGGCTGAAATTAAAAAGAAGCTTACACCGGAAAATCCTGCCCAGATAGCAGCATTGCAAGGACCTGCAGACACCAAGTGCTCTTAACAGCAGGCTCCAGCCCCAGCCCCGCCTGCAGCATCCGAGGCGAGGTCTGCAGGAAGAGGAACGTCTTTTATTAGACCTAATAAAAGACCAACTAATATAGCTGGAGAAAACAGACAAGCTTTGGAGCACGTGAGATGTTTTTCAGGTCTCCGCTCCGGGAAATTGCGCTGAGCTCAGTTCATCTGCCCCTCGCAGGCAAAGGAGGGGGCGACGGCCGGAGCTGGGGGAACCGCTTTCTCCGGAGCACGAGTTCAGCTCGCCCTCTCGGCACATCCCGCATCCCGCCGCGGGCGGACGCACGGCAGAGGCGCCGGGGCTCGGTGGGCGATTCCCAGGCATCGCATGTAACCTGACGCTCAGCACTTGCACGGCGTCTGCACGCTCAGAGCACGAACCCAGGCCGGAGGTGCTCCGAGCGTCTCCAGAAGGCGGGTGGCCTTAACCCCCTCGGTACGCATGGGAAAAGAGGGCAGAGAGGGAGAAGGATTCACCGGGGGCCACTCGGCGGGTTTGCGGCAGAGCTGGGGCCAAAATCCCAGAGTCCTCGTTCCCGAAACGAGCCCGCAACGCCCGGCCGCCCGCCGCTGCTGGGGAGCAGGCAACGGCAAAGGGCTCCGGGGCCCTAGGAGGACTTCCAGAGGGCTTTGGATCAGGCCCTTGTCGAGGGAAAACCTTGAAATAATAATTACGAAATTAATCAAGCTTCGCCATATCCCTCGAGACTAATCAATTCCATAGCTATTTTGTGGATTGAGGAACCGAGACAATAGGACGACTCTCCTACCGCCTTCGGCGATGGCTACTGCTTCTGGCTGGCCCCGTTTTTGGGTGCTGCCCAACACCCGAGCGTTCGAACGCCCGGCTGCTCGTTGAACCGCAGCATGGCAGGAGGCACCGGAGCCATGGGGGAGCCCACGGGGGAGCCCACGGGGGCCGGGGCAGGGCCGGGGCGTCCCGCTGCTCCCCGCACCGCGCCGCGCCGTCTCAAGGCGACCACGTTCCCGCGCCCCCTTCCCAAGCCCTGCTCCTCCCCAACGCCACGTCCCGGCTCCCGGCGCCCTTCCCCGTCCGCCAACACCTTCCTGCGTCCCCGGAGCCGCCGGGGCTCTGCTCCACGCGTTTCCCCGCGAGCCGGCGGGTCGGCGCGGCGGGGCTCCCGCTCTGCCGGAGGCGCGGGGAAGCCGCGGATCAAATTTACCGGAAAATGGCTGGTGAGGGGAGAAGCCCCGGGAACACGAGCACAGAGCCCTGCTAATCCCTCCCGGTCCGGCTCCTCGTGAGCCGCCTCCCCGGCGGAGCCGCGTGGTTTCTCTACGGTGAGGCTCTGGTTCGGCTTCCGCACGTCCCTGCCAGGCGCAAAGCCCGGCACCAACTTTTCCCCTAATGACTTTTTCTTCCCCAGTTCTTGCTAAACGGAAAGAAAACACTTTGTGTAGCTTTCCTTGCCTTTCTGACAGCACCGGCTTGTTCTTCTTAACAAACACAAACAACTATTTGCCCTAATCGTTGCAGATTCCCACATTTCCAGCCCTCTGCTGCAAGGCTGGTGGCAGGGAGGTGCCGTTTACACCCGGTTCCTATAGCTTTAGTTGTATCAGCCTGGGAATTACAGAAAATATTTACTACGGAAGGAAAAATTTCCTGCTTAAAAGGTAGAGAGTTACAGCAAAAACCCTCGAGCAGGAGCGCGATTCAGACGCCGACAAAGATGGTGCAGAAGCAGCTCTGCCTCCTTGTTAGGACGGACGGCTACGATGTCGTTTCAGCAGGAAAAGGGGCCCAGACGGGCCGCCGGGAGCTTTCCGAACCCGAACGCGAGTCCTTCCGTGGGCGCGGCGAGCCCAAGCGCGGGGATCCTGGCTGGCCGAGGGTCCCTCTCCACCGCGGAGCAGCCGTAGGATCCGTACGATCAAGCCACCTCGTGCAAGCTGAGGCCACGGGTCGGGACTGAGGAGCAGGGAGGAGGAGGAGGAGGAAGCTGAGTCCTGTTTGCGCTCGGGCGCGGATCCGTGGCGCTACGGAGGCTCCTTGGCCGCGCCAGGGCCGAGCCACCGGCGCGGCTCCGGAGCAAGGCTCGGGGTGGAGGCAGAGGAGGCAGAGCCCTGGAGCAAGGCTCGGGGTGGAGGAAGAGGAGGCAGAGCTCTGGAGCAAGGCTCGGGGTGGAGGCAGAGGAGGCAGAGCCCCGGCGCCTGCCAGGCTGGACCTGGCGCAGAGACAGCGCCGTCGGCACCGCGCGCTCCCCGAAAGCGTCCGAGGCCGGGCGGCAGGGCACGGAGCAGTTTGCCACTTAGCAAGCGTGCTATTTTAGTGGAGACATGTGAGAAATTAAGGGCTAATTTACAGCTAGTCCCGGGCTGCCACTGGCAGGGGAGGGGGAGGCCGCGGAGAGAGAGAGAGACAAATCCATTAACCGACCCGAATGTCAGAAACCCCAAAGCAACGAGCAGCCGCCAGCGCATTACCGCCGGCTCATTAGCGTCCGCTGTCAGCCCGGGCCGCTCCGCTCCCCCGAGCCGCGCCGGGCGCCGGTGGCAAAGCTCCCGAACTCGGCTCGGCGCGGGGCCGCACGTGCCGCGGCGATGCGCTGGCACCGGGCCACCCCGCTCTCCTCCAGCCGGCAGCGCGACAGCGAGGGCAATTAGCCGCCGCAGCGAGCTGCCAAGGCGAGCGGCGGCTCCTCCGTCTCCCGGCGTCGCCGGAGCGGAGAACTGAGAAGCCTTGCTGGGAGGCAGGCCTGCCTCGGCCAAGCTCCCGCGCCGGCCCCGGGGGAACCGGGAAGAGCCCCGCGGCTGCACCGCGGAGGAAGCCGCCCTGCACGGCAAACTAACGCATCCCTCCGGCTTGGAGCAGCCCGGCTGCAGAGCCCGGCGGTGCTGCTGGCCCCCGGCCCTGCACCGGGTCCCCGCGGGAAGGGGCAGCCCTGGGCTGCGCCCCGAGCCCGGCCACAGGAACCTGGCCCTGGCCTCGCAATTTGCAAACATTAATTAAACCGCAGCCCCTTCACGAAGCAGGGTCAGAAATTACTGCAAAGATGCTGCCTGGACGCTAAGGCAGCTGACACCTCCAAACCAGCTCGGTGACGAACCGCCCCGCGGCAGAAGGGGAAACCGAGGCACGCCGCAACTCGTCGCGAGCTTGCAGGGCAGCTGCTCCTGCAGCGGGAGCGGGCCCAGCCCGGCGCCCTGACTCACGGCTCCGCATTGCCCAAACCCCGGCACGCTCGCCCACGCCAGAGCCGGGACGCCGTCCTCCCCGCCGGTGCCCCAGGGGCGCTGCGGGTGTTCTCACGGCGGGACCCAGCTCCCCTCTCCGGGGCTCCGGCAGGTCCCGCGGCACCACAAGCTGCGGGCCGGCCCCGAGGAAGCTCCCCAGCCCCAGAGCGGCGGTTTCCCAAGGCACAGAGCTGGGTGGCTCCTCCGTGGGCGGAGGGTTGGCCCAGGAACGCAGCCCGGAGGCAGGGCCGGAGCGGAGCGTTGCATCCCGCCTGCACCAGCACCACCGGCTCCGGGAACCGGCTGCGGCGGGCAGCGCGGGAGGGAGGCACGGCCTCTCCGGGGACGGGACGGGTTTGCCCCAAGCTTGCATCACGTTCCCAGAGGAGGCAAGTCCAGGTTTCCGAGGCAGCCGAAGTGCCCTAATCCTGGCCGATTGCAGAAAAGGAAACAACAGCTCGTTGTGAAAAATACCCCGGTGGCTGTCCCTGCGCCCAGCTTTCCACGCTGGGGCCCCCAGTGCCGCCGCGCAGACGCCATCGAGGGCCGCGACCGCGGCAGGCTGCTCCCGCCGACGCGCCCGGCTCCGGCCCGACCGCGCGCCAGTCTGCACCCAGCCCACGCCGGCTCCGAAGGCGAAGGTCTCCTGCCAGCAGGCACCGTCAGCGGTCTGAGCTCGATTTTCACAGGAGATAAAACAACCTGTTATGAGCAAGGTGAAGTGTAAAGTGGTTTGTTAGATGCAGAACAACTCTGCTGCGTGCAACACTGCATTTCTGCAGAACAAAAGTTGGGGGGGGTGAAAGTCAGGATCTTCATAGAAAGCCCTATAAAAAGGGATTATAAAGCCTCAATATTTTACCAGAGACACACCAGAAAGAAATTTCAGTATTGCACATTGTACAGAGCCCCGCGGAGACGGCACACCGTGGGGCGGCCACGCACACGGCCGTCTCCCTTCGGGCAGATGCACCAAGGCGCTCAGGCAGCTGAACGCTTCCCAGGGAGAAAACCCCCAAAGCCGTGTCGCTGAAGCGTCGCAGGTTTAACCCGGAGCTCGGGCTAAGCCCCGAGCACGCACGCCGGCTCCGCAGCAGCGCAACGCGGCCTCATAGCTTAGCCAACACTTCCCCCTAGTGCCGGTGCCCCACGGCGGCCGCCGGCCGGGCGCCCACCCGCGCGCCCCGCGGACCCCGCTGCACCCCGGGGCCGAGCTCGCCGCCCCCCGCCCAGCTCGCCGAGCACTGCGCCGCGGAGCGCAAGCGCTCCCGGGTTTTGTTTGTTCGCTATGGAAACGGAGACGGAGAGTTTAGGGGGAAAAATTAAAAAAAAAAAAGAAAAATAGCCGTCTGCTTCACGGCTGGGCAGGGAGCAAGCGGCAGCGGCCGCGGAAAGGCCCAGGGGAGGTTTCTGCACGGCCCTTCGCCCTCCCCGGTGCCGCGGATCAGTCGCGGCTGCCCGGACGGGTCTGCCCGTGCGCAGCACCGCGCGGCACCGCGCGCCCTTCCCCGAAGCCTCGGTCAGCTCCATCACGCGGCTCCCACGCGCGGGCTCGGCGGCAGCGCTGGCTCGCGGCACGGCCGCGGGAAGGAGCCGGGACGCCCGGGGCCCCTTCGCCGTGCTGTCGCTGACCTCGGGGCAGATCCTGCCCTTCCCCTTTCCCCAGGGGACGGGGTTAAATTGGGCCACGCAGGGTTGAGGCCAGAGCTGATAAACACAGCTAAAGAGCCTGGAGCCCTGGGCCAGGCGAACACCCCGCTGCCGTCCCCCCCCCGCCCTCAGCTCCGCTCCCAGCGGGTTATCCGAGCCTCTCCCAGCAGCGCGGGGAGCCACGGGACTGACGTCCGCCCTACGCTGCCGACGGAGGAATCGGGGAGCGCTCCCGGGCCGGGCTCGGCCCTCCGCCAGCAGCAGCGATGCTGCAAACCCGATAAGGTCCGAGCTCGCTCAGCATCCCTGCCGGACGTTATCCGGAGAGGCGATGCCGTTTTTTATCTCAAACAACCTCCCCGCTTCATCCCAGCCCGTCGGGGCCGCTGCGCGGGGAGGTGACAAGGGGACACGGCGGGACGCGGCGGGATGCCGAGGCTGCTGCAGGGCCCGGCGCCGCCCGGGAGCATCAGGCATCGCCCCGCATCCGCAGCGATCGCGGCACCGGCCCCGTGGGCAGCCGACCGGGCTCCGCGAGCTCCTGAATATGGAAAGGGCAGGGAAAACCGCGCTCCGGCCGGGCAGAGCCCCCGAGGGGAACGGAGGGGAGGGAGGCGGGAGCAGCCCAAAGAGTTAATCGGCTCTGAACCGCGGCGTGGTTTCAGCAGCACGCGAACGCATCCCGTCTGACAGCTTGACAGAGACGGATTGGCAGCTCCCGAGGCGAGACAGCCCGGCCCGAGACACGGAGCCACGTTAAAGTGCATCTTTGGGGGGGGCAGAGGGGTGCAGGTTTCATTATTCCATTTTCCACGTAGGAAAAGGAATTAAATAAATAAAGGGAGCAGGGAGGAAGAGCAGGGAGCCGGAACCAGCCCCGGCGGGGGACATGGCCCCGGCTCGGCCAGCCGCAGGGACCGCGCTCGGCAGCGGGGCCAGGGGAGCGCGGCTGCCGCCTCCCCGAACCCTCGCGGCCCGACCCCGAGGTTCACCCCCCCGTGCAGCCCCCGAGGGGAGCGGGCAGCTTTGTGACCATCAGAGCCGGCAGCAGCGCGGGCGGCACAGCAGCCCCCTGCCAGCTGCGGGCACAGGCACGACCGCAGCGCTGACCGGAGCTAAAAACCTCGGTTTGGTAAAAAAACACATTTTCCAGGAAGGAAAAAGCGCCAGGGAGCAGGAGCCGGCCCGGCCTCCAGGGCTGCGGGCTGTCGGGGCGGGAGCGCTGATGTACGACTGATGTCTCCGAGGGCTGGTAGGGCAGCGACCCTCGTGTTCCCTGCAGAAAGCACTCCTGTACGCTGCCTCTGTGCTGGAGCGATAGGAATTCATTACAGACACCCCCGCCGCACGGCTCACTCCCCGGGGAGGGATCTGCAAGCTCCCTCCTCGCCTAAGCGGGATTAGGTTCTCTTCCAGGCACTGCAACCCGAGACAGGCAAACCTGGAGAGGTCCCAGCGCATCCCGCTCCCGCCTCCAAGGAGACTCCGCGGAGCTGGGCGCAGCCGGGAGGGAGGAAAGGAGGAATTTCCTCCCAAGCCGGACGTGTGAAACCCACGTTCGGGCGACCGCCGCGCGCCGGAGCTGCGCTAGGAAGCGGCCGGGCCTCGCCCGGGCTCGCCGGCGCCTCCGGCAGCCTGGTGCAGCCGGGCAGTCGCGCTGCCGCCGCAGGACCTCAGGGCATTCCCGCAGCTCTGCCAGGAYGCGGTGACTCGGGAACGAGGGAGCCGTTTCTGTGCAAGAACAAACTATCGTAAACCGTTACCAGGTGCGGTAAGTCCCAGACGACAGCCGCGTCTGCTTAAACCACTTACAACCCCATCAGATGTCTGTGAAAACACGCCTTTGCTTGCGGTGGGAACATCCTTTTTCTCCAAACTGCGCTGCACCTTTCATCTCTCCGCATGGTGGGAAAAGGGGGACAGCCCCCCACTTGCAAGGTCTCCCAGCCCACGCAGCCCCCTGCCCGCGCTCGGACCCGCAGCCCGGATGGGGTCCGGCGCCGGGATGCAACGGTGAGCCAGCTGCCGGGGCTCGTTTCAAGCGTTGCTGCGTCTGCAACCATTTTCTGCTCTCCCTACGGCTGCTGGATTCCCTCTCAATCATGTCAAACAAATCCGGAGGAAAACAGGTTTGACTGCATCAAAGTTCAAACCTCCACCTGTCTGCGTCCCCGAGCACAGGCCCTTTAATGCCGCAAAGATGCAAACTCCCCCAGGTCTTCATTATGTCTTACAGGCCCGATATTATATCAGATTATGGAATCATTAAACAAAAAATTGTACTCCTCTCTGTCCAGAGGGGCCTCTAGTTACCTTGTCTAAATATAACAGCATCATTTTTAACCAAGGAGCTGGTAGAGTCCCTTGGGCCTTCATTATATTTCATGGACCGGGGCTGGATAGCATCTCCCTCGCGCGCGTGAGAACTCATCCTGCGCTTGTGTCAAGGCCGAGGCGAACGGCCTCCCTCCGCACCGCGCTGCGGTCCGCGGGGTGCCTCCCCGCGCCCTCGCCCCGCCGGGGAAGAGGCGCCCGCGCCCCGCAGAGGGGAACGAGGCAGCGCGGGCGGGGAGGCGCCTTCGCGGGACCCGCCGCCGAGGGAGCCCGGGAAAGAGGAGATGAAGGCAGAAAAGCAAGGCGGGGGGGGATGCAGACTTGGGTAGGTGCCCAGTTATTGGAATTGCACGTCGGGGCTGTTTAGGGCTCGCTGATGCATTGCGCATCGTTGTTTACTGCTCTGAGCAGAACCAATTATGTTTGAACACGGAGGGGCTGGGAGACGGCAAATAAACAAGCAGGCGTGCGGGGCACCCACCGCAGGCAGCTTTGCACCCGTCCGTCAGCGACCGGTCAGGCGTGGACCGGGGAAAACGGGGGGAACGGGGAGGCAGTGCCCCCCTCTCCCCGGGACGGGGCTTGGGCGCGGGCAGCTCGCAGGCACCGCTCAGCTGCCAGCGGGAAAGCGGCAGGGAGACGGGAGAGAAAATAGACCTGTTTAGAAAGAGGGGAAATAAATAAAGACGTATAAAGACATATAGTTTCTTGCGGGGTTTTGACACGAGTTGTCAAAGTTGGTGCTGTGTGCGCTGCTGTCTTTACAGTAAATAACTGTCAGCAATTAGAAAGCAGGTGCTGGCGGAGGGAAGTCAGGCTGCTGCGGCGCGTCGATCGTGCGGCGCACGGCGAGCGGCCGCAGCCCCCGGCCCGCCCGGGGAGCGGCAGGGCTGGATCCGCTGGAAGTCCTCCCAAACGAGCCAGCCGAAGCCCGCGAGGACATCCAAGGGGAGCCGGACGCAAACTCTTACGGGGACGGGCGCTTGCTTTCCTTACGTATCTTTGGGAAAACCAGCAGTAAGGTAAATGCAGAGATGCACGGATGCATCCCCCGGGGAGCTGACACCCGGAGCAGATACAGCTGGCAGAAGGGTTTAGGAGGAACGCACCGATTGCCGTCCCCATTTCACCGCTGGGAAGCCAGGAGCAGCCTGTCCCTGGCAGCAGCCAGGATCGTACGACGCACCGGCGGCACGAATCGAGCCCCGAGCCTCAGCCTGCCGTCCTCCCCAGCTGCCCTCCCCATTACCGGTAACTCCATCTTCCTCCTCTTCCTCCCGCCCTGCCCAGCCCCGCAGTAATTGGCTCTCGCTCCCAGCCTGCGCCTTCCCCGCCAAGCCCTCGCCCTCTCTGCTCCGGGTTTTGAACTCCCCTCTGCTGAGGAAAATGTAATAGCAGTTTAGCCTCTCAATCTGCAAGTTCTTTGACACTAATAACCTTTGCCTTTGTGCTTCTCAGCTCAGACAAAAACTCCAGCTTTCAGGTTAGCAGCAGCCTACTGCGGAGCACGCAGGCCTTGGGGGCCTTGTAGCCAGGCCTTTATAAGCTGCACTTCACACGCTCATTACAGCACAGCCCCAGGAGCTGGGCCGCGAGAGACGGCAGCGCAGGGGAGCCGGAGACTCCCGTTCCTATGGCGACCGCGAGGATGCCGATGTTGCAGCCCTAGGCGGTACTTTTGGTACTTACAGATCAAACAGGCAGGGCAAGCGGTGCTGGGGAGAAATACACAGAGTGCAGGAAATTTAATGACTTGAATTAACAGCACAAGAGCTGGCGACTCCCCTCGGCGCTGGTCGGGAAGAGACACAAACTTTGCCATGTTAGGTTAAAACTTTGCATCACGTTTCTCCCCTGCCCTTCTCCTCTCCCTCATTTTCGCGCCTGGCCAGAAAGCACGCGCGCACCAGGAGTCTGGCCGCGGAGAGGCGGCCCTTGGGGCCGGACGGGCAGGATCCACAGCGCGGGCCGGGCGCGTGCTCATCCGATCGCGTTAGCCGGGGAGGTCGGCCCTGCCACGCCGTCGGACCAGGACAGAGCGCCCGACCCCTCCCCGGGCCCAAAACGGAGCCAGGAGCCCGGCCCTGCCCCTACGGCCAGGGGACCGGCGCCCGGGGCTTGGCCGCCCTCCCCCCGTGCAAGGCGTCCATGCGGCACAGGACCCGGCGCGGAAGGGGCCGGGAGACGCTGAGCCAAGCCCGGCTCCTCCCGGACAGAGGGGCAGAAGCCAGGAAGCGACCCCCGGCATCCAGCTGCCTCCARCAGAGGGGACTGGTTATTTTCAGAGAGAGAAAGGGGAAAGAGGATTTCTCCTTGGTTTTGTCTCTCCTTGCAGCCCCTTTTCTTCTCTCCCTCCCTCTCCATCGCCGTCCTTTCCCTCACATGCTCTTTCCGCTCCGGAGCACTCTGTGCTTTACCGGGGCATTAAGAGGCAGCATCTCAGGCTGCTTAGCGAAGCATTAAAGGGGCACGAAAACACTCGCACTGCATCTGAGCACCAAAAGCCCTGAAGCAGCCTTAAAAAAAAATTCAACTCTGCAAAACGTATTTCTATCCACAGCAAACCTGTTTGCAGTGCCAACAACACCCGATATCCCAGATACTGCCAACGTTTCCATCCCCGTTTCCCGTCTGGCCGTCAGACATTTAACGGCCCCTGAAGTCGATCCCCCAACACCCGGACAACAGGTCGCTCGGGAGCGTTTGGGCCATTAGCGGGAGCAGCTGCCATCTGCCAAGATCCAGCCCCGCGTCAGGTTTCGGAGGCAACTGCCTGCCCAGGGGAGTTCGTGCCCAGGACCGGGGATTCACATAGTAGCGTACTTGTTAAAGTCACCACAGATCAGGCACGCACAGAGGAATCAGTTCCTTACCCTCCCTTCCTGCTAAAAGTGATAGTAAACTGCAAACATCTCAGGCCAAAAAAACCCAAAACAAAACAAAACCAAAAAACCCACCTTTCCCTCTTCGTTGTGCCCCGTTTCGTTGATCCTACACGGTCTGACTAAGGACTCAGAAGAAACATGGCTTGCACAGGGCAGAAAGCGCATGCCCTTTCTACCCCTTTAAACATGCACGTGCCACGCTCCGAACGCAACGTTAAACCTGTTGTCAGCCCCCGAAACAGCTGCAGTGCCAGGGCTGGAAACGAGCCCGAGAAGCAGCCGGTGCCAGCGAGGGAAGGGGCGGCAGCGCGACGCGCGGATCCCACCAGAGCCGGCACGCGTCCTGCCGCCGGGACCGCGCGGGAGAAGTCCGCCCCGTGCAAGTCCCTCGTTAACCGGCTGCGCTTGGAAATCTCCGTCCTTTTTTTCTCCCCCGTCTCTTCTCTAATCTTGCGAACTGCAGTGAAACCTGACTCTCCCCAGCTCAGCTGCTCTGTCCCTTGTCCCCGCAGCTCTCGGCCCTGGACTGGCACCGGTGGCCCCGGCGATGTAAGTCTCCCCCTAATCCGACCGATGGGGAACGCGAACCACAGAGGCCGAGAGGTGGGTGGGCGTCTCACGACAGCCTGCACAGGCTTGACGGGAACAGGAGGGTCTGGGGCTTTCGCTGGTGGAGCCCTGTCCTTTCCAAGGTCAGCACCAGGCCACAGGAGCCCTGGCCGGGCGCCAACCGCTACCGATTTTGCTATAACGGCTGAGGACCGGCAACGGCCTGGGATACCCAGCGCAGCCTCTCCTAGGGGAGGTTCCCCCAATTGCAGAGCTTGGGAACGTGAAAAAGGGTAAGCCGGAGAACGGCCCGCAGCAAAGCATCGTTCCCGCGTGGGAGCACCACGTTACTAGGGACGGAGCGGAGGCGGGCGTGCGCGCACACCTGCACGGGGGAGCAGCGACGCGCCCGCAGCTCAGCAAGGCGCAGCCGCAGGTGGCTTCAGGGTGCCCTGGGCAGAGCTGCCACCGGGGATCCCAGGCCCAGGGCAGCAAGAGGGATCCGGCTCGGCTCTCGGATACATCGGAGCCGCCTGCGGAGAAGCCTGCCCGCCGCCTCCCAGCGCGGTCTGGGCCAGCGCAGCACTGGGAGACCTGCCTTCATCACCGCTAGATTAGCTCACCCATTTGAGGGGAATAAGACAGGACTGTTGTTGCTCTGAGATCTATTTCTCCTCTCCCTTCTTCTTGCGGATTTGCATCTCTCTTTTGGGCAGCTCCTATTTCCAGCACAGAAAGGGCTCTCTGTTCAGGTCTTCCCCCCTCCTCTTTTCCAGCAATTGTTATGTTAAAATCCCCAGGACATGTTTCTGCAAAGAATTAAAAGAGGGTGAGGAAGAGATTGTTTTCGTTAGTGTCTCACTAAGTCTCTGACCTTGAGCGTGAATAGAAAACAAGAAAAAAGGGACTTTATGCTAATATCACTCACTAAGCACAAGGGGGAAAAATAATAACGGCAAATGAAGATTATGAATGCAAATCAACTTAATAAAGAGACAGGGTCTGTGCAGGAGTCTTGTTTTGCTCTCGTATGGAAGACTCGCATTGTCTGGCTCTGCTGCACCCCAGGTCCAATCATTACAAATTATATCAAGATAGGAGAAGAAAAGAACAGGAAAGGTTTAATTTTCTAATTATGACATTGTTCATTTCCCCTGCTTGCATCTGTTCTTTTAAAGAGGCCCCTCACACTGGGCCTCTGGAAGTAGTTCAAAACTGGCTTTCCTCAAGTTAACTTCCAGCCCCCGCGATGCGAAACCTGCCCGTCCCCCCGGCGCTTCGGTGCGGGGCGCCCGGCCCCGGTCCCGGTCCCAGGACCCCGCTGCGAGGGACCCAGGCGCCCCTGCGGCGGGAGGGGACGTCGCGCTCGCGTGGGGCTCAGGCAGCTCTCCGCCCTCCCCGAAGCAAGGCACGGCAGGAGATGACCATCGCCCAGGCCGGCTCCGGCGCCGCGGGACCACCGCGGTCCCTCGCCAGCTGCTTGGGCGAGTCCCCTGCCCGTCCACGACTTCCCCCTCCCATTCCCTCGCCCGCCTTTTCGGCCGAGGTGCCACGCAGAGGCACGGGACCGGCTCGCAGCACCTCTGCGCGGAGCATCCGGCACAACAAAGCCCTGCTCCTGGCAGGGGTCTCAGGCGCTATCACAACACAATCATAACAGCTTTAAAGCAGCGACAGCGCTGACAAAGAGCACAGTCACACCAAGCTTGTCCGCATTCAGATCAAGAGCGGCGGCGAGACCCTGCTGGCTTCTTTCGAGCGCGTATTTGTTTACACGCAGGGAAGTTGCAATGAAAATGGCTAGGGCTGGTCTTCGGCATTGCACTTCCAAGGCTGCGCGAGTTTAACTGCCTCTTCCGACAACCTAAATGCATCTGCTCCATGGGTAAAATGCTCCCAGACAAAGCTCTGCTTTATACAACTAAAAGTCTAAGCTCAGACCAACGCGCATTAAGAAAGGTCATTACCGCGTTGGAAGATGGTGAAAACCCAGGTCTACACAAAAGGGTAATCCAGTCGCTGCTATTGTGTCTTCTGAGCTCCTATTAAATCAACACCCCGGAACAATATTTGTGGCACAGAGGGTGCTGTGTTATTGGAAGTGAGGAACAATATTCCTCTCTTACACAAAAGAAAATCAAGGTCAATTCTATTTAAATGAGCCTTACACTGGCCTGGGAGATGAATCAGGCCCCAATCCAATTTAAAACTGATGCCCTGCTCAATAAAAATCCCACTATGCTAACTGATACTCAGGCAGAATTAATTCATGAACTGCAAGGCCCCCAGCACCCTGCTCCCTCTCTCGCCCCGCTCCTCTCTGGGGACTCAAAGCATCTCTAAATTAAAATAAACCAGGGGAGCTTGCCCTCCTCCGAGCTACCATTTCGGGCTGTCTGCAGACTCAGGCCTCGCTCCGCCCTAGGGACAGGCTTTTAACCCTTGCATCCACATGGGCTGAAGATCTTTTTGGAACATTTTAAGGAAAACTAAGCTTCTGAAATCCTACGACCCAGAGAGCGGGGACCTTACCGGCGGTCTGAAACCCCTTCCTCCAGCCCAGGGTCTCATACTTCACTGTCGATGCCACTGCAGCACAAACCAAAGCCGGCGTTATCTTCATCCTGCAAATACCCCCCCTCCTCCTCTTCCAAACAACGTACACAAGAGAGTTTAGACTAGGAACGCAGCTCTTTAATCTCCAGCAAGCCTTTGACAACCTGTCTCGTCCTGGCTTTTAGCTGTGTGAGAGCTGCTCGCTAATGGAGCATTAACCTTGGAGAGCTTCTGCAATTACTCCAACACTAATTCTGACAGTTTTTGGTGTATCTGTTTGTTCTTTTGACAGGCAAAAGGAATTTCTTTTTAAAAGCTGTTTGATACATTTGAGACCTTCTGTCCACATTTTCTTTTTTCTGCTAGAGATTGGAAGGTGGGGGAGAAGGAGCGGAGATAGCAAGACACTATCTTCCTACAGACATATCAGCACAGGCACAAGTGAAGATATTTCCTCCCTTCCAAATCCCTCCCACCCCTGTTTTAAGTGACAGAAACATTTGGTCTCTCCTGACCTCATTAGGGTAATTAGTAAACCTTTTGAAGCTGGGAGAATGGCTCTGAGCTGTGGGAAAGCGAGGAGAGCAAAGTGCCTTTAAAAAGAGTGTGCGTGGATCGAGAAAGGGGGTGGAAAATATCTTCAGCTGTGTGAAAGGTGACCTGCAAAACCAGAGGGGAAGGAAAGGCGGATGATGAGTATGGAGACAGCGTCGCTGCCCAGAAATCTCCTCAAACTGCTGCCAAACGAGCGCAGCAATTCAAGCCCTGGTTATCCCGTAAGGCGCTGTGGGCGACCAAGGAGGAGAGCGGTGGTGAGCCAGGCCCTGGCCGAGACTCAGGGATCTGGTTTCACTTCTCTAATCTGCCACCGTTTCCCTGGATGCTCACTGGCAAATCACTTCTTCTCAGTGCCTTAATCCCTCCCTCATTTAAGAAAAGAGAAAAGCTCGCCCTTGCATGATTTTCTATGTAGAAAGCACACATTTGGGAGGGAAAGGCCCGTCTCGGCGCGTGCCTGCGCAGCCCCAGCACAACCAGCTTCTCTCGGGGGCTCCAAGTGCCACTGAAAATACGAGAACCCAAATCAGGACGGGTGCGTAATGAGCACCTTGATCTGATGCCTACTGAGGCGATGGAGATGTTCCTGCCCGCTTCAGGTGGAGGAAGAACGGTGCTGCCAGCGGCGCGGCCGGGACCACCAGTCGAGACCCGCGCGGGCAGGGGCGGAGGCGAGGGACACCTTGATGAAGAACGCGGAGTCCTCCCTTCCTCCGATAAACACAGAAAACATTTTCAGCGCACTTATCCGAGTCAGATGAGAAGCCAAAGTGATGACTGCGGACAAGCTGAAGTTATAACGTGGATAAAAACCTCTGCTTTTAGAAGGAAAAAAGCAACATCTCAAACCTTTGCTATATATCACAAAGGGCACAAACCTAATACCTTTCTGCATTCTTTAGAAAGAGGGAGTTTGATGTGAGAGAAAAGCAGATTAAAATAACACTGGCAAGAAAGAGATCACAACATACCCTGGCACCAGGAATTTGAACCAACAGATTCCCGATTCCTACTGTGCCGTCAAACAAATACAATGGCTTCTGCATCTTGCTATATCTCAGGCTTTTTTTTTGAGCACTCCTATCACGTTATGAGGCTCCCCGGTCCCATTTTGCTGGGCACCCCAGGAAACCCTCCAGGAAAACATCCTGCTGGAAGTGCCTCCCTGGGGAACTGCTCTGCTGCAAGAGCGGGAGGTTGCAAGCCCCCCGAGGAGGCAGCCAGCCTGCCCACACATCGGCATCGCCGACGGTCAACGCAGGCACGCACAGGGATCAACGACGGTCAACACTCATTTCAGAAGGCTACTTCTGTCCCCTCCCAGCAAAGCCACCTGCTAGAAGCGAGCACCATTCTTGGGCTGAGCAAACGCAGGCAGGGAACGCCGAATATTGCATTTGCTGCAAGCGTCAGCCACAGCTTGGATGTCCTTGGGGGAGTCACTGCTGTCAGATATTGCCAAAATCAGATATTGCTAAAAAACACTTCACGGTCCTGCCTGGGTCTTTGGAGGTAAAGCATCACCGTGGCCCTTCCACAAAGGCTCAAAAATCCCAGCTGCTTAGTCATGCCATTAACGCTCATCAGGTTACTCACAGTAAAAAGTAGTATTTACACCTTCTTTTGCTAAAGAGAGGGGGTAGCGTGCACTCAGCTCAGTCTGAGCAATGAACCATTTAGGCTCATTTTAACTATGTGAGGTTATTTTCTTTAAAAGAGTGAGAGTAATTAGCCACCAGAACATATTAGGAACATATCAGGAATGCAGTAAATGCTCCACCACTTAATTGTTTTAAGCGAAGGCTGGCAGTCTTTCTAAAAAAGAAAAAAAAAAAAGGTTCTAGTTTCACCACGGAGAAAAGACACACCAGCCGGTGCTCGGTGGGAGGCTGAACAAGATGAACATAATGGTCTCTTCTAGCTGCAAAACCTGCAAATCTAGACACTTCCATTTCCTGGCTGTTATTAGCCGGCAGACGGCTGGGTTATTCTGATTGCGAAGAGAGCAAAGGAATGCTTAAGTGCCAACAGCAATAGTCGCTTTGGTTTGCGGCTAGCTTATGAAGCATGTCCAGCACAGAGACGTAATGAGATCAGCAGAAGGTTCAAGCAGGCGAGTGAGCGAGGAGACATCGGCTGATGTGCGATTACCGTTCACGTGCGAGTTTGAGGCCGTTTGGGCTCAATTTGCCGGCGTTGGAGGTGACGATAGAAACCACCTCCCCCTCCGGAGCCAAGGGGCGAACACGCAGCCGCTGGGGATCAGGTGATGTGCTCTCACATGTCACCTCCTAATTTGTTTCTGTGCCCAAACCCTTGCAAAATTACGTTAATTAGAACTACCGGTAATCCTCTGCAAGTTCCTCTGTGTGGCAGAGGGCTCCTGGAACCCACAGGAAACCGCGATGAAGCAAACGAGATCCATGCGGACCCCAGGAATCCCGAAGCCCATGGAAGTACTTCACCAACTGGAACCGACCTCCTGTTCTGTAGTGTTTCACCTCGTGGGTGCATTGAAGCTTCATCCTCTCAACAGGTATTCTCGGACGTGGGCTTTAGCTAGTGTCTTTGATCTGGCAACGTACGGAAGAAAATAGTGAAGTGTAACATCTGAGACATTCATCTCAAATTTAATTTTAGGGACATTTTCTCCTACTATGTGCGCACACATATTAGCATGCATCGGAAGTACAGTATCCCCTTTAATGTTTACTCATCCTTAGATTGCAAAAATTGTTGTGTGAATTCCTTCTTCAATTAGCTCTGGTACTCAAAAAAAAAAAAATTGTTCAGTTGCCAGTACAGTTATGATCATTTCTTTCCTTTATACTTTTATTCCCCAGTGCAACTTAAAAAGAAAACACTTCTCCACTCTCCCCTGCAAAGTCCCCTTTAAAAAAAAAATTTTAAACAAAAACAACCAATATTTCTAAACGAAAGTCTTTTGTGGATGAAGTGCCACTTCCATTCACCTTTCCATCATGTAAGGGAAAAAATAAAGATCAGAAGGAGGATTTAGACAAAAAGCCAACTAAGTAAAGCTAATTTTTTATACAGAAGAATCTTGCTAGTTGTATAGAAGGGCTTTGTTGAGTGGAACAGAAGAGACATCAGAGGAGAATCTACAGCAGGTTTTCAAATACTTCCAGCTATCTTCCCAACGTGCAGCCGGGGTTATAAGATAAACACAGACACAATTTCAGAGTAGCTTCAGTACCCACAGTCCATTGCAGGAGAAGTCTACCATGTTGTCTGGAGCATCCGTGGGTAAAACTACCCCAAACGGTCCCTGCAGAAAGCCCCCGAACCTGCTGGGGGGATGTTAACAGCTGCGTGAAAAACCGACAGGAGCAAAATTGTGACTGCAGTTAACATGTTTTAGGATGAAAGTTCCACTTCCAGAAGCACTGGTCATCTTGGAAGTTACTAGAGCTATTCAGCATAAAGCAAGTGTATCAGCAATAAATTGAACAAAATGCTTGCAATGTCTTAACACGAATACACTCATTTCCTGCTCATTTTTAAGGGCTGCCTCTTGTTGCTTAACACTGAATCCTGCTAATCCCTTAGCACTTCCAGTTCAATATTTCAAACACTTTGCAAATCAGCCTTGGAGAAGAATCCTCATTTTCTACTTATTTTACAAATGTGAAACCTAAAGCTCAGGTGATCTATCCAAAGCCGCATGAGCACTGAGGAGCAGAACAGAACATTAAATCCACAGTTTCCCTCCACAAAGAGGGACCAAGAGCCCAGCACCTCCAGGGCAAGCGCTGACAGCCAGCGCGCCGGAAGGATCATAGCCTGGAAAACACAGCTCTGCCAACACCGATCACTCCACCTGTTACAATTAAGTTTCTTCATGATACTAGAGGTATTTACTGCCTTGACGAAGGGCTCTGAAATCCACGATTGAAACATCCTTTGTACACAGTTAAGTATCAGGTCTCCTTTTCCTTCCCCAGGTGACTGGAGGAACATACGACATTTATTCTTCTATACAGCAGATGGAAAAAACTCACACACAAACTATTGTCCATACTCTCACCTTGGCAGACCCTGACCTTGCAAGTGAACTATCAAAAAAATAAATAAATAAAACAAAACAACGGGTCTGAGTTCCAACTAGCAAGAAACGTGCTTTTCTATGCCAACGGAAAGCCGAGAAGCAGCTCCTTCCCCAGAACGCTGCTGCAAAGGTTGTTTTGCACTCCACGTAGCACGGCTGCAAGTTACGACATTTCAGCAGCCAACAGACTAGTGGAATCAAAAGAGCTTACCGCCATTCAGCAAACGGCCTGCAGTTCCCATTTCAAGGGAAGAAATTTGCATCCAAAGCATCAAGAGCATTTTAACTTGAGTTTAAAATAAATTCAGAGCAGATACATGCTGCCAACTTGTGTCTGTGACTGGAATCCTGGCCACAGCCGAACCAAGCTCCCCCCAGCCCGAGAGCCAAACGAGAGCCTCTCCTCGGCCAAGGTGAGCGCTCCGGCTTGCAGCACAGCCGCGCACACGGAGCAGGGCCAGAAAACGGCRTGGGAGGCAGCACACCTGCGGCTCGTCCGCAGCACAGGCCGCAGCCGCCGGTGCTAAGCGGGGTTCCCGGCCCCCGAGCCCGAAAAAAGAACGAGCATCGGGATTTCATCCCATTCTAGGTCACCCTTCCCCAGCATCCAACATAGGCCGGGGTTTAAAAGCACGATGCCCATACGCTGCCACAGTAAACGATCTCCATTAGCTCATTAAGCACCGCAGCTAATTTCAGCACAGCATGCTCCTCGGGGAAAGCACGTGCGCGCCAAAGGGCTCTGCTGCGTTTTCGTGTCTGCTACTGCTACGCTGCGCTGCTCTTAAGCAGGCATGATCACTGGGAAACGCAACTTGGAGTGGAAGGGAGCAAATTCGGGGATGGGCTTTAGTCCCGCTGGGGTTTATGCCAAGCCTCAGACCAGCCCAAGACAACTCTGCGTCCTGCACAGACAAGCCCTTCCCTTGTGCCAGCACCTCCCATGCAAGCAGGGAGCCTACAGCTTAATTCAGGCAAATTAGGGTGTCTTAAGAGTCTGTCTGTCCCAGAATCATAAAAAGCCCTTGCAAACAAGTACTAACACAGCTCCGTGAAATCCAGCTGAGATAAAGCCAGGGGCTAGAGCACCTCCCACAGCTGGGAGAGGCGGCTTTCTCCCGGCTAACAGCTTGCAAAACCTGGCCCCGAAACCTACCGCTCCCCCTGCAAAGCCGCGGGACGCCTCCCGAGCGGGCGCTCCCATGGAAATGCAGAAAGCTGCTGAAGCAAGGCTTGCCTTGCTAAGGCACCCCGATTTATTTCCAGCCTCACCGGCACGCAGCGGGCTCCCGCCGGTGCCCATGAGCCGGCATGTTCGGTCTGTTAGTGCCATCTACAGGGTTACCGGGCTCCGGAGCCCCGCTCGCAGGCTCACCGCCCGCTGCCCTCGCCACGCGCTGCCAGCAGCTCAGACGGCACCGGTGACGAACACCGAGTGAGGTTAAACCACGGAGCAAACGAAAGCCCCTTCCCACCTCCGCTGCACCACGCAGCAGGGCTCGAGCACAGCCACCTCCCCGGGGCGCAGCGGGGAACCCTGGGGACACAACCAGCAGAGCAGCGCACGAGCGTGGGACGCTGGGAACTTGGCTTCTCTTTTCCTCAGTGCCACTAATCTACATGGCCGAAATCTGTACAACCACCCTCCTTTGTTAGGCGGATGAGAAGCAGATGTTAACGCCAGGGAACTCCCTTGATTTTATTGCCATTTTAATTCTTTGCACCGAGGAGCTAGGCCATCACTGCTGAACATCCCCTTCCGCGGGACAGTCCCTCCCCGCTGTCTCCCAAAGCAATAAGCAACACAGAACTTAAGTTATTTGTTCTGGAGAGGCAGGAATCAGCCCTCCTGAGATTTTACTTAGTCTTCTGGAACAAGGAATGATCAGGAGCAAGCTGTAACCTACCTCCAAAATAAGGGCTGTCAGAGTTTAGCTGCCTCATTCTCGTGGGAGATGGAGGTCGGGGAAACCTCACGTCTGCGAAAGGTTGCAGGAGGGCAGAGACAAGGGCACGGGGATGCACAAAAGCCCAGAAGGAAAGAGGAGGCAACGCGGGAAGTCGGAAGCCAGCTCCTGGCCACGAAAAGCGCGTGGCTCTGGAGCAACCTTTCCCTAGCAGTAAGGTTGTCTCTGTAGCTACTTTTGTGCTCGATATATTCAGAAAGAAAAGCGTGACGTGGCTGCCTGACGGAGACAAACTGGTGACCCACAAGGTCCCTCCCAGACCTGTGTTCCTATGCGAACAGGGGGAAAGGGGGTAAGGTAAGAAGAGGGAACAAGGAAGGGGAGACTTCAGAAACTCGAAACAAACACAGGGATAATCAGTGAAGGGGAGCACTAGGCAAGCGTGTAAGGAGAAAAGTGTGGATCCAGTAAATGAAAAGGGCTGATAGCATAAGTTATCGCCAAGCAGAAAGCAAGACAACGCTCTGTTAGGGCAGCTGAGTGAAGAAAGGCTCCAGGAAGGCACCATCCAGGCCGGAGCAGCATTTGAGGCAGCCCCACAGAATAATCCCGGCTGCCGGCTGCCAGGCACATCACAACGGGGGAATCTGGTGAAATGGAATGTTTTATTTTATTTGTTTGAGGATACAATGGAGGTGGATGCTGTAAGGAAAGTAAAACAATCAATCAATACAGGACTGGTTGCTATTTAAAAATAAATCAGCAATTCAAGCAGGAGGGTGAAAGACCAGCTCCTCCGTTTCTGAAAGCACAGACAATAACACAATGCACTCAAGTGCTGTTTTATTGACTTCTTGGCAATCTGTCCAGACCGCAAGTCCATCTCCCAGCACTTTAATGCTGCAGCTCCCGTTCAAGTCACATGTACAGATGAAACAAAACAGAAGTATGTTATTAACAATATAGAGCTGATGCTCATATCACTCTCCGTCAACCTCATGAACCTCAGCACACGGTCCAGTCGATTTGCCTAGTAGTTCAATATCAACAGTGGAGGATTGGATACAGCCCTCCGAGAAGATCAGAGAGGCAATTACGTAAACTTTTAAAGTTAGGCTTTGGCTTAAACAATAGTGATTGTTTCAGGCGGACTCTGCAGCAGTCACTTGTGACACACAGAGGTTGGTGACTGTGCAGCATCACAAGGAACTGTGTACTCCAGTCTTGGTCCTCAGCACCCCTTGCTCTCTCAGCTCTGATGGCCTTCGGCCACGCCAGGCTTTTGCAAGGACTGGCAGGAGCGCCGCGAGCAGGCCAGCAGTAAGAGGCAGCAGCCAGAGTCCACGCTGCCTCCCACTAACACCCTGATTCATTCCGGAAAAAGAAAGTGCAGCAGTCGCGTGTGAGGCGCAAGCCTGTCCAGACAGACACACATTCCTCCGAGCAGCACGTATTCGTACGAGCGCAGCACTGCATCGGTGCAGCTCTGCAGCCTCCAGACCAGAGCTGTCCCACATGCGCCGGCTCAGGGCTCATGGGCATCTGTGGATTTAGACATATTCTAAAAAAATACTAAAGTTCTAACTGTTGAGAAGAGACCTACTAGGCTATCAACATGGAAACCAAATACACTTGAAGTAACAAAAATTGTAACTGAAAAGCCTACTGAACTGCTCTCATATTAGGAAAATACAATGCAAGGCTTTAAAAGCTGCTATTATTAGCAAGATTCCCCCACAAAAGCTTATACTGGCCTCACGCTGATTGCCCATGGGTACAGTGCTCCACCTCTTTGAGGAGAGACTGCTGCTATAGTTTCAATTTACATTCTTCTTCCAGGAGAAATGAGATTGGTGAAAGGTGTACTGAGCAATAGATTTGCACTCGAAGGAGTCTCAGACCTCTGTTACTAGCATTTTTGTTTTCTCCTCTCACAAAATGCATTAACAATGATTTAGAACAACCAGAAGTCCAACAGAGCAGGAATGTCAAGTCTTGGTCTACAAAGAGCTAATGCAGACTACAGATTCCTTCCAATATGCAGGATGGTTCAGGGAAAAAAGAAAATAGCCACACTGGGTCATTGACTATGGCTCAGCCATGGTCTCTAGCCAAAACAGGGTCAGATTAAAAGTGACAGCAATACTATGTTACAGCCTCATTCTCCATAGGATGAAACTCACTCCTTTAAAGAGAGCCAGCACAAAGACCTCTAAAACCATGTATGTGGTGCAGAGATACTGGGCTGGCACACTCTGGGGTAATCTGAGGCCTTCAAATTAATTAACTTCTGCCTATTTAGTACCAGAATAGGGGCCTTGTTACAAGTTCTAGCTACATCCACATCTTTCCCTTCTCAAATTCTAAGCACCTACTATTGCAAAATCAAGTTCCATCTAAATTATTTTTGTGACAAGACCTACAGCTTGCTGTCACCTCTTTGATCAAAATTATTCAACTGTTAATATTAAAAATGTTCTTGGAACCATTCATTCCTGCAAGGTGAGGAAACTTAAAGACTGCAAAACCCATCCATCCAATGAAGAGAAATGCCTAAAGAATGATAAAGTAAATCACCTCAACTAAAGAAAAGCCAATGAATGTGTCAGTCGAAAGGCTGAGCCAGAGCACGTAAGTGGACTGAAATACAGTCAGACTTACCTGGCTTGCATACAATGCTTTAGAGAAACAAGCGTGCAAAGGGAGTTGAAGAGCTAAGAAAAGTATCAGCATGTGCACATGACCTGCACCTGCAAGGAGGCTAGATTCCACTGAATCAAACGACTCAGCTCTCTGATCACCCAAAGGGCAGTAACAGCCAGATTTAGCTATTACTGCTATCCTCACAGAGGAATGCAGCAAATCTTTTCATCTCTGCATCAGCTAAACAAGCAGAAAGTATCTAAAGTAGGCATGAAAGGATAAAAATTGTATGAAATTAGGGCACATTCAAGTGGTGTGTTCACATGACATTACTAAAAATATATTTAAAAAAAAAAATCTTCTGCACACGTGCAAGCCAAAGTGCTCACAGCATCTGGGGTGACAGCTCTCCAGGAAACCTCACTAGCTCTGCACTGAAAAATGCTGCCCCTTGTGTGGTGAGCACCAGGAGCACAGCGCTCCATTTCCTGCCTCCCGAGGGATTTCAGAGCAGCAGCTAGACCCTGAGCTTACAGCTGACTGGCTGCAAATCCATTTGTCATTGCTACTCGACAGGAATATCCCTCCCCCCCCCCATGCTCTTCTTAAGTGCCAGTTTTGTCCCCTTATCTACAGAGGATTTGTTAACCAAAAGAAAAGAACCATTACTCCAAAGATATTCTCAATCTTCATTTTAAAGAAAAGGTCCAGAGCCTCAAAGCTGCCCCTCCTCAACAGGGAACTTCCCGGCCTGCAGGGTAACTTCCCTTGGGTTCTCATGATAAAGGCACTACCAATTTGGGGAGAAGTGGGACTTAAGGATACTGGTTTGCAGTGTCTGTAGCTTTCAAGGAATGGCCCTCCATTCACGGCTGAAATGTGCTGTAAACAGGAGCACTTTGCAAGCAGTTTCTACCATCTTAGCAGTAGGTCCATACCTAACAATGACATCAGGAAAGGGATTTTCTGCACCCATTCACGTTTGATTCTGCACTGTAAGAACCCAAATACCAACGCAAACATCCAGCCAAGGAACCTCCCAGTTTGCTGGGCTGACAATGAGACATAATTCGAGCACCAGCAAATAGAGTGAAATGCTAGGCCCCTTCGTGAAGAGATTATTTCTGAGCCAGGGATGTCTCAGTTTGAGAATCACAGTCCATAAGGGTCTGGCATTAACGCTTTCTCCGGTCCTCCTTTTCCAGTCGACAGTTGCTCACAGTCAAGTCAGTCCTCACACCAGAGCAAGATTCACCAACTCAGACCACCGCAGCAGTCTGGCTTTTCCTCAGGTGACCTCAGACAGAGCCAGCAGCTCAAAATCCAGGAGCTTAGGAGACGGCACACATTTCTCTAGTGAACGGGCCATTGCAGGCACTCTGGCACACTGGAAGAACAGCCCGGGCACTCGCAACCCCCCAGTCCACACAAACTGATGCTCCTTCTAAGAAGTGCTCCTTTGGGCCCACTGGCACCTTTCACTTGTAAACGTCTTTGCTCTCTAAACCCAACTAGTGACCTGTATTATTACCATGTGTAACTACTAACCCTGTAACTACAAGAACTTTGAGGCATTTAACTCACTGCTCCTTCCCCAAGCTATTCTGCCTGCCTGAACTAAGGCAACACTATCCACATCCACTGCTAGTGTAACAGATAACGAGAGCTCTCCCAATTCATCAGATGTAGAGTTGATTACAGAGACATTTACTAAAGAAGTAACCCGATACTGCATGAAGGAAACAGGATCCGCCTCCAAAAGAAATCCGCTTGCCTGATACTTTAAGCTGACTGCCGCAGTCAGTGGAGAGAGGGATATGAGCACGTATAAAATACTGATAATATTCATAGGCCAGCAGACATAGCTGCGATACTTGAGTCCAGAGCCAGAAGTTTTCAAATGCTGAGTCACATCATCAATCCAGGAGTCACATTTTCATTAGCAAGCATCTCCCTGTGCAGTTAACACCACTCAGTGCAGCACCATTTAGTTTGCAACTCCACTTTTCCCAACAAAATGTGTGAAGGAAATAGGTTTGGTCCCCTTCCCCCTGCCCCAGCTAGAGAAGTTTTTGTGCTGTTAATTAGTACCCATTATAAGCAATTAGAACAAATAAAACCCGAGGATTGGTAAGGTGATTCCACTGGTGGACTTGCACCTCTTGGTCAGTCTATGCAGCTGAAGCCACTGGTCGACCCCGAATCATCTGGAAAACAGAAGACACCCAGCACCAGAATGAGCATGTACAACTTGACAGATCACTACCAGCCTCAAAACAGCTGGGGGAGCCGAGAGGCCAGGAAGCGAGCTATGCCCAGGCACACATTTCTCCTCGGCCTTAAATAAAAAACCCTCCAAAGAAATCAGACTTGTGTGATCCACAGACTGATAGCACATCACCATGACAGCATCAACATGTGCCCCAATGGGACCACGAGTTCTAGCTATGATTCGACTCGTGAGTTATTCCTCCACGAGAAACAGAGAAGTTTTTGTTTTCCTCCCTAATGCGGAGAGCCTTAGCCGGGACACGCGGGATGCCTATCCCTCCTACTGGCTTGTTAAGCATGAGTGGTGCTTCAAACACCAACAGTCTGCAACGCTGGGCATGTCCCTTTCAACGTGCTTGGTCAGAAACCAAAGAGAAGTGAGATAAATCTGTGTGCTAATACAGGACAATTCACAGAAAAGTTTAATTCATGCAGATCTGACTATGGGATCTGTCCCAAAGCTTACACATCTTTAGAAAAGGAGACCCTTAGCCACTTTGAGGAAAAAATTGCAAAATATCCACTTACCGCTTCAGATTTCTTGTCTCAAACACCGTGTCCTCATCGCTGTCAAATGAAGCCATCTCTATGTTTTCATCGTAGTTTGAAAGAAGACCATATTTCTTCCGCTGAGGTTTCTTCAACCTGAAATTAGTTTTGAGCTCGTTTCTGGGTCGCTCTGATCTAGAACTTAGGTACACAAAGATTGCAGGGTAAGCGCTCTCTCACACACAACGCGACCGGCTTGCAAGCAGACAGGGCCTTCCTTAGTCAAAGGGCAAAACGAACAGAACCAGGGCGCTTTTACCACAGGAGCGTTCAAGGCAGCCAATAACGGCGTGAATTTACAGTGGCGTTTCTCCACTAGCAGAAGCCGCCCAGGCCAAACAGGGAACGCAGCTCCTGGGCCAAGGGGGGTCCAGGCCAGGGGGAACCAGCCCCCGGGACGGGATGGGGGGGGAAGAACCAGGCCAGGGGAACCAGCCCCTGGGCCGGGGCTGAGGGGGGAACGGGGCCGGGGGGAGCAGCCCCCAGGACGGAACGGGCCGGGGGGGAACCGGGCCGAGGTCCCCCCTCACTCACCGCAGCGCCCGCAGGACGAAGTAGAGCGCGGCCAGCGCGGAGAGGGCGCTGAGCACGTACACGGCCCGCTTCAGCACCGGCAGCCCCGGCCCCTGCGACAGCCCCGGGCCCCGCGGCGGCCCCGGCCGTGTCCCGTTACCGCCGGCGGCCCGCGGCGGCCCCGTGCCGTTGAGCGAGCTCGGGGCGGTCAGAGGAGCGGGGGACTCGGCCCAGCCGCCGCGCAGGAGGAGGAGGAGGAGGAAGAGGAGGCGGCAGAGCGGCTCCGTCCGGAGCATGGCCGGGCCGGGCGCAGCGGCAAACGGCGCCTCGGCGGCGGCGGCGGCGGCACAGGAAGGCCGCGGGCCGGTGCCGCGCGGCGCAGGGCCCGTCCGGGCCCGCCGCAGCCCGCGCGCCGCGTTCCGGGGCAGCGGCGTTCCGGGGCAGCGGCGTTCCGGGCCCGCCCGCGCGGGGAGGCCGGCGAGGGGCGGACCGGCCTCGGGCTGCTGCTGCTGCTGCGGGGCCGCGACCCCCCCGGCCCCTCACGGCCCCCCCCAGGGCAGCGGTTTCCCCCTCGCACACGCCCCTCTCCACTCAGGCTGCCATTTCCCCCCTCGCACGCCCCCTTCTCCCCTCAGGCCGCCATTTCCCTCCTCACAGCAGCGATTTACCCTTCACAACATGACTTTTCCCCTCAGGGTTGCCATTGCCCCCTCACAGCCGTGATGTGGTCCCCTCACACGCACCTTCTCCCCTCAGGGCCCCCATTTCCCCCTCATGGGGCATCTTTCCCCTCAAGGAGGCCATGGCTCCCCCTGCCCCTCGCTGCAACGAGACCCATTGCTGCGCAGTGCACAGGGGAGGCGCAAGGCCGCCCTCGTCCTTCGCCTTGACTGGAGAACGCCGCCAACCGGCCCCTCGGCCTCGGCCGGAGGCCCCGTCGCGGGGCCTGGGGCAGCGAGCGCGCCAGAGGCAGGTTTCTTCCAAAACCTCGCAGGCAGACTCGCAACCGTGAGCGCTCAAAACGCCTACCATGTTTCTCCACGGGAGCTCGGGACTGAGTCAAATACCCCAGCTACACCAGGCTGGCGCTCCAGGGGGTTTCTAAATCACCCTGCTCTGGGTCCCCCGCGTAACATCCCCTCCTGGGGAAGGGCATTAAAGACCAGGCATTGGCACAGATCAGACTTTCAGAAAGCAGCATTTCAGCCTGGAAACAGGTCACCCCCCCCCCCCAGCTCACACCACTAGGTGTCACATCAGTCCCACGCTGCCAGAGCACCTCCTGGAGCTCGGCGACTCCTTTGCATCCAGCCCCTGCAGCTAGCTGTTCCCCGGCTCAGTCTAAACCTACCCCAGCAACAAACCCATTAATCCAGTGCTGTAATTAGCGATGCCAAAGTAACAGCACCTCCAACTAGGCCTCTATTTTTGAGCCTGTAATTATTTCTGCCTGCGTTTAAGCATCAAGGCAGCCAATTTAGGAAGGTAAATTCTTTCAAATAGTGCTTTGTGAGTATTTACTGATTTAATTTGTTTAAATTTCACCTGACTGCATTTGATCAGTAAAGGTCTGGCCCTATGTTTTATGTCATCCTTCATTAACATGCAAAATCCTCACCGCTGAATTGCTAAATACAGCAAAAAAATGACAGCTGGTTTCTTTTTTCTTTTTAATTTTCAGCATCCTTAGATAATTTGATAAAGGTTTAAGAAGAAGTAGGCTTCATGATCTTTCGTATTCTGCATGCACAGAGGGCCCCCAGGGTTCTTGTAGGCTTTCTTATCACTGCAAGGCAGAGTTGTGATGGGGCTTGTCCATAGTTGGGCAGCAAGCCCTCAGGAGCCCAAGGGCAGCTGTCCTGCTTGCTAGATTACCGAATTCTTTTGTACCTGGGACTCCTCAGCAAGAGACATTTCTTCATAAGAGCACTCTTTAAAGCTAGCACTACCCACTAATTTAGGTCATTGACACCAGCTAAGTGCCTGGCCTCCATCACACCTGTTTGCTCTGGAAAGCTAATTCAAGTGACAACAGAATATGAATGCAGAGCAGCAGCTATGCCTGAGTAGGTCCAAGTGTTGACAAGCCACCACAGCCTCCCTTAATAACCAGGCTTTCCATTGTGGACTAGAGAATACGCAATCAATTCTGCCCTTCAAATGCTGCAACAGTAATTGTTACCGGGCACAATACCCACAATTATGTAATCTCTTCAAAGACATTTATGCTGTATGAGCAGACTTTTTCATGTAATACACTGTTCTTAAAAGGCTGTGCTTCAAGTGGGGCTTAAAGTTACAACAGCCATGCATAACTGGGCAAGGTTAGCAGGCAAAATAAACAGGATAAAGCAATCAAACATGTTCTTTCAACACGAAGAGGGCAGGCAGGACAGTAACAGAGACCATCAGAATCCCCCTTACCGCTTTATCTCATTGCGCACAAAATCCTGCCCCATTTTCCTCAAAGCTGCCAGAAATATACTTCACAAATGCCAGCCCCCACATCAGTATAAATCCCTCTTGTCGAGCTGGCACATTTTGAGGATTTAACCAAGGAGAAATGGGATCTCATTTTTCCTGAGCATCAGATGCCTCCATCAAATCCATTTGAGACAAACGAGTGTGGTTACAATGGCAGTCTCAGGAATGGAGCACTTGTTTTGGAGCACAGATGCTAGTGATCAGTCAGACCAGAGAGTGGAAATTAAAGTAATCTAAGCAGCTTCCACTCTTCAGTATAGCATGACAAGGCACAGGTATAGCATATCAAAGATGACAGCCTCAAGGGCAAAGACTTTTAAGGACAGTTTGAATTACAGTGTGATGTACTGGAAAACATGCACCCTAATGTAGGGAAGAGTTCCCGTAACGTGAGGCCAGCAAAAGATGGAGTCAAGGACCAACTGGAGGAATTCAATGGCGACCAGCTCTCATCTGACTTCGTTACAAGTCAGCAATACAGGGATTTGGTGGCAAGTGGATAAAAAATTAAGACCAAATATTCTTCACAAAGAGGAGGAAGAAAAGGGCAATTTGTCTTGCCAGTTTACCTTTTTGATGGTTCATTTTGAAGACAGAACTTAAGCAGGAAAAATCACAGTTTGACAGAACATTGGTTAGAGTGCAAACTTCCTGCAAGGAAATTTTAAATTCCCTTGCTCTGTCCCTTACCTGCCCCTCTACAGGCCAAGGGAAAGAACACCATCTTTCTTCTCCAGCAGCACAATGCATGAACTGTGTGAGCCGTGGTCAAGTAGGATAAGAGCCGCAAGGTAAGAATTGGTTTGAATCCAGAGTAGGGTAACCAAAATTGCAAGTTAACAGAACAGCAATACTGATAAGGAACCTTAAACACACACGAAGTGCTTTTACTCCTGCAAGACTCACCTCCAAGGAATACAACAGACATTGTGGAAAAAAAGGCAACATCTCCTAGTTAGGAAAGATGGCAAGAAGTCTTTTATTAGCCATTCTATTCCATAAAATCAAAGGGAGTGAGTACAAAATTGAATTTTTCCAAATGGTGGCTTATGCACATTCAGTCTGAGGTTGAATTTTGTATTTACTCTACTAGGGAGATTTGTTCCAACTACACAGTTCTTCAGTCAGAGGCAAACATCTTGAGTGTATTAGCTACACACACAAATATGTTGAGGTTTTAAAACTTGCCAACTGCTAGGGCTGCTCTATTCCTAACTCTCCTTCAGGCAGCTCCATACTTCCCCCACTCCACTCTACCCAAGGCATCTTCCCGAAATGAGTCAAACTAGTTACTACCTTGTTACCTACGAACACCCAACCCCACTTCTGCAAGGCTGTGCAACCACTACTACCCCCCCAAAACTTTCAAAATTTGCTATTTTCCCCATTTCCAAAAGGCAACTTTACTTTGTACCTTTTCATTAAGAGTCAAAGCAAATTTTGTACAAGCTAACTATTCCATACTCAACTGACACCATTTTCCTCATAACAATGCCTAAGGCAATCACTGACAGTCTCTGCAGCAGGATTTCTACTCAGCTTTTGCTGTCCAAATGCTTGTCATCCCTCTGAAACATCTAATTGCAGTACTCAAGAGCTGCACAGCTCAGTACTGCTTCAACACTTGGCTTGCTTCATTTATCTCAACTCCTATTAGCTTTCACCTGATGAAGTTACCCCACTAGAGAATTCCAGACCATGGAAAAGACCAGAGTTGGATTTGCTAATACCAGATTGTTACTTTTCAAACTGGAGTCAGTGAAACTGACTTTTAACATAAGTTATCCTAGAAGCCTGAAGTTTGCTTTTGAGTTGCAAGTAACAACATAAATGGGAACCTTGGGCCAGCTTTATAGAGGCAAGTGCTTAAGCACACAGAAAACACTCACTGCAGGACAGACCAATCCTATGCACCATCTGAGAACAGAAATGTATGTTGCTTGGGAATGCATAACCACTGTAATGAGTTGCAGGAACATCACATTTCATTTTCATCAGCAAAACACATTAAAATTAATTATACTAATGTGTATGAAAACAAATCATTCATTATCCAAGCTCGAAACAGCTTGGACATTCAAATGCAAATTAAACTTGTAAGTTTTGTTGCAATTTCAACTGGCAAAAGCAGCTTACTTCTGTTCTGAACAAACAATACTGATTCCATGCTTATGTAATTGCTCATCTAACAGTTCTTTTCAGATGTACTTGCTTCACTACAGAGTTTTGCAGATGCAAAAGCCAATGCAACTAGGCCACTTAGTTCAAGGTTACAAGAATGTAAATTCTTCCTCAAACTTGCTCATAAAGACAAGTTACCCTTTCTATCTACACCCCCAACCAGCACAGCACTTTTTATTTTAACCTAGGCAACACACCAGATAGAAATCTATTGTACACCTTGGCCACAATCTACTATTCTTATGTTTTCCCACAAAAGTACTACAGAGATTCAGATTTTTTTCCATATTCCAGTATTTTATTCTATCTTGACTTGTTTGTTCAATTGATCTATATATTAAAAAAATCAGTAACAACATTGCTCAAATTTCTTCTCCTCCATTCCCATCAGTAGCTGTCCTTCTTGGTCTTCTCCGATGCAATTCACTGCTGAAATAAAATTAAGACAGTGAATTTACAGAGAAAGAATATGCAAAATTCTCATCTAGGAAATACTGAAGACAAACACAAAGTAGTACTGTTACAAGAGCAGTAGGTAGCCAAACCTTATGGTTCAGGAAAAATTACTGGGGTGAGGGACAGACTGAACAAAGATGTTACCTGCTTGGTGAACTCAAGTCTTGATACAGCTTTCTTGGAATGAATGCACTCCTTTCTCAGAATTCCCGTCCAGCTTCAGTGTTGAATGTCCATCTTCTCTTCAGCCTGCCAAAGCAAATACGCATTAATAATAGTATCAAGCAGAGAATTTACATTGCCACCCACCTCCCCCCAACACAAGTCACATCATATACGAGGGTTTCACAAGCCATTCGCTGAACCCATCACATCACAGAAGCACAGTCTGGGAAAACTGTTCCAGGGCTGGCTGATGCCTTTGATATGCCAGCCAATGTATCATTTGATCCCTAAGCAGAGAGTTAACCACTTTGACATGGCTGCTTAGGAAGTGTGGGCTATGGGAAAAAGTTAATGGCAACAAGTAGGATGGCAAAGAAAGCTACAATTAAGTGAGCAACTTAATGAAGTCTAGGAAGATTCTCAATAGATGAACACATATCAAGTCAGGGAATTCTGTTTCCCATCTTGCTTCCATACCTACTAGCAAGACATGACTGCATGCCCAACTCTGATCTGTGGAACTGAAGTTGTGCCACAAGCCAAAGATTGCATAAGGCATGGGTTAAAATTTTTCCATCAGTTGACCAAAATTGTCAAAGGAATATTTCACAGGTACATTAGACTTTCAAATGAGCTCTCAACAAGAGGAAGGATGCGGACATGAGCAAAAGGAGTTACCTCGAATTACAGGACTATTTCCACATATGAACTAGCCAAGAGAGCAGCTTTCGTCTCAGAGGTTTCTGTTGGAGGCACAACACTTCTTTTCTCCAAGGACACTGCAGTTTCCATATGCTAGCAAAGAATTCTTAGAACTTGTAAGGCAATGACAAAGCTAGCTAATTACGGCAATTTACCTACCATTGAACACCGTGTCAAGCTAGTAACTAGTCCGGTTACCAAAGGACTGATTCTTTACTACAGTTTCTCAATGTCTGCTTTATTTTAAGGAAACATTGATTATCCTAACTGGCCAGCTAGCATTCCCTTGACCTTTGCTGACTTAGGCTTTGAATATTAGAATACCTAAGGTATATACTTTCAACAGTCTGCCTCTAGACAAGTTTGACTATTCTTATGTGAAAGTATGCTGAAAGTATTCACATGTCAAGACTGGTTAAGATTAAATTCTAGCAACTGGTCCAATAAATCTGGTTTGCTCTAATACTATCACTAATCTTCTCCTCTGGCATCCTCTATTACTTAGTCTGTTCTTCATCTTCAAGGATTGTGTTGTGCAATGAAATGTAAATGTCAGGAGCAGAGTTCATTTCAGACGGTCTTTTAATAGGCTTCGTAAAGCCAAAGAAAACTGTATACAAGAATCCTTTACCACTTCAAATACAATATCAATGGAATATGCATATTTCTTCCAGTAAAAAAGGACAATATAAATAAACATTTTCAAGAACCTCTTTTATGGTAAGTTTGCAAGTCTATTTCTGGGTAATTTACATCATTACAACAGTAAAAATACCGTTATGCAAGTTGAACATACAAGCAAGTTTCTCTTTAGATATATCAAGGTGGTTTGCCTTCCAATTTGTACCCAGGCTGCATTCCTACCTTGCTACACTAAAGGAATGTTACAAAAGACGAAGGTAATGCACTTAAAAAAAAAAGTCCACAGCTTGTTCAGCTTCCAGTGAACATTGAATTAAAGGTCCTTTCTATCTCAAAAGAAACTGAATTGGGGCCCCAACTTCACAACTTTAAAAAAACACCTTGGCTCATCATGAAAGATAAAATAAAATCTGAAGTGCTTTCAAAAAAGATTAAAAACACTTGAAAGCAGAGCTTTCTTAAAGAAAAGTCTAATTAGACCATCTTATATCAGAAGCTGTCAGGCTGTGTTTGACAAGATTAGAACTGATAATACTACAAAAGTGAAAATACAAGTAGATGTACTACACAATAACGATTTCAGCGAAGCTCCAAAAATCTTTATAAATACAGCCATTGGAAGGACGATCTTGAGTCAGGAAGGATTTTTACTCGTTGTGTGTAGCTGAGGACAAGAAGCAGGCACAATTGTAAAGGCACTGAAGCATAGACAAGTTCCAGCATTTTACTCCCTTGCATTATTTCAGAAGCTAATGCTAGTTCGCTATGGCTTAAGAGAACTCCCCCACCCTTGATTAAAGTTTGTTAGGGCATCCGAGTTTTGTCTTACTCTCAGGCTTGAGGAATGTAGTTAAAAACTTGCTTTGCCTTAGATCCAAGCAACTCCTACACATGCATTACAAATTAGAAATTTAAATGGCACAACCACGTCCGAGGCTTGACAGATTGGTTCTTACGGGCAAGAACAAAAATAGTGGTACAGTCCAACTGAGCCTTACAGTATTTCCAGACTTCAGGACAGGGTCAGAAGGTTTAGAGAGTTCCTACAGCAACGTACTCATCATTCCCATTTGAACTAAGACTTACCGTAACTGTCATAGCTGTCTCTGTAGGATCCTCCTGAAGATCTGTCACCATAACCACCTTGACTCCTGCTGTTAAGAACACATTCATATGCATTATATCTGTTCATCTGCTCTTGGAGCCTATTGACATTTGTGTCAAACAGGCAACAGACTTCCAAGTGCTTTGCAAAAAAACACCTGACTACTTGAAGTGACTTTACCTGCTATTATAGTAGTCTCTGGAGCCATTATATCCTCCACTTCTGGAATCAAATCTGCTTCCGCCATAGCCTCTGTCTCCACCTCCTTCAACAGACACAAGAAGTTTCTTTTACCATGCTGAGTTACCGTTATCCTATCAGTAAGTTCCAATCTTTCATATACACTCACCTCTAGAGAAGCCACGGCCCCGACCTCTGCCGCCACGGAAAAAGCCTCTGCCCCCAGAAGACCCCCCTCTGTATCCACGAGATCTGTTCTCTGATGATTTTCCAGCCTGATCAACTCTGATCTGACGTCCATCTACAGACTGAAGTCGGAAGAAAAATAAACCAACTTGGTATTTCATGTTCGATAGTGAAGGAAACAAGGAATTATACTTTCATTCTCAGCTGCGCAGTACCACAATTTACTAGTTTGCACAAACAAGGCTTTTATTCGGTGTCACAACTAAGGTATAGCTTACTAGGCAAGTTAGTTTTCAAACAGTATACATGCTCTGAGTTTCACTGTTTATCATATAATGACTTCGTAGAACTTCAATAACCAAAAAGATTTTTTTCCCCTGTTATTTCACTGAACAGGAACACATTTTGCTGACTTCTCTTATGCCTTGAGGGACCAGGAAAGCAATTCCAAAGCCTCCTTACCTTTCCATTCATAGCCATCATTGCATCTTTAGCATCGTCTATGTTTTCAAAAGTAACAAAGCCAAAACCTCTGGATCTTTGAGTCTCTCTGTCTTTCACCACAACGACTATAAAGAAGAAAAAAAAAGAACATCAGCACCCAGAAAACAAAATCTACAAAACTTATGCAAATCATCATGGCTAGTTATTATGATCTTACCTTCAGAAATCTGTCCATATTTAGAGAAGACTTGTTCCAACGACTGCTCATTAGTGTCAAAACTCAGACCGCCAACAAAGAGCTTTCCCTCATCAGATGCCATTTTGTCCTGTGAAATCAATATACCCATTAAACCAAAAAATATTTCCACGAGGTCCAAAACCTGAATTTGTTGCATTATCATCAGCAGTCTAGCATTCTTAAACAACGCACACTCATACAGTTCAGTGAGCCACTGCTATCAAATACAGAGGAACACCCAAACGGATGTCGCCACTTGAGGCGTTTTCTCTCGAAAAGCCGAGCCACAGCCAGGTAAGAGGGAGCCGTGAGCTGCGACAACACAGCTACCCGCAGCCAGGCACCCGCCCGCCGCCACCTCGCCCAGGCCAAAGCGACGTCCCCGGAGCCGCGCAGAGCAACCACCCTGCTCCCGCCCGCCTAGCAGGCCGATGGGGACCCCCAGCACGGCCGGCTCCGCGCCGCGGCGCGCCGAGCTCCCCCGGGCTGGCGGCACCGGCCCTGCTCAGGCTGCGCGCGGCGACGGCTGCGGCCGCTCGCCCCCCCGGCGCAGCGCGCATGCGCGTCCTGGAGGCCCGCGCCCCCCGCGGGGCACAGGCGCAGCCCCCCGCCCCCGGAGACGCCGCTCCGCCCCCCACGCCCCGCCCACTTGGCGCAAGCGCGCTACGACGCCCCTCCTCCCACCTGCCGCCATTTTGCACCGTTGAGGCGAGTCGCCATTTTGTTTCCGAGAGCGCATTTCACCCCACCCCCTGACTCCCCCCCACACCGCGCGCACAGAGCAGGCAACCAGAACGCCCTTGCTCGGCTCACTACACAACCTCGAAAGCCAACGGGGCCGCGGGACGGGCGCCCCGCTCCAGGCCCCTCCCAGGCAGCAAACCCGCTGCTTCTAAGACGCACTCCCCTTGGCTGAGGCGCTCCAAGCCTCCCAAGCCCGCCCCGGCTGCAACGCGACCACCCCAGCGGGCTCCTTACCAGTACTCTGGAGCTGCAGGGTCCACACAGCACTTCAAAGTCTCAGCGCGATGTACGCTGAGGCTGGCGGGGCAGCGGCTTATAAACCCCTGCGCTGAGCCCCGCCCCTCTTATGAATATTCAAATGAGCCCCGCCGCAAGGCGGGGCGAGTGACGAGACCAAAGCGCTGCCGCCGCTCCGCCACCTGATTGGGCTGGAGCATATTAATATTCATGAGACCCGAGAGGGGGAGAGGGGAGGAGGGAGAGAAAACAAAAACTCTGCATTCCCCCCCTTCCCTTACTCCCACGTGGGGGTGGGGCGTGGAGGGCGCCTCTGATTGGTTGGGAGCTCGGAGAACGTTGCCCGGGAGAGCCCCTGTGAGAAGAAACGAAGTGGAGGCAGCTGATTGGCTGGAGGCCGCCCCCGCCGCATTCCCCCGCCACACCCCCTCGCGGCCCGCACGGGGAGGGGGCGTGGCCGCGCTGCCCCAGTTTCGCGCCCTTCTCAGCAATGCGGCGGCCGCGGCTGCTGCAGACAAAGGGGCCGCCTGAGGGGGCGGCCGCCATCTTGGATGGCGAGCGCTGCTGCCGGCGCTGCCTCCCGGCGGGGCTCGGCCCCGCGGCGCGCGCCGTCCTCTCCCCCCGGGGCCCGCCTGCCGTGTGCAGCCCGCACCGGGCGGCCCTGCTCCGCGCCGCTGCGTGCCCTCCGGGGGCGGCCTGGCCGTCCCTGTGTGCCCCCACCTCAGGGCCCTCCTGTGTTCCCTCTCCCCTTCCCTGAGGGAGGGCTTAGCTGACAGCCTGCCCCCCCCCCAGCTTTCTTCCCCCGCACCGGCATGGCCACAGCCCCCGCAGAGGCTCGGCCTGCTGGCGCTGCAGTCCCTGCGCCGGCTACAAGACCGTGGCTCTGTGGTGGGCAGCAGGGCCTGTCACAGCACAGCCACCAGGCCAAGGCTTGGGTGCCGGGGGAGGCCGGGGCAAAGCGCCCTGGGCTGCAGAGGCTGCTCCTCCGCCCGGCAGGGGAAGGGGCCAGCGGCAACGCAGCCCCAGGCCGTGTCCCGGTCACCGCCAGGCGCCCGCCATGCAAGCCTTCCCCTCGGCAGCCGCCCGCCGCTCCCCGCGCAAGCATCACTCAGCAGCATCACCTGCCCTGGCCGGCTCCTGCGGCGGCGAATAATCGCTCCAGCACAGCAGCCTCCTCCTTTGAAGTGTGGTGCTGGTGGCTCGGCACCCCCACACCTCCTTGGGAGAGCGTGGAGCAGTTAATTTAAAAACCCACCCCATCACCGGTTCCCGAGCATAAAAGGTTTTGTGAGGAAAATAAAAAAAAAAAACAGGGATTGTGCTCAGCCCATTTTCCATTGAAATGTCTAAAAGCCCACCCTGGTATTTTTCTAAGGTGAGTATCTAGCATTAAAAACTTCCCTATTCAAACAGGAAGCTCTCTGGCACAGATACACGTTTCTGCAAGAGACTACGTTGGCTTAAAATGCACTGAAAAGCACAACTGAACTCTCCAGTCTTTCCTACAAAAGCTACGGTCTTGGCGCAACTATGCTGTGATGTAGGACGGTATTTAAAACCGGCCGAGAGGCAGAGACGCAGGAGGAAAAACAGGCACAGGGACAAGAGCGGGAGGAAAACAGGGCTGGGACAGGTCTCCAGAGTCACCTCCTCTCCCCCTCTGCTCGGAGGCAGCATCAGGAAAGCCTGGCTGTGCTGTGAGGTGGGGACTGTACTGCGAAAGAGCGATTTCGCTTGCAGCTTGCACCAGGGACGACGGTGCGCGCGCGGCCCCCCCGGCCTCCCCGCTCCCTGCCCGCCGCCTCCTGCTCCCAAAGTCCACAGCAGCCCTGCTCCGATCCGCTGAGCACGGAAAAACACTGGCAGTGTTTGAACCGCCGCTGCTTTTTCCCAAATAATGTGATTGATTTCCTAGCCGAGCACCGAAACAGGAAGAGTAAAAAGAGCCACAGAGAAATGCAAAGCAATCTTCTGCTCGCTATTGTTATGTAAAAGCGGGGAGTACTCCGTTCCCTGCCCCTCCAGCAAGGAAATTGGACTTTTCCTCCCTGGTTTGATATTGTGCATTTGGGGAGCTACAGGGAAAAGACTGTTTGTTTTGTACACAAGCAGGTACAGTAATTATGAAATACAGAAGAATCTCAGTGTTGCACTCTGCTCTGATCTGTACTGCCGTACACACAAAAATAGCTGTTTCATTACTCCTCAGCACAGCTTTCACAATGGAGCATTGTCTGCGGATTTTCTGTTACGGCTTCGGTCGTTTTGCCGAGCGCGCAGCACCAGCAGGGCACAATAGCACACTCCACAACCATGCATTACCGGCTGCAGCTAAAGTACTCGAAAGCACATTAAAAATAGATATATTGACGCGGCACCAATCTTATTACTAGTATGACCTCCTTACTGGCAAAACTATGAAAAAATTAATTAATTTTCCAGTATGGAGAACAAATTAACAGCATTAATAATAAAAATAATTATTATTATATAATACATTTTTAATATAATCTGTTGGTACTTATGTGTATCTGAGACGCTCTGCAGTAAAAGGTTCAGTACTCAAAATATCAGAGCAATCATTAAAAGCAGGATGAAGCTGTGAATAATAGGATAAGATATTGCAATATTTTGTACAAATAAATAATTTGTTTCCTGATTTGAAGTGCGTATTTTAATTTTAAACTCTGGGTTTAAATTGTTGACTAAGCCCAATTTATTTTTTAATTCTGCCTAATATTGCCTCCCATTGTGGTCTGTCAGTGCGGCAGCCGTGTCAAAGGACAGGAGAGGCAAGGCGGGAGGACTCGTGTGCCATCGGAGACTGCAGATCGATTTTTGCCCTTCAAGAGAGAAAAAGGCAGTTCAGCCCTGAGCTTGAATCCCCAGCATGGCATTTTGATTAAATTAGCGACGTATTAACATAAGCATTTCTGGTTCACGATGAGGGCGGGTAAAGTGACCTTGACACAGGGAGCCGTTCTGCAGGGGAGCGGCGCGGCGCGCGGAGGACGCGGCTGCCCGGGGGTGCTGGCGGGGAGGCGGCAGCGCTGTAGCTGCTTGCACATTCCTGAGGCCGTCAATACCGCAAACGTCAAGGGACAAACACGGTTATTTTTAATCGTACTTTTTACTCCTCATGCAAAGCCCGTGCGCGTTAAGTGTTTTTAAAATAGCACTGTTAATCTTTTATGTGCAGTTCAATGGAATTTTGGTCCTACCAGGACCAAGGGCTTGTGCAGAGCAGCGTGGCTCCGTTCACAGCTGCGCGTCGGCCCTCAGGGCCTGGTTTGGCTCCTCTGATAGTAAATGGAGCGATCCCAGCTCTCCTCCGCAGAAGCTGGATTGGTCCCCAAACGCCGAAGCCCTGATTCCAGTCTCATTTGGGTGCATTCATGCTTTTCCTTTGAAACCAGGGAGGTTACACGATTAAACAAGGTGAGAACCAGATCCGATCAAGCTCTCCCGTGCTGCCTGCACTCCCTGTCCCAGTTCGGGCGCTCTCAGGAGGTTCCGTGTGCTCCAGATCTGCTTATTCCTCCCTGCCTGATCCAGGGCATCAGAAGCAGCATGCCACTGGGGCTGGCAAACAGGCGGGCTGCAGCGGCCACGAGGCCCCGGCTCTCGCCCGCTGGGCGCTGCCGTGAGCTGCGTCCCGCACGACGGGCCCCGGAGGCATTCGGCGCAGGGAAACCTCTTGACGCGCCAGAAACACACCACAAAACCACAGCTGAAACCGGCGCTGGCAGCGTACACCAGTCAATAACTATCCCGGCTGATTTCACGTGTCGTTATGGCAGTGATTAGCAGCGAAGCACAGCGTGTGGTGCATGTCACCAGAGCCAACCTCTCTGCAGCAATGGCTGGTGCTTGCACAACTCCTGGGCTGAGGATCCCAAAACGCTCGGCAAGGTAAACTGAGAAAATAGCAATCAGTGTCCACTTTTGCACCGTTTCTGCTTGTAGCTTAGGTGCTCAAGTAGCCCCTGCACAAATTTTAGGGCAGAGCATGCATTCATTGATTTTGTCCAGCTGAGGCACATTTTCAGTCACCTTTTAGTCACCTGGCGAGAAAGGACTGTAGTTGCACTGACCTAATACGGTGCAAGTGCTGTTGCATCCTCAGCGACTGCAGATACCTGCCTGGAGCGATACGCTCTCCAGAGCAGAGGCCATCTCTCCACGCGTTCACGTGGCTCCTAGCAGGATGCCGGACTCCTCTGGACTGTGGACTTCAGTGTGTGATAACTGTTAAATCATAAATCACAAGAAGCTGGAGGGACCTCGGGGACCATCCTGTCCGTTGGCTCAGGCAACCCCATTCCTGGCAGATGTTTGTCTCACCCATTTCTTTAAAACCTTCAGTGACAGAGATTGTTGTAGCATATAAAATGATACTTCCTTCCTAAAAAAGTCTCCTTCCAGCAGCACAGCAGCTTTCAGTGCCACATTGAGGTGCATACAGGGAGCGCGACAGAGGCGTGCTGAAAAGCCTGCCGTAACGCCCTCGTCTCGGTCGCGGTTTCCCAGCCTCGTGCTAAGCCCCCCCCGCCTCCGGGGGACCTTTGCAGGACGCCCGCAAGCAGCACGTCTGCAGCTCGGCGGACGCCTTGGAGGGATCCCACCGGGCGACGTTTATTGCTCGTATTCGCAGGGGCCTTTCTGCAGCCCTCCGAGGCCGGCCTCGCCCTGTAACCAGAGCCGTGCGCCGCGGCATCGAGCAGCCTGGCGCTCGCCCAGAGCCGCACAGCGACCAGGCAGCAGCTCGCCGGCAGCCCGGGGCCCGCGCCAGCGCTTGCTCCCGTGGCCTGCGCGCGGAGCCGAGCGGGAGCAGCATCTGCCAATGCATCTCCAAAGCGGAGGGAGCAGACCCGCACCCTGGGGGCTGCCGGCCCCGGCCCCGGGAGAGGAGCTCCCGGGAGGGCTGCGGGGAAGGACGGGGTGGGAGGGAGCGGGGCACAGTGGCAGAGGCGCACGGGGCACCGAAATGCCTCGCGGGGGCTCTGGTGGGGTCACAGCGGCGGGGGCACGGGCGCAGCTGGAGGGGCGGAGGCGGCTCACGGGAGCTGCCTTCTCCCTCTGTTTTTTCCTGGGATTGCAGGGAAAGAGGGAATGCGAGGCTGGGCTGAACTGGGGTCCCCCTGGGCCTTCATCCCATCTCTCACCAAAATAATCTTTTGCATAGCGGGGAAAAGTCCTTCCTGACCTTCGCTTGCTCAAGGCAGCTGTGACTGAAGCAGGGAACGTGCGCTGCCCCCCCCTCCCCGGGCTGGCCCCTGCGCGGCCGCTCCTGCGTCCCTCAGCGACACGTCGAGCCGGTCGCGAGTCCTGCAAGCGGCCGTCCCCGAGCCCGCAGGCAGAAACATGCCCCGCTCGCACTGCTTTCCCGGAGGGAGCTGCTTACCCAGCTTGGCAGTTTGAAAGCCCTGACGCAATCGCGCCGTTGCCATGGCAAGAAACGTTGCTGCTGCAGTTTCCTCTGTGATTTACTGCGGCTGGGGTCGGCTGAGCTGTAGGACAAAGCAACGGCGAACGCAGGCATCGGCGCCGCAGCAGGGCTCGCAAAAAGCTGCGCGAAACCGGGGTTGGCACATACTGCCCAGAGGCCAGAGGGGAGGTTTTGTGCAGCAGCGTGGGGGATGCCCAGACCTGAGAGTCAGGAACCGCTGCACGCCGCGATCCGCCCCGGAGACACCGCAGCTTCTGCCAGTTCTGGCTCAGCTCTGCCCTGTGCATTTTCCCACCGTCTCTGATGTCCCCTTGCAACGCGTGACCGGTGTGGGGCCGCGCTCGCCACGGCTCCGGACCCCCCGGGGCAGAGCGCTAGCGCCCCGTTTTATAAGCGCGCAACACGCGTTTTGCATGGGGGTGCGTAGCCGCGCGCAGGCCTGTCCCCGGCGAGGACGGCGAGACGGGGAGCGCAGCGGCAGCACGGATGAGCCGGCGCTGGGACGCGGCCCCGGCGCAGCCCGGGGAGCCGCCAGCAGCGGGGCTCGGCGCGGGGTGCCCCTGCCCCGGACCGGGGCTGGGGTGACGGCAGAAACAGCACGTGGTAACCACGGCAACGTGCCTGGCTCCAGGAAGCGCTTTTATTAGGAGCAGATGCTGCGCTTCTCAGCCAAATTAGGGAAAATTAAATCCCGTATTGTCGCACCACCACGATCTGCCCAAACGGAGCAGAAATCCAGCAGCAGCCGAGCGAGGTGCTGTGTCACCCCGAAGCGGCTCAGGGCCCCTTTCGGGGTGCAGCGCGGGGAGGGGAAGCCGGCTGTGCCCCGTCCCGCAGCGCCCTGCGGCCGCCCGCGCTGAGGATCCCTCCGCAGACACAGCGCTAGCGTGGTGCAGACCCCGACCCCCCGGCCCGGCCCGGCCCCTCCGCTCCCCCAAGATGCACGTTTGGGACATCTCCAGGCTGCAGAGCGCAGCGGCGTCGGGCTCTGGCTGCCTCCGCCACGCAGGGATTTGCACCGAGGTCAGAGCCGTTTCTCGCTCCAGAACAACCCTCATTCCTCGACCCGCTGCTGCAGCAGTGAGAGCAGCCCCAGCGCGGCCGCCGTCCCGGGGCCTTGCAGAAAGTGCCGCTCACCCCTTGCTTGTGCAGCGGCTGCAGGTTCCAAATCCCCTTCAGGAGCCTCGGGAACATCTGCAAGACCCCAGGCTTGCTGCCGCGCCAGGTGCTCTCCCCGCCGCGGCGAGCGCCCTGCCTCCCTCCCCAGGCCGCCCCGGCGGAGCCCGCGGCACGCGGCAGCCCTGGCCCGAGGCACGTGGGAGCCGGGCCTCTCCGCTCGGCATCGCCGCGCTGCAGCCCTCGGCCCTGCGGCCCCCGTCCAGCTCGGCTGCAGGGAGCGGGACTCCGTCAGCAGCCTCCCCCGGCCCCCTGCCCACAGCCTGGCCCCCCCCCCCGCAGCCGCTTCCAAGGGGGTGTCGGGGTCACAAGCACAAAATGCAGCTGCCTGCGGAGTGGAGAGAGCAGTGGGGGGGACATGCATTTCTGCCTCCCACCGTCCCTCCTGCGAGCTGCCGGCTGCATTAGACACCCATCGCGGTTACATAAGCTCCCATTAATCATCATCTCAGCATATTTGCAGCACGGTAGCGCTTAAGGTCAGGGGATGCTGCCCAAGGACACCAGAACAAGCCTGCCCTGTGGGAACACCGCGCGGCCTTGCAGGGCAGAGGGGCGGCAGCGCAGCAAGATTGCAACCTCTGCTCCGTAGGGGAAAAACTGCCAGGAACAGCCTCTACCTGGAAACGCTACGGAGCTGAAACGCTGCGGCGGGCCGGGCTGGATGCACGGGGAAGGGCGTTTGCCCAAGCCCCCGCGCTGCACGGCCGCTCGCGCCGCTCGGGCCAGGGCCGCGCTGCCGCCCCGCCGGTGCTTTGTGCGACGCCGGGCCAGCGGGAGGGAGGATGCGGCTGTGCCGTGCCACGAGCTCGCCCTGCGCCGGCCCCTGCGCGAGCCTCCCGCGCCGCCGGCCAGCAGAGCCAGGCTGCAACCTGAGCTCGCAGCCGCCCCCCGCGTCCCCCGCGCCGCCGGGGAGGGAGCCGAACCCGCGCGGATCAGGTTCCCGGCCGTCTGGGGCACGGGCGCCCGGGGAGGAGGAGGAGGAGGAGGAGGACGGTGCAGCCTGCCTCCCGCCGAGGCGAGCCAGCGGGGCCCGAGCCCCCCGCGCCCCATCCTGGGGCCGCCCCGGGGCGCAGCCGAGCCCCTCGCGTCGAAGCCCCCGAAAGCGCTGCAGAGCCGCGGCCGGGCGGCTCCTGACGGGCCAGTGCTGCCCCGGGGAGCCGAGCTCGCCTTGCCGCGCCGGGGCCGCGCCGGAGCCGGACGGGACCTGCTTCCCAATCGCCTGCAGCGCGGGGGGGAGGATGGGAACGACCCCCCCAGGCCAGCACTGCCTGGGGCCAAGGACCGGCCAGGAGAAGGTGCTCAGAACTGGCAGCAGGGAAAAAACAACCTCCCCCAGGCTGCAACCACCCCCCGGGCTGCAGCCGCCCTCCCCTGCTGCTTCCAGAGCCACGCAAACGAGCACAAGTGATGCTGCTTAATCCCCTTCCAGCTGCTGGGTGATTTGGTTCCAGCTGCAAACAGGAGCAGGGGGGGTGCGTGTGCATGCGTGTGCGTGCGTGTGCATGCATGTGTGCACATGTGCATGTGTGTGTGCGTGCTCGTGCACGTGTGCATGCATCTCATTCCTTAAAAGCGCTTTCGCAGCCCGGCGCTTGCTGTCGCCCACCCCCTGGCAGCGCGGCGGCCGGGCGCATGGCGCACGCTTGCCCGTATAAGGCCGGGAGCGGCTGGCGGCAGGGCCGGAGCCGAGGCCGGGGCTGGGGTGGGCGGCCTGCTCTCCCTGCCTGCTCTCCCTGCCTGCTCTCCCTGCCCGCTCTCCCTGCCCGCTCTCCCTGCCCGCGCTCCCGTCCGTGCGGCCGCGGCGGGGCGGCAGCCGAGGGGCCGCTATTGTTCGGCTCCGCAGACAAAGCGGGGTCTGTCGGCGCGGGAGCGCTGGGGCGGGGGGGAACGGGGCCGTGGGGAGGAGCGCGCATCTGCCGCCGTGCGGGGGGGGACCCGGGGCGCAGGGGCGCAGCCGAACGCAACCCACCCCCCCCCGCAGGACAGGGCAGAGCCAAACCCCTCCCTCGCCTAGAAATGCTGCGGGACGGCGCACGGTGCACACGCGGCTGGGAAGAGGGGGGTACGGCTGGGAACGGGGAGGGTATGGCTGGGAATAGGGGAGCATGGCTGGAAATGGGGTACGGCTGGGAATGGGGGAGTGCACAGCTGGGAATGGGGTGCACGGCTGGGAATGGGGTGCACGGCTGGGAATAGAGGGGTGCAGCTGGGTAAATGGGTATCTGGCTCCGGCCTCTCCCGTGCTCCTCTCCCAGCTCCCCCCGGCCAGGTGCCCCCCCACCCCGGGCTGCGTTTCGGCGCGCGGCGCAGCCAGACACGCGCCTGCCCTTGCGCTGGAGCCGGGCGAAGCCCCGGGAGAGGCAGGCGCTCGCCTCCCCCGGCCACGTCCGCACCGACACGGCGCAGGGGGAGAGCGGGGCCAGGCGCGGGGGGCTGCGGGGCCGGGGGACGCGGCAGGAGCGGCTGGGCAGGGCCGGCTGGTGCCAACGCGGGCGGCCGCGGGCTGCAGCGGGAGCTCTGAGCCGCCCCGGGAAGCAGCGCGGGCAGGAGAGAGGGCGGTGAGCAGCACTCGTGTGATGAGCGGCACCGGGCCTCGGGCACCGCAGGGCTGAGCTGGGAGCCCCCCATTTGTGCTCCCCGGTGCTCGGGCGGCCACGGGGCTGCCGGCAGCGGCTCCTGCGCCGGGTCGTCCGCCTGCTCTGCCCTCCACAGCCCGGCCCCCGGCTCGCCCGTGCACCCCGGGGTCTGCCGGGGAGAACCCTGCCCTGGGCTGCCCGCGGGGTCCCCCCATGGCAGCTCCCCCCAGGTCTGCAACGGCCTCCCAGGACCCCGAGGAGGAGGCGGACTCGGCCAAGGCACCGGAGCGGGCACGGCCGGCTGGGCTGCTCCTCCCCTGGTCCCCTGCACCCGTCCCGCTGCCCGTCCATCGAGCCAGGCCGCGCTGGGCCGGACCCTGCGGGATGCTCGGCAGCGGCACGGGCACCTCGGCCACCATGCAGCCACCCGGGGGGGGGCACCCGGCGAGCCCCCAGCTCCCGGACGCAGCACGAGTGGCCCCAGCACAGACGGCTGCCCGGCCCCGCCGTCCCCCTCCGCTGCCCAGGGCCGCAGGGGCCCTGCGCCGCCCTGCCCTCCGCCCCCTCCTTCCCCTCCCGCAGAGCTCGTGTTTTGGAAAAAAAAAAAGAAAAAAAAGAAAAAGCGAGATCCGGGAAGCGGGGGCCGCGGTTCCTGTTCCAACGCCCACGGCGCCGGCACGCCGCCCCCCGCACCGCGCAGCCGGGCCGCCGCGCTTGGCCCGGCCCCTCGGCCCCTCCGCAGCCCGGCCCCTGCCCCGTGCCTGGCCCCAGCCTGGTGCGGTGGGGGGGCCGCGGGCCGGGAGCCCCCCCGGCTCCGTGCGACGTGCTGCGCTGGGGGGACCGCTGCGACCCCGGCACATCCCCTCGCCCCGCGGCCGGGCTGCAGGGAGGGCAGCGTGCCCCCTGCTTGCCCCCCCCCAGTCTCCTTGCTCCCAGCCGCTGCTGCCACCCCGTCCCGTCCCCCCTCCGCTGTCCATCTGTCCATCCATCCATCCATCCGTCCATCCATCCACCGCCCGCGGCACGCAGGCCCGTCCGCCCCCGGGCGTCTGGCGGCGCCGGGGGTGCTGAGCACTGCCGTGGCGGTGGCAGCAGAGGGCAGCCATGCTTCGCGCACCGCACGGATCCTGCCAGCCGGCGCCCCACGCGTGTGCCCATCACCCCGCCTCGGGCCTCCGTGTGGCGTGTGCCCATCACCCCGCCTCGGGCCTCCGCGCCGGCACCCGGCGAGCTCCCAGCCCTGCGGCTGGGGCGGGGGGGGGCTCGTCCCGAGCTCCCGGCTCGCAGCCGGGGCTGATCCTGCCTGGGAACCCAGCACCCCCCGCAGCGCCCAGCCGCGGGACGGCTCGGGGCCGGGGGCAGCGCGCGGGCGCAGCGGGGGCTGCACGACCGCGCAGAGGCAGCGGCAGCGCGCGCTCCGGTCCCGGCCCCCTGCGACCGCCTGCCCTGTGCCTCAGTTTCCCCGCGGGGCTGGCGGCCCCGGGCACTTTTGCACGGTGCGGTGCGGGGCTGGCCCTGCTCGTGGCCCTGGCATTGCGCACCAGGCCCGACGCCACGGGCACGGCACCGGCCCCGCCGGCGGCTCTGCGCCCACGCTGCTGCGCCCGCTGCGCCCCCCCGCCCGCAGCCGTCTCCCTGGCAACGCTGCCGATTTATCAATGGAGACTGCGGGAAAGGCGCCCGGGGAGGCGGGAGGGAGCGGAGGGGCTGGCGGGGCCGCGGCGGGGGGCCGCGGGGGGCTGGTGGGCAGCGGGGGCCGTGCGCGTTTGCAGGGCCCATGCACACGCGTGGGCGCCCGGGGGGGAGCGGTGTGCACACACGCGTGCGAGAGGGGCCAGGTGCACGTGCCCGCGCCGGAGCAGGCCGTTTGCACGGATCGGACACCCAGTTCGGCCCCCCCGGCGCCGGGCTCCGCTCACGGCCCTGCAGACGCCCACCCGCCCCCTGCCCCGGCCCCCTCCCGGCTCCCAGCACCGCCTGCGCGGGGGCGGCCGGGGCGTTTGCTGGGGAGCCGAGGCCGGGCGAGGAGAGAGGCTTCGCACCCGCCTGCGCCCCAGGGGCGTCCCGGGGACGGTGCAGAGCCCGGCTGCCCACGGCGGGTGGGGGAGCCCGAACCTGCAGCAAACGGGGCTCGGGGAGCCCAAACGGGCTGCAAACGGAGCTGGAGAAGCCCAAACCGGCAGCAAACGGGGCTCGGGGAGCCCGGCTCTTCCACACGCACCTCCCCTCCCGGCTTCCCCCCCGCCTTGGTGCAGCGCCCCTCACCCCATTGGGCCCCAGGGGTTGTGGGGGGCTCCGTGCTGCACCCGGGGCGCGTTTGGGGGCTGGGGAGCCGGGAGAGGGTCCCTCCGGGAGGGGAAGGTGCTCCCGGCCCCCAGGCAGGGTCCCCTGCCCTCCGCTGCAGCTCCCACCGGGGGGGGAGGCGCGGGCTGGCGCTGGGGCCATGGCGGGGACCAGCAGCACGCCGGGTCCTCGCCGGCTCCGGAGGGGAAAGGGGCCAGTGCACGGGTGCGGGAGCAGGCAAGGGGCGGCCGCGAGGGCTGCGGCGGGGGGAAGCGCCGCACGGGACGAGCGCGCTGGACGGTGAGTCAGGCCGCCGGGGGCTATTCCTGGTCCGCCGCTGAGTCAGCACAGGGCCCCGGGCAGGACGCGAGGGCAGGTCCGGCGGGGCGAGCGCCAGCAGCCACTGCCCGTGGCCATCTCCCCCCCAGAGCGCTCCCGCTTTCGCACACGAGCACCCAAACAACCCTCGCCGGAGCGCCCAGGCGTTCGACACAGGAACGCGCAATCAGTGCATGCGCGAGGGGCCGGCGGATTCGGGCGCAATCCGCTCACGCGTGAGCAAGCTGTTAGTGCACGCAGGAACGCAGCGATCCCACGCGGCAGCGCGCCGTGAGTGCACGCAGGAATGCACGGGGATCCCACGCGGCAGCGCGTTGTCAGTGCACGCAGGAACGCAGCGATCCCACGCAGCAACACGCCATCAGCACATGCATGAACACAGCGATCTCATGCAGCAGCACACCGTCAGTGCGTGCAGGAGCGCACGGGGATCCCACGCAGCAGCGCGCTGCCGGTGCGTGCAGGAACACACGGCGATCCCGGTGTCTGCAGTGTCCGTTTCATTGTTTATGTTTTCTTTGTCCTCAATACCCAAATCACTGATTAGAAGTTTGTGTTACCTGGCAATAAATTAAATTAAGTAAAACTCCCCCAGCCAAGAGGGTTTTGCCGGCAACACCTGGTGCCTCCGTGGTTCCCACAAGCCCGGCGCCTGTGGGAGCACGGGAGCCGGGCGCCCAGAGGCCCCGGGGATGGGCCCGCCGCCACGCGGCTCCCCCGGCCGGGCCGGGCCCCGCCGCCGCTGCCAGGAAGGGCTGCAGCGGGGAAGCCGGGGACGGCGGGTTCACACCAGCTCAGCACTTTCGCAGCCCTCACGGTGCACTTAGTCACAGGCGGCTCATCGCACGCCTGCTCTCACACACACACACGCACGCGCACAGCGCCGCGGCCGGGCCCCCCGCCAAGCCACGGCACACGCGCAGGCGGGCAGCCGGCAGAAGCAGCAGGAAAATCACCCAGGCAGCGAGTGACCCCGTCCAGCCGCGCTGCCCGGCGCTGCGCCGAGCTGCAGAAGGGCCCGAGGAAACCTGCTCCGGGCTGAGACCGGGCAGACCTCGGCGCAGAGACGGGCCCTGCGAGTCCGGGGCCGGGCCCGGGCACCCGGGGAGGGCGAGGGCAGGCGTGGGGCTCCCCAGCACCGTCCCGCCGGCCGCGGGGCCGGGAGCAGCGCCAGGGCGGGAGCGGCGCCCTGGAGCCCGGCCGCGTCTTCCCTCCCCGGCCGCCGGCCCAGGAAAGATCGTGGCGGTGCCTGGAAACTTGCTGACTCGGGAAAAATGGAGGCTGGAAACAAAACCTCATCCCGAGGCGTGGGGAAACCGCGCTCGCGGCTGGGATCAGCTGCTCCGTTGCTCTGTCCGGGATTGATACAGGGCCAGGAGGGCCCTGACCGCCCACGCCAGCGTGCCCACCGCCCCGAAACGCTGGCCAGGCGCCGCTGCTCCCCCCCCCGGGAAGCATCTGTGTGCACCAGCCGGGAGGCTGCCTGCTCCCGCTCCCTCTCCTCCGGGAGCTCCGGCCGCGGTGCTCTGCAGAGCCCGGGGGGGTTTGGGCCGCTCTGATGCTCCGGGCCACAGCGGGGAGCCCCGGCGAGGGGGGGCCGGGCCCCGTGCCCCCGCCGCGGCGCCGCTCTCGAGGCTTTTTCCCAGGGCCGCGCTACCTGCGCGTGCGCCCGTGGGCGGATCGGCTGTTTTGCTCTCACACCTCCACCGCGTTTCCCCCGAGCGGCAGCCAGCAAAGCCTCGCGCCTCTGCAGCGCCGCTGCCGAGAAACCCGGAACGGCCCCGCGCTGGGGGGGGATGCGTGTCGGTGCCGGGACGCGAGAGCGGCCGCAGCCTCCCGGGGCGAGCGAGGCGCCCGGCCGGGCCGCGCGGCCACCGGCTGCTGCACACGCGTGTGCACCCGTGTGCGTGCATGGGCACACACGCAGCGGTGCTTCGGCGGTGGCCGGTGCAGCCGGGGGCTGGGGTCGGGGCGGTGCGGCGGCCGCCCGGCGCGGCCCCGGGGAGCGCGGCAGCGGCTTCGCACACGCTCGCCCGTGTGTTTGTGCTCGGATGAGTCACCGGCAGCCCGCGGTGCCGGGGCCGCCCGGCTCCCACCTGCCTGCCGCTGACTCACCGCGCGGGGGGCTCGGCGCCCGCCCGGGGGCAACGCCGGCGGCGCCCCGGGAGCTCGGCGCGGGGCAGAGCTAAGGGGATTTGCCCCAGCTGCCCGGCACAGCGGGCAGGGCAGGACCCACGGCCGGGCGCGCAGCCCCCCGCGGCCCCCATCTCCGCCGGGCACCGGCGTCGCGGATGCACGTGCCCCGGAGAGCGTCCGGCACCGGGGCCGCGCTCGGCCGCCGCGAAGGCGACCTCGCGGCGCGGCTCTGCGCGGGGCCGTCGAGCCCAGCGCCTCCGGTGGTGCCCGGCCGCA